>CM059997.1:3495404-4095404 GCA_030463065.1 Aphidoletes aphidimyza | reverse complement strand
CCAAATGGAGAAGAGAATGTCACAAACAGCATTTTGGAAATGATGCACGCTGACCGTCACACCATCGGACATTACCGGTGTACTGCCGATAATCGCGTTGGACAACCCGATGCACGGGATATTTTTGTCAATGTTTTGTGTAAGTATCAGAAAATGTTGGGTGTGTTTTTTTTTTGTCATTCACACTTGGCAACAACAATATTTACAAAAGTTAGAAATCTATTTACATTTTCACTTTATTAACATAATCCATTTTCACGTAATAATCACATGCTTGACATGATACTTAACATTTTTATGCCCAATGACAGACCGGGCGTCAATTGTATTGTTAATTATAGCTTGTGCTTCTAGAACTATATTATTATTATAATGTGATAGTAATTGTTTTTCGTAATTAAAGATTTCGATGGAACAAGGGGTATTTTTATTACCATTGAACAATTAAAACCATTGAACATATTCAAATATTTATTAGCCACTGAACGTCACTAAATGATAGTGAAAAACACTGACAATCACAGAAATTCACAGAAATTCATTTATTAATTATGTAGTTATTCTAAGAAGAAAAGAAAACTATTCTCGAATGTCGAATTGCATGCAATTTCGTACACGGAAAACAGATTTGCGTGGTTTCTAAATAAAACTTCCATAGAAGTGAAATGTCGTTGTTTCACCACAACATTTTGTGTACATTTGGAATATTCGGTAATGCATTTTTTACATCAAAAACTCAAAAATGAAATTTCAAATGAACAAAAAATGAATCTGGACATTTCACTACATGTGAAAAACTTTTAACTTTATGACATCCCTGCAAATCAGAGCATGGATTTGATGCTAGCTGTACTTTGGCGCCGCTTGCGATTGCCAGTCGAAACACTGCTATACGTAAACAAACTGGCACTATATTGTTCCATTCTAAAAGTTCTATTTAATGCATTCAATTGCATGCAATAAAGTGGCACAATTTGGTTTCACTTCAAGTTGCTACGTTGCTCAGCTGTCATTATTTCGAGACTTTGCTGCAAATACTTGTTCACGGTAGATTCTTCTGAGTATTCTACTAAATTCTAATTGTTTTTTGTTAAATCATTGGTTCTCAGTGATTTGAATGCTTCTGTATGAAATCCGTTGAAATCATATGAATATCATGAAAAATCACTGAACGACAATGAAAAATCGCTGAAAATAATGCACAGTGGTTAATTAACCCCTTGGTAAGGTTTCATTTATTTCCCCGGATTTTCTCGAGTGGTAGACTTTCATTTAAATTTGAAAGAAACCAACATTCATCATGGGTGTCCGAAATATTGACATTGTAATCGAATTGGATATCGTCATTAGTTTCACCTGTACATTGAAATGATTCATTGATTTATATTTTTAGCTATTCATAGCACTGACAACCTGGCTATCAACAATCCACTTAGTGTTTCAGACGACAATTGTAATTATAGAGTTGTGACAATTTAGCTTGTTGTGTGTCTGAAATGTGAAGACAATCAATTATCATCATGGATAATTCATTTGTATTTTTGGAAGGCTAAAAAACATACCAACAGAACCGGAGCATTCATTTTTTGTTTCGACCGAAAACGTTAGTTTTCATCATAAAAATAGTAGATACGATATGATTCATTTTCATAAATGAATACAAGATAATATTTATGATGTGATTTTGACTAAACTCAAGATTTGCGGGACGCTTAAAACCGGATTAATCCACTAAATGTGAACTTAATCTTTTGCCAAGCCGAGCGATAATTCCCTTTAATCCATGAACACCAAATCTGCTGCAAATCGTAACATTTTATACGTAACATTGCACACCATTTTCCATGAAAAATAAATGCCATCACAGTAAATCACTTGGTACATGGCTGCTGGTTTTCTTTTTACGTTACACATTCAGCACAAGAAGAAGAACATGAAGAAAATAAGAGAAAACGATTGCATTTGTATTCATTTCAGTAATGCTTCACTTTCGTCATGTACGTGATTCACTTATCAATGTAATATGTGAATATGTTCACATAACAAACGACAAATAAACAACAAAAAAAAAACAAAGCGTATGCGAGTTGTATAGAATACAATTAAGCGTTGAAGTAGCAAGAGTTACAATTGAAACAGGTGCATTAAGCTGCGAATCAAATGAGTGAATCGAGGATTTAGCATGATTTTGGTTTAGAAGATTTATTGAAACAGTACTTTGATACAATCTATTTCAATTCACTGTATTTCAATGGATTCAATTTCAGTTTTTTTTTTTCTTTTTTTAAAACCATAAATTACTTGAAAGAATGTCAAAAGAATTGCAATTGTTTGATGCGCTCTGACATCTGACCCAGTTACTCTGTTAACTCAATGGTTTATTTTAATCCGTTTTATTGAAATTACCGGGTTTAATCAATTTCCAACAAAAAACAAAACAGTGAACATTGAATTTCGCGTTGAAAATCTAAAATTGTTGTCAATTAATTGTCTAATCTATCTCATTACATGGATAAATAATCTCATTTTATGTTCACTGAACATAACATCTCTCATCGAACGTAAAAATTAAACGAAAATTTCTTTTCAATCGCATCGCTTCATATGAATTCCATTGAAGATGCACCATAGCGCTTAATGCAAAAGTGTATTTTGATCGGTTTTAGGACCAAAAAACCACGTGCAATCTAATTATGGAAGTGGATGGTGACAAAATGGATGTCCGACAAAACAATTTGATGCAAAAATTGTAATTTTGTTTATGAATAAAACACGGGTGTGACAATGTTGTTGTTGTTGGTGGGATGGGATGGCATGAGATTGAAGAGGCCGTGCGAAAGTAGCGTTAAATGATGGAAACAATTCACTTTATCGCTTTTGCAAAACAACAGAACCCTTTCGGTTCTTTGCTTTCCAATCCATCGACACAACAATGCATTTGTGTGGCGCATATTATCTCCATATGACACAAGCGCTATTCACCAGGATTTACATGTGATTATCTCTCTACACATTGCCCCCCCTCACACACGATGTGACATAATTTCATAGATTACTGCCGCCGGTTGCAGGTGCTTTGCAACGTAATGTCATCCGAAAAGTGTTCCAATTATGGTTTTAATACCGTTTTGAATGATAAAATGCCACCAAATTCAATGTTCATTTAATGGCATAATACACCCAGACGTCCCCCATCCGCCTCTCCGCATGAAATGATCAAGCATTTTAGGGAGCAACGTTGGCTCCCTTCATCGCTCACCCAATATATGCATTATTTGTTTCGTTGAATGTTGAATGTTCAAATCAAATCAATTCGATTGGTTTGCATGAATGCGTACGAAAATGTACGTGCAATGGATGGATGCGTGCGTGCCTATCGCTTTGCCATTGAAGCATCAAACCTTGAAATACTAAATGCACACACCAAACTCTGACCAATCCATATATATATATCTGCATGTGTATTGTATGTCGTTAATGTCATTGATTTAATTTCTTATGTTATTATTTATAGATCCTCCGGAAATTGAAGTGGAACGTCCATTTGTGCATACTGGCGTCGGTCATGAGGCTCAATTGATCTGTGTTGTGCACGCGGAACCACAAGCTCATGTTATATGGTACAAGGAAACCACTCAAATTGGAACAACCGAACAACTTTCACAACAGGTAAAATAGCTCTCTCTCTCTTTCTCTCTCTCTCTCGCTCGCTTGCAACACATAATCACAATAACAACCTGAATGTGTCCGATTTTGCCAAATAATTTGGTTCTCAATTTCGCAATTGCACTACGCAGCCTTTATACGCCAGCTTTGTTAATCCGACACTTTATGGATTAAGAGTCAGATTGTTAAAAGTGGTTGATTGCTATTCCGTGCGTGTTGTTATTGTGATTGTGTATCATTAAATTCTCCCTTTGGAGGGGGGACCAACGAGACACAAATCATTCAACCAAAAAATTTATCGGGAATTGGAATATTTTTGTGGAATTTGTTTTGCAGAGTCGCGGTAATCGACACACATTGACCATTCGCAATGTCACTTATAATGATTTGGGCAACTACACGTGTCAAGCATCAAACAATCTGGGTAAAGATCGTGCATCGCTAACTCTAAGTGGAATCCCATCGGTTTGTACATTCGATTCGGTGAGTATAAATGGCGCCATGTGTTTTTCAAAGCATTTTCCATATGCGTACGCTAAATCCCAGCTAAAAAAACACCAATAATTTGTGTCGAAATTTTCGACTCGAAAATACTTAACACAAATCAATACGAATTGATTCATTAACAACAACAAAAATTTGTTTGCAGCCAACACTCAGCAATCATCGCGATCAGTATAATATATCGTGGGTAGTGCAAAGCTATGCACCGATTCTCGAATATCGCCTATTTTACCGCAAGCAAACAACCAACGGAAATGTGAATACAAACAGTAACAACGATGTCATCCACTACGATAAATACGTATGTATCGTGTTCTCTAACTCGAAACGTTTCTCTTTATTTTTATTTTATTTTGTATCATATTTCTCATGCTCTCTCTCACTCTCTCTCGTACTTTCACCTAATGTTGATTTATCATGCACATGAAATGATGCTAAAGCCTTTTACATGGCATGCCACAACTCAGTGCAGCATAGCTCAGTCTCTTAACAAGCTTCTCTTGCCCAGGCGTTTTCTGTTCATGTGCGTATATCTGTAATGTTGAGAGATAGAACCCGTCCACAATATTTCGAAATGCACTAGTTTGGTGAATATTCCTCACTTTTCGAAATCAACAAATGGTGACATGTGATAACGAAAAATAAATTTTCACATGTAAACAGCAAATAACTTTTATTTGACCACATTTTTCGTTCATTTTCTAGCATTGCGCTGTAATTCACAGCTCGTCATTCTCTCGTTGCCTTCAACGTTGGGTGTGTGTGTGTGTGTGTGGATATGTGTGCGCTTTCAATTATCCAAAACACCCTTTTTCAATTCATTCATACACACTTTTTGATTCCATTTACTAATTTCTGCATAATGAACACAAATTAAGACAAAAAACCGGAAAACAAACGACGCCAAAACGAAAATGAAAAAGCGTAAAACATCCACACACACACACAAACACACACACGATGGTAGCGAAACGACAAAAAGGACAAGATGCAATGGTATTCAATTTGCCTGTGGCTGCTTTTCAGTCCCTGTGTGCATTTCTGGCTTTTTCTCTCTCTCTCTCCCTCTCCCCTTTCAAACATATCTCGTGCGGGGAGCATCCTCGTCGTCATCCCATTCTCATTTGAAAAACGTAAATTTGTTTATCTGTTGAGAATGAATCTCTCTAATGTTTTTATAGTAGTTGATGTTGCCGCTTTTTGTATTTATGGTGACTGTGTGTGCTCCGCTGTGTGTGCCTTCAATTTTTTTTTTTTTTTTTAAATATGTTATCTCCCTTTTGTTGACTTGCATTTCGTTCATTTTCAGCCAAACAATCACAATAATTTTCTATCAACGTCACAATTTCATGGTGTATACGAGCGTCACGCCGAATGGGAAAATATTGTTATTCCGCAAATGCATCAGTATAATCAACAGATTCATCCGTATCAACACATGACAAATAACCACAATTCTCGTCACAAAATGTCATACCTAATTAAAAGTCTAGCGCCATCATCAAACTATGAAGCACGCGTACAAGCACGCAATGATCATGGATGGAACAAACTTTCGAGCACTTTTCATTTTTCAACACGAGCGGAAGGTAAGATTGCATACAGCCCACTGTGCTGTGTGCTTCATTGTTGTTTGTTTGTTGTTTTTTTGTTTTTTTGTTTTGTTTTTTTTTTGGTTTTCTTTCTGTTTGCTTCTACTGGTATATGGTGTTTAGAGATGTTTTATTGGTCTCGTGGTTTTTTCTGTGATGTGGTGGGTAAAACAGTGGAGAGTGGTGACCAAGAGGCAAAAATAGCAACGCAAAAACCGGACACGGGAAAAACCTCATCCAGACAAAACACATATTCCAATTTTGCAATATACAGTAAATAATATGGAGCCAACCATTATCACATGGAACCCCAAAAAACCCAGGCACCGAACGCCCCCCATCCATACATCGCACAGCATGACAAAAATGGCAAATATGACACAACTTATGCATATCAGTGTTGAAATTGTATGTGCCATTCACATTTTCCACTGATTTTCTTGTTTTTGTTGTGTGTAATGTTGCAGTTGTCTGTTTTTGTGCATTTTTATATATGAAATTTTCTTAGGGGTGGTTTTTTTCTATTGTGTGTGTGTGTGACAGACTGAGAATCAAACCATGACCGCAGTTTTAATGATTGCAAACAGTTCATGGAAAATAGTTGTTGTTTGAGGGAGGCCCGGAATTGGAGAAATGCCATTGTTGATAAAATTGTATTTATTAGAATAAGTCACTTAAAAGTGACTCATTTTAAATTCAAATCAATAATTTCAACACATTTTCATTTTCAACAATTTCGTTGCGACAAGAACAAATTTCGTAAAATTTTATTTCAATCAAAGGGCGTGAAATCAATGTCAAAACGGAAAAGTTTGTGTTTTTTTTGTGTGTCAATTTATTTATCTGTTCCTATTTTATTTCCATCAAACTTTTTCCCAAGACCTTTTTTTTTGAGTTTTTGGAATTGTACTTTTAAGGATAGGGAGGAAAACAACAAATTTATATTTATATATATTATTAAAATGTGATTCGTTTCCATAGTTTCAATTGATTTTCAAGTGAATTTCATTGGTTTTTATTGTGTTATTGAATTGACGTTGATTTCAATGAACAATTTTCTTTTATGAGAAAATATTGAAAATATTGGCCTTTTTTTTCTGCTGTTGTTATTGTTGCTCCTCAGGTAAACGACAACGTTCAGTTGAAAACCATAGCTTTCATGATTCTTATGCACATAAAAAACATCAAGAGAAGAAGAAAAAAAAAACGAAGCGGTAAAATTGCTTGTAAATATTTCATGCAAAATGTACGTTTTCATGTGGAAAATTACTAACTTAAAAGTCAACATGAAAAAAAAACAACAACAACGAAGAAACACGGAAAATGTCTCGAAAATAAAAGCGATGAACCTGAAATCGTTTAGAAAAATGATATTGAAAAGCCAATGATGAACATTTTCCATCGGTAAAAGTATCTCAATTTTCATAAGAGCTTCAAGTCATACTTTGACGTTCGTGGAAAAAAAAAAACATTGAGCTTAATGATGTTTTGACATTGGATCTGGAGAAAAAACAAATTTGACACGTAAACTCTATCATTATGAAATGTGTGTGTGTGTGTGTGTTTTTTTTTGTTTTCTTCCTCCACCGAAAAAAAGGGCCGATTCTATTCGGTTTTTGCTTTTTGGGTTGCAATTTTTCCTCCCGTTTTATTCACATGGAGTATAAATAATTTGGGATGTCGTCCCCTTTTTTTGTCGGCCATAATCGCATTAAATGTGATGCTCAAACAAAAAAGTGCATTTTATATGTTCAAAATGGATTCAACATGAAATTAGTGTTGCAGTGTTCAAAGGAAACTTCTTATTGCTTCCCAGGGATTTTATCTGGAAAAAAACCATATATTTGTGACTCAGTCGGTGTAATTTTTTTTTTGTTTTTTTTTTGTATTTGTTCTGGTTGCTGTTGCTTTGTGTGTTTGCTGATGGCGAGCCGAGTTTTTCCACGAAAATGCACTGCAACACACAAGTTTATTTGGCTTCGATTTTTTTTTGTTTTTTCTTTGGTGCAAAAAAAAGTTATGACATTTAGATGTTAATCACATTTTGGTTAGATAAAGTAGTTTCGATGTTAGCAATAATACTTTTTTTTTAAGCTGATGACGACACACACACACATTCAGAATAGACGGTATTGAAATAGTTATTTTCGGTTCGGTGCGCTTTTTACTTGCAATTTGGAATTTATTACAGCAGAAAACAGAAAAAAACGGAGACGCTATGTCCACTCTATCCACTCTATCCACTCTGGCTCATTTCTATCTCATACAAAATCATACCATTATTTCTCAACTAAATTATATATTGCCCTTGTCTTTTCTATTTGTTTCACCACATTAGATTTGGAAATGGAACCATCTGCACAGCCAGCTGTTGCAAAGACCGCCGGCGTATTTGACAAAGATGCCCACAGCCGTTCTTCAGTAATAGTCAACTCTCTAACCAAAAAATTCTCCATTTTCATATGCGTTTTGAGTATAGCACTCTGTTTATGATCCATTTAACTAATTTTCATAAATCTTAAAGTTGTATAAATATGCGAGAAAAACAAGAAACAAGACAAAAAAAAATACACACAAAAATACAAACAAACAGAAGAAATTAAGCAGAAATCAACGTTGAATGGACGTGGTCATCAAAGAAAAAAAATGAAAAGAGGACGCTCAGGAACAATGTCGTACATTTATTTCGATACAAAAAAACCGATCAAACGCTACTTCTATGAAACTCTTCTCGATGATAAACTTACGCTTATTGATTTATTGCTCTTCGAAACGGTTTTTGAATCAGTCACATTTTCTGCTCTGTTTGCTCTCTTTATCCATTCCACACGAACACAAACAAACACACGGACACAACACACACACACACGAACAACGGCACAAAATGTTATTTTGTATCGAAATAAAGGCGAAATTGCAGTGACATTTTGATTTCCTGAATCCAAGTAGCCATCATCAACAGACAAAAGAGCCAATTGCCAAGAGCACGCTCATATAGAATTCAACAAGGACTCCATTAAATATAATCAACCAAGAATATAAAAAAAAATGAAACAAACAAATAACTATTAATTTAGAGTTAAACATTTAAAAAAAACCACTTTGATTTTTGTGTAGCAAGACATAATGACAGCAAAGACATGTCATTTCTTTTTCGAACAAAGCTAAAAAAAAAAAATCACACGATAAACAAAAAACACACACAAAAATTCTGTATAAAATTAAGAAAACGCATTTGAAAATACTCAATAGATAAGTTTGCCCTGTGGATTGACTTTGATATGGTCAACTGTGCAAAAAATTTACCAAACACATTTTGTTTGCTTCCACCACCAACAACAACAACAACAAATATAGAAAAGAAGTGGTAAATGTGGTGAAGAACCAACAATTGACTGGAAGTGATTGAATTGTGTGTGTGCCAATCCCAGCGGCCGCTTGGTAAGTTGCGTCATTCAACATTTGACATCTACTATCCATAATCGATAATGCAAGATGAGATAAAATTGACTAGTCGCCATTTCTATTTAGCTAAGGTTCAGAAAAAAATATGTATATTTTTTTTGTTTGTTTTTTTTTTTTTATCGAAGTTAAGCTCTATTAGTCGCTATTGATTTGGTGTTTTTCTCGCTTTCACGCAAAAAAAAACGAAACCATTTGGTGAAATCGTTCGAATTGAAGATTTAAATCAACTGATTTTCAGCTTCAGAAAACTCGAAATGAACATTCGCAAAGTTTGTTGTGTGTGTGTGTGTGTTTTTTTTTATTTGGTTCAGCTTGACAACTTTTAAAATCGGGCGAAAATGGTTTTTTTTTCTTGGCCGCACAAGAAAAAGGGAAAAAGGGTGTTTTTTATGCTTTTGCATGCGATTTTCTGGTGTTTTGTTCAACTGCTTTTTTTTTGTTTTATTCGGATGGGATACAGTAAAAATGGCTCAGTAAATCCTATACTGGATATCAATCTGGGTCGAAATCATTAGTGTATCACAAGCTCAGTGGTGTAAAATTAAAATTTGACTCTTTTTTTTCCGCCCTCTCTCTCTCTCTCTCTCGCTCGTTCTCGCTTTCTCTCTCCGATGAGAAATTGGTGCACCCAATTTTAACTCGAGAATATGTCCATCAACGGTTGCTATTGAACAGTCTCAAAGTGAATATACACTTTTTTTGTGTGTGGATACTTTACCATGGGTACGGAAAACTTCCTTCTCCTATCCGAGGTAGTAGTCTGTGGGTTTTTGGACAAGAGTTGATAGACACGTCAAAATGTAATCCGAAAAAGCTAAATTTCAACTTCCAGGCTGTTGAGTTTGTGGCATACCCGAGTTATACACGAGCCCCCGAATATTGGGATATTGTGTGTGTGTGTGTGTGTGTGTGTGCATGAGATTGTGTATGTCGGTGTATGTATGCATGTTTTTGACATCCGTTGCAAATGCCAATATTGAAGAATAAGCACACATTGAGAGCTTTGGGCTCAACAATGAAGTTTTCTAAGTTTCTCATCGCTTGAAAATTGCCATTTCTAGCGGCTATTTTGGCTTACTTCAGCTGCTAATATTTTTGCTGCATACATTTTGAATGCACGTCAATTTTTTTTTTTTTTTTGCTAACAAAACAAACAAACAAATGTACGAGAACGAAAAAAAAACAACTACTACAAAAATAACATAAATTGAAAATGTTTGAAATGAAAACAAGTTTAAAATTATACTCATGAAATTTGCAACATTTTAAGTGGTTACAGCATACGCACTAGGGAAGATCCAACAATTTTTTTTTAAGTAAACAAAAATTTAACACAAAAAAAAGAGAAAGCAATTATTTGAATAAATTGGTTTTTAAAAACGATTTCATACTCTTGAGAAAATATTATTATCATTACCACATACAACAAAATGTTTTATGTTTCGGTAGCTATTTGGAAAACAAACAAAAAAAAAACAAACAATTTAATTTAAGACAAACAATTTATATTTAACTTTATTTTGGATGAATGAAATAGGATGCTCAAAATGTCAGCGAATCGATATATAAATATATATATAAATCTGTTGATCGATTCGAAAATCGACGCAAAATTGATGCTAACGTCATTAGCCAAAAGTGACGTGATTCAAATTCAAATTTATGTTTTTGTCTAATATTTTTGTTGTTTGTCACACAACATTCAATTTCCGATTAAACTTACATTTAAGATTTCTGTTTGTTTATTTTTTTGTCTGATGAAATGAACGAGCAAAAAAAAATAAAACTAATGAATTCAATCAAAATGGTAAAAAACAATGAAATTATACACAAAAACACACCCAACAAAAAAATGACTAATATTATTACTTATTATGGGGTATTCAAGCGAAATCTAATTGGTATACCAATCAAAATCAACAAGTTTTTAAAAAGCATTTTCGAGAAAATATCTTTCCGCGCCCACAAAAATGCGTGTAAGAAAAAAACACGAAGAATGAAGAATAAAGAAAAGATTTGAAAGAGAAAATTTATAAAATGTATCAAAATCAAGATGTGTGGCTAAAGGAACAACAACAACAACAAAAAAACGAACAATGAAAGTGAATGAAAAGAATGTTTGAACTTAAGTTGATATAAAAAATTTTATTAGTGTAATCCCATAAAAATGGCACAATTATCAAGTTTTCATTGCAAATGTATACACACAACCACCACCACCCATTCGCCATCAACTTTATCAGCTGGATGATTTTGCATGTAGCGAAAAGTGGAGCAAGAGCAAAACAATCCAACCGCCGAAAGAGTATTAAATGGATGTTGTCAGTCAGCCAGCTGCTAAAATTCATGGACTCTCTATTCGTAATTACAATTTAAGATTTAAGTAATATAACACACACACTCTCACACACACCACCACCACCACCACCCAACACACATTTTAAGGAACCAGCTGATGCGAACCAAAGTTATGGAATAAGAAACAATAACTTTATTGATTAGGATTTAATTGTATTTACCAGGGCATTTTATGTTAACAAAAAAAAAATTGTGTGTGCGTGTGTTGCACCGCAACCAAATGCGATCTGATGTGCAACATTTTAAAAGAGCTGAAAGTTTTTTTGTTTCTTCTCTCGAAAGCATTTTCAAGAGTGAAACCACAAAAACCTCTTAAACGGTAAGAAAATGTGTTTTTCGGGTGAGTTTATCCATTTTTGCTTCAGCATTTTGAACACACACACACACACATTTCCCAAACACTCCTCTCTCCCCCAAGAAAATCTTCACATTCCATGGCTACGGAGAATGTAATTTTAAAACAGTTCCTTAAATGCAGCTCATTGCTTCAACCATTTTCTTCTCCACTCACACGTTTCTCACTCCATTCACTTTACGATTCATACGGATTTTACACATTTTTGGGTTAATAAAACGCGCACTTGAGTATATACATTTTGAAATGCAGCACTTCAAATCGCATTTGAAAGATATTTTCTTCCGATGCTATGCAAACAAACAAAACAAATTATAAGAAATAATACAATGAAATGAAAATTAATAGGAGGAGCCAACATTCTCGCAAACCAAATAACACACAACAACCAAAAAAAAAAAACAAAAAAAAACCAAAGAAAAAAAATAGTGAAAAATTTGTCGAGCAAATCTACAAAACTCGAACTAATCGTACAATTTGTCCTAAATTAAAGTTTAAACGAAATAAAGACAACTAAGAAAAATAAATTTAAAAACAAAAAACCACACAAACTGATGATTTTTAATGAATACATGACGATGTACAGCGTACACACTGTACGACGATTGCTTAAGTGCAAAACACATCACATCACATCAGGGTAAGTACCAGCCATCAAATGTGCAAACTCACTTGCTAAAAGACTACTTTTAAACACGTGCACTTTAGCATATTTTAACTAGGGGCAAATCACTTGCATTGAATCACATCCCGAATTCATTTTCTGTTTTTATAACGCTTCTTTTAGCAACACTGAGCAACCAATTTAGTGCCATTCGAATCCACTTGTGTTGATTTCTTACTAATTTACTGAGATGTCAAGTGTTCTAATTGAGTCACACATTTCTGTTGGTGTTATCCGCTGCCTTGATTCACCGTTTTTGTGCGTTGACTCATATTCATTGTTCGCGTCGGTCAACATAGTTCATGCCAATTAATTGGCTTTAGTTTACATTGTTCATGTGTGAATCAGTCTTTTGTCTGATAAACAACATTCCAACCCGTCTTAGTTGCAGGCTGTGATTTTCTCCTTGTAACGCACCATTACTTTAGGATTGTTACATGTTTTCATATGATAGACAAATCGTCTCTCTCTCTCTCTCCCTTTCACTCTCGCAGTCTCTCGGTTATCGTTGGTATGCCGAAACACTTGAGAGCCCGCACGCATCATGACTGGCCATAATCTTGGCAACATAATGGTATAATGCATTTGCAAGCATCAAATTGAATAGAAAGTGTGTGCATTGGATCAGTGAATATTATCCAGGTATTCAATAATAAAATTACGGATTAAGAAGTTTGCAGAATTTGTACACAGAATTTGTACACAACCACACGCACACTTGAAGCGGGCATTGAGGCCAGTAAAGTGGTCATTTTAACTTGATCCAACACATAAACATTGTAACAAAATAAACACAAATGACGTTACATTGGCACACACTTGCCAACACATTGTTTGTAAATTGCAATGTAGACGATTGTACAATGTACATTCCAGGCGAAATGCATTTTCATATATACAAAATATCACTGTAATAATTTTTATTAAATTAATCCGTTTTTGTGGAAGTGTATGCTGTCGAAATTTGTTGAGATTCGGTATTTTGAATTTTCGTAACTATTTTCTTGGAATGGCCAAGAGTGCAGTTTTCTCAGTGCCCCCTTTTTTATACGTATTTTAACTTCGTATACAACTAACCAAATTCTCGACTCTAGTTCTCAATCAAATGTTGAATCTCATCCAATTAATTGCATACATTATTGTGTTCAAATTGAAACCAAATATGGAATCGGAGAAGAACGTGAAACAGAATTCACATGATCAAATTAACACACAATCAATTTACTGGATTTTATTTCAATTTTATGGAGAGCCAGAAATTTCCACTGAATTGGTAAACTTACATACCGATTCAAAATGATGGTCGTTACTTTAATAACATTCGAAACGAATATATTCGCCCCATAAATTGATTTAAATTTCCAAAGGAAATTTCTCTCAATTTATTATTTGTGACAAATATTCTCGATTGTTGAGGATTTGAATTTTATCCAGATATTTGAGTCTGTTTGGTGTCATAAATAACATTAAGCAAGCCAGCTATTTTCGAGTAGTAACAATCTAACCATAACCGTTGGCCATATCAACGTAAATGATACATTTCAAAATTTGCAGTATAAATTGATTCAACTGAAATCTAGAGCCAAATTCAGAATAGCCCAGTTCTATCTATGAATTCATAGATGTCGCTATCAAGCACTTGAAAAACTGTTCAACCGTTTTTTTTTATCACAAGTAGGCAAAGCCGAAGAGGTTTGTATAGAATGTGGTTTTAGTTGAACATTTCAAAATCACATGAAAATTTCGTTTTTTACAGCTTCAAATTACCAATTTCATTGTTATTTTTATTGAAATTTGTGAAATTTGCAAATTATTGTGTCATGAAGACCTAGATTCTAAACCAAATACCTAAAGGATCAAATATTTGTTTTCATTGAACAAATCGAGTCTGGTGTAATTTGTGATGATTGGTAAAAAAAAAAAATGTGATGAGTAAAATCCCAACAACAGTCGTTTCTAGTGATGTGAGCTAAATTGACAGATGCATGTTGATGAAGGTGTTGTTGTGTTGTTGATGTGTTTGTGCTTGTATTAAATTGTGATTGTCAGCGTTCATGACGGTTCATGTTTGTGTAGACATATTTCGTATTTGTTTCTGTTTTATTGTATTGCAATTTAGTGTCATGGCGTCTTCATCGCGTATCTAACATCTCTTTCGACCGAAATTCAACAACACACATACGCGTGAATACAAGCAGTGAGTAGTCGTTTGTATGCGTATTGATACAAGAGAGCGTATATAAATAAGAAAAAAAGAAGAAGGTAGTAGTAAAGGTTTTTATTATTTTTTTTTTAGCGAAACTGCACTTTTCATCTGTGGAACAGTGTTTCAGTCAAATCGCGGGCACACACACAGTATATCTTAAATAGAAAGAGATATCGATTGGCCAAATGCAAATCAAATGGTGAAATTAAATTCGTTGTGAGTGTTTTTTTGAAAAAATAAAATAAAAAATTGTGAATATTTCCCACACACACACAGTGAAAATCGAATTCACTTGATGGTTATAATAATTCGAGGGCTGTGCTGATATTCTAGCGTATTGTTTGTTTCATGAGTGTTGTCTAGATTTACACACATTTAGTCGAGCGCTTGAATGTTACAAAAAAAAAAAAACACTTAGAAAGAAGAACGAAACAACAACAACAACGCGACGAAACAACAAACATACAGTCAAATAAATATAAATAAGAAGAAGTGTATCTAGCGTTCATAAATCGAAACAAAGAAGTATACTCAACACTTATACCAAACTGAACAAGAGAAGCAAAAAAAAAAAAAAAAAAAAACAAGAAAAAAAAATATCAAGATAGCGAGAGAAGAGCCGACCAAATACCATATATACCGAATAGAAGAGACACACTCAAAAAACACCACCAAATCACACCAACAACAAATGAAATCATTGTTACTGTTCTTCTTTGCATCCACATTCATCATCAATCCGTAGCCATCAGCATAGAAATATAGGCATTTTTATTTCGTGTGTTTGATTTTGTTGGTTTGAATTCTGTGTTGCTCTTTTTTTTCGTGTCTTTTGCTTGATCGTCGTCGTCAGTCGCGCTCTTGTGTGTTGTTGTTTTTTTTTACTTCTTCGCCATTGTTTAGAAATAGTTGTGCGATTTCTCGTTCATTTTCTGGTGTGTGTTATGTTTGTCGAACGTGTAAACGCTCCCTATTTTGTGTGTGTGTGTGTGAGAGAATTCTTTGATAAATTTTATATAAACTATTTTTGTTGTTGTTGTTGCTCTTGTTTCGTGCTACTGCTGCTGTTACTCTAGTTAAACTGTTTATTCATATATCGTGTTTTATTATTATTAACTAATCATTTTTATAAACGTTTATTTTATTTTTTCGGTGGAATTGACACACGTTTATATGTTTTTTTTTGTGTTTTTGTTTGGCAGATACACGCAAAACAATTTGTGGATTTATTCATTCTTCCTATTCTCGTTGTGTCAATCATAACATAATAACAACAACAACAACAACAACAAAAATCACGAAACAAAACCGATAACAAGATAGAAAATGTTGCACTGTGCAAATTAAAAATCGAGAGACTTAACAACACAGCATATCTTTTCAATGCACACACAATGAACACAATTTAGTGCAAGGATCTTTGGAGATTCATTAAAATCGAGGTAAACGATTTATAATATAAATTGAATTGAATCGAGAACTACTTGGGAGATTTTGCCTCGCTTAACTTGCAACAACATCAACCATTTTCTCATTCATTTTTTTTTTGTTTGCGAACTCTCGACATTTGTTGTTGCTGTTGTTACTGTCGACAGGCGGGCCAAGTTTTGTTGTGTGGTGGTCTAGTTTATAATGGTGTTTGCAATAAATTTTTCATCATGAACTAATATTTGCTACAATCAATTTTTGATGCGACCAACCAAAACGGATTACAGCGCCTGAAACAACAACAACAACAACAACCAATTTTTCAAACACACCTAAAAACGAAGAAGAAGAAGAAGTTGAAAGAAAGAAATTACAACAGTTGAAAATTAACAAAGCGCATACACACGTTACGACAATATCATTCCATATGAGAACCAAGTGAATTGTTTAAAACGAAACAAACAACAACAACAAATTAACTCCAATTGATTGGGAATATTATTAATATAATTTTTCCTTGTTGTTTTTTTTTCTCTTTCTGTGTACAAATTCAAGTAGCTGAAGTGTTGTGACCCCATCGAAAAAGGGACTGTCTATGTATCTGTATGGTGTTTCATGGGCGAATATCTGAGGTGTATTCAGTGGTGTTGTTTTTTTTAATAAATTTGTTTGTTTAATTGTGTTCGTGTGAGAGTGCTTAAGTGAAATAGAACACAATGGTATATGAATTTTGATGCTGAGCTGATAAAAATTTGGACTTTTTGAATCATTAATGAAGTAACGTGTTTTGGTCACTACACACACACACACTGCGTATATCGTAACCAATCATTTCTAAACGCATATTATATGGGCGAACAAAAAACCAACCAAATTTCCAAATCAACCATGAAAATTGATGTGAATCGAGCGTGAGAGAGCGTTGTGCGGCCAAGTTACTCATTTCCGCAGAAATACTAGATAAGTCAGTGCTATTTTTAAGTGGTCACACAAAAAAACCACAATAACTTTTTTATATCACAATTCCACTTTAAAAAAAAATGACTTAATCAAAACTAAACCGTTTTCGACCATTGTTTTTCTTTGGCTCCGTTTTTAGATCCGTTTTGGGAATAATCAAAACAAACGAATTCAGTAATCTTTGGACACTTTGGAAAATTTGGAAGACGAAAAAAAAAAAACAGATACCAAACCACAAGCAGCGTGTGTTATCACAAAAACTCCGGTTAAAGAATTGGTTTTTCCAGGAATTTACCAAGACACAAATCACACACATTTATCAATGCGCATTTAAATATAACAGAGTGAAAGAGAGAGAGAGAGTGAGAGTGAGATAGAAAGAAGGATTCAGATAGGAGAGAAGCAAAAAACAACGGAAACGAGCAATACATTGACATTCAGCGCATACAAAACAAATGACAACACATTAAAAAAAAAAAAAGAAAAAAGAGACGGCGCAAGCGAACAATACAACAAAACAACACTTGAACAAGCAATATTTATTTGCCTATTTTGATTGATCATTTTGAAAGGCAAATCCATCTATATTCATCATCTGTTCGGCGAGCTTCGAACACACTCACGAAAAAAACAACAACAACAACAACAACAAATCACCGAGTACAATCCAATTTTTCATCTGACTTATTTTATTGAGCTAATAATATAATATCCGAATACAGGATAAACATTTATTCTCTCTCCATCACACTGCCGACAACAACAGAAAAAGAACAACAACAACAAAAACAACAAACTACATACAACAAAAAAACACGTATATACCATTAAAACCATACACGACGAATCGTTGCCTTAATTCACCTTCGGATTCTCTCACCTGTGTGTTTGTGTTTGTGTGTGTTTTTTTCCATGTGCTAAATAAATAAATAGTTAGCAACATTGTGGTTTTTTTCGGGAAGATAAAACCATACTAAAAATCGAATATTGATTTTTTTTTTCAACAAAAAACAAAAAAAAGAAGAAAACAAAAAATTCATTTCAACATAAAACATCTTTTGCGCGACCGTACGAATCCAATCCACAGTACCAAAACATAAAACCGTAGCTTTAAGGACGGAATATAAGTTCGCACCTACCTGCATCACCTCACCCGCATCAATTTCATCTCCCTTTTTTTAAAAATATCTACTGTTGATTTTTCCACCCGGCGGAATTAGTAATTAAAACTTCAAACACGTTTGAAATTGTGATCTCTGCAATACGAATACATTAAAAACAACAACAACAAAAAACGGTGACATTTTCTTTTGGAAGACATTTTTTCGGAAATAAGCTGATATTTGATGTTGAAGCTGTAACCTGATTTATTTTACAAAACATAAACTCAAAAGAAGAAACGAAGAGACAAACGAAGAACCGAAGAGGGGCTATCATACTTGCCATTGTGACGTATTGACTAAAAAAAACTCATTTTTTTAAAAGTATTTACGGAAGCACTAAAACTGCCACCAGCACCTGACAAAACCACCTGAAGAGAAATTTGTTGCTGTGTTATTTTTTTTTCGTTATCGCGTACAACAATTAACGACTTCGTTCAGTTTGCTGATATTATTGTACATCGAATCCAATTTTGTTGTGTAAAGTGAGGAAGTGTGTAAAGTGACATCGGGGGTGTGCGTATCGCAGACAACCCATCGAACAACTAAACAACGTACATATTCGCGCGCGCGTGTGTGTGTTTGGGTTTAATTCGACAATTTTTCGATTTGTTTGCTGTTGTTGCACGTGGATATATATCCAGCCAAAATTGCTCTCAGCGTAGGAGAAATCCCACCAAAACGCAAAGCAATGAACGGCTTAAGCTTGAGTGAGCTATGCTGTTTGTTTTGCTGTCCACCATGTCCGGGACGTATTGCATCGAAACTAGCATTTTTACCACCCGAATGCTCATATGAATTGAAAGCCGATGAAACCAGCCCAACGAAATTCTCAATGACACTGCTCGATCGGGCCGATTGGCAATACGGTGATCGCGAAAAAGAATGCTTTGAAGCATTTTATACACGATCATCGAGGGGAAATCGTATCGCTTGCCTATTTGTTCGGTGTAGTGTAAATGCCAGGTAAATACTTTTGATAAATATCTCAATTTTCTATTTCATTTTCTATCGGTTTATGTAGTCAATTTTCGTTCTTTTATTTGTTTGCCACACAGAAAACACAAAAGATTAACTAAAAAAGTGGGAAAAATGTGTAATCGAATTTTTTCAAAGCCATTAGAAATATGTAATAGTTTTTAACAAACAATTTCCAAAGACTAATGGCAATACACTATCTTCCGAAATTATTATTACTTTATCCATATCGAGCTTCCAACGGGCTAAATAAATGAAACGCTATATTTCAATCGATAATTATCGTTTCAACCATTTTACGATGCAATTTCTCTATCCGTTCTCTCTCCGCCCAACCAATTCTCGTTTGCTTGTTTTTTTTTTTGTTGGTTCATACGCAATAGCAAAAGATGCGAAACCACTTACTACCATGAAAAGTGAATTTTCAAATGCAATTTGCACACACCACTTCCATTTAACCTAGGGGCACTTATCACTTGCAAATTGGTATCGGTTTATATATGTATGCATTTTGATGGTTATCCACATGAATTCACTTTCAATTCAACGTTTACAAACACAAAAGTCATGAATGGCTATGGTAAATTTGAATTCACAAACCTGAATGTAGAGGGAGACGACTAAGGAGACCCATTAGTATGTATAGCGAGCAGATAGAGATAAATACCCCTAGCACTTGACACCCATATACAACCCTATGCAATACCAAAGCATACCAGATGGTAGTGCTCTGCGTGTTGTGGTATGCAAACTCAACACATACATACAATGTACATACAGCAACAACAATAACGAAAAACAGAACATGAACAGCTTGCATTACACAAGCTGTGTCAGCACCGACAGCAAGGAATAGTTTTTGAAGTCATCATTAATACACTTCATCACCATGTAATTTATGTGGAACGTCGGCACACATAATGTGATTAATATTTAGGCAAGTGCAAATGTGCAATTCGTCTCATGGAGTATTTTCAAATGATTTGTTGTTTCAATGTAGATGTATTGATTATCCTCATGGCACATACATCACAACAGCTTAGCGTTAGAGTTTTTTTTTGACTCAACTGCTCCCCGCAAAACCAAAAATATCGACACACACACACAAACAAAACACACCCAACTGTACTGAAAGTTTGTCGTTGTTCAGAGTTGCTAGTTGCAGCTGAGTTACATTTGCGTAGATATATCTATGCCCGTCTGAGCCTATTGCATGATTTCCATCATGATTAACTCATATTACCCGGTTGCAAATGTTCAACATCGATTTTCTACTTTATTAAGACTTGTCTATTCTACTTAAGACACACATACACACAAGAATGCATACAAATTTGAAACAGTTTAAAGTTGAGTTTGTGTTTTTTTTTTGTTGTTGCTTGTAAAATTTCGTCATTTATTTTTCACCTGACACGTTAATGGTGTTACCAAATCTATTCCAAAGCTTATGTTAAACTCAAACCGCAATAAGACTGATGAGCCATTTAAATTAAACAGCAGGTGCTAGAATAAATTGCTCTATTAAAAATGTTACATTGTTTTTTTCTTTCGCTTCTCTCGGCCCATTTATCTTTTGGTGTTACAATTGGGTTGGATCACTGATTAGGCCGCAGCTTTTATCTCTTATTCCACCAAACCACTTTCGATTGATGTGTTCAACATCAATGGTCTAATTTGTGAAAATTTTGGATGATTTTTGCCACGCATCAATTTGAATAACACATTTTCGGTGGTTGTTACGAAACAACCCATTTGACGTAAACGATGAAATGCAAGACTACGATCTTCAGCCGACCTTGATGTTGTACAATCGGCCACAATATGCACATCATAACCGCTATCCAAGAGATCTGTTGCCGTTTGTTCGATACAAATATGCGTTTCAAGTCCAAATAAAATCACACTGTTCACATTGGCCAAGTTCAAAATGGTGTGTCGAACGCTAGGTTCATTCATTATGCTAAAGTTTAACTTTGGATATACACCAATCGCATGGGATATATTTAACTCGGGCGCTGTATGACCTAATTTGTCCGGATTTTGTTCCGTTACGATGAGATTGACGTCAAGCAAATGACCGCATGTCAATAATTTTTGTGCATTTGCAACGATTGCTGGAAAATGATACGCCTTTGATCGAAACCGGTCTTGTAAATCACACAATAGAAATAGAGTGCGTTTGATATCCAATCGGCCTAATTTATTTACAGCCATTTTCTGTGAAATGAATAACAACAACAAAAAAATACAACATCGATTATCTCACATGATAAAAAGAACGTTAAGGTTAAATGCACACAATTATAACTTTCTTGTATTTTCGATTCATTAAATGTAAATGTGTGTGTGTGTCTGTGTGTGTACACCGTACAATCATATCGATGAGAGTAGAACAACAACAAAAATCCTTATCAATGAAATAGAAAACAAAAATGTTGCCTTCGAAGTAAATGTTCAATTGTTTGAATACGGCCGCACTTCCGAAATGCAATCGACAATAAACATTTATCATTAAACAATAAAAAAAGAAAAACATTATTCTACCTCGACTGTTTAAAGTACGACGTACAATTCCGATAAACGTGTCTATGTCAATGTAAAGTGCATTTTTTTTCCTTCTCTCTTTCTCTCTCTCTCTCTCTCTCACTCGTTTCGGGTGATTATAACATTTATGTACACAGTACACACACGACACCGAAATAAAAAGTAATACAAAATCCATTGGTATCATAATTAAAATTGAACTATGGAATGACTCATCATTTGTATATGTTTATGTATGTTAATACACTGTAAACATGAAATTTATTTACCTCAAAAGTCGTTTACACTTGGACTATTTGCTCCGTGTTTATTTGGAATTTATTCTGAAGGGTGGCACAAACACAACATACCATCGCTCAATAAACAAATTGAGCTCTCTCATTTTTGATTATCAGCTCAAATGTCACTGAGCAACAACAACAACAACACCATCTAAATTGTTTGTCATTTGTGATGTGATCCGCTGTGGGGGGAAATAAGTGAGGTTAAGATGACATTGGTATTTGTTTGTACGAATTATGCTGTCAATTCCGAGTGGATAAATGAAAATACATTGACCTTTTCCAAAAATAGACTCCATTTTCTGCTATTGTTGTCGACCAAATGTTTTTTTTTTTTGGGCAATGCATAAAATTTTCAATAGAATTTTCAATACTCTTATAATATTCTTAGATTTATCTATTTTTAAAGCTATTGAATACTTGATGATTCAGAATTTTTAACTAATTTTAATGATTGTATTGGGTTTTCCCATCTTTTCTTGTATTATTTGTGCACCTGACAGATTCACATTACTCTTTTCACATGGGAATGCCGTCGATTTGGGCCAAATGACAAGCTTTTTCGTAGGTTTAGGTCAACGCATCAACTGCAATATATTTAGTTATGATTATTCTGGCTATGGAATGAGCACTGGCAAACCAACCGAAAAGAATTTATACGCTGATATTGATGCGGCTTGGCATGCATTGCGCACCCGATACGGTATCAGTCCCGAAAATATCATTTTATACGGTCAAAGTATAGGTACGGTGCCAACGGTTGATCTAGCCAGCAGGTAAATTACAATTGTGCTTTTTTTATGCAAATTATATCGAATATGAATCCGAAAACACCATCTCTCAATAGATAAAATAATAAATTTGACGAAAAAAATAATTTGGTTTGTTTATTGTTTATCAGATACGAGGTTGGAGCCGTAATATTGCATTCACCGTTAATGTCTGGTATGCGTGTTGCATTTCCAGCCACACGAAGAACATGGTTCTTTGATGCATTCCCTAGTATTGATAAGGTTCCAAAAGTGACATCACCCGTACTCGTGATTCATGGAACAGAAGATGAAGTCATCGATTTTTCACATGGTCTTACGATCTATGAAAAGTGTCCACGTGCCGTTGAACCACTTTGGGTGGAGGTAAGTCTTGATTCTATCTGAAATAAGTGTGTGTGTGTGTGTGTGTGTGTGTGTGTGAACTCATTCCCATACACACCCGAAGGTCAAATGATTCCATTCTGATAAACATTTGATACATTTAAAATAGGGCGCTGGACACAACGATGTTGAAATGTACACGCAATATTTAGAGAGATTAAAGCAATTTGTATCCGTCGAGCTCATCAACTGACAGCAACTGAACTCTGACGTAAGTGCTCAAGATGCTGGTTCAGGTAAGTGGTCAAGGTGGCGGCGTGTGTTTGTGTGTGCTGAGTGTGCTGGGCATATTCAACACCACCCACCCCACCCATGTGTGTCACACATGTTCAATTTCAAAATCAATAATTAAATGCTCAAACCGAACACACCATTTTACACTTTACAGGCGATGACATACTTAACGCTTCGATTACAATTAGTTCCACCACCACAAATAACTCGACCACTGAAAAACTTCTTTAGCATAAGGGGTCCGGCATTTGTGCCGACCCACCGTCAAATCAACAATCGGAACAGCAGCCATCTGAGGATGCAATTAACAAGCAACCATCATCATCGGCAGCAGCAGCAGCAACCGTACAAAAAACTGATTCGACTGTGGGTCAAAATGGTACAAATGGCCAGGACCAAACAAACAATGGAAAATCAACAAAATCAAATAGCATTCATTCGGACAGTTCGAATGGTGTGACAAAATCGACGAAAAAACATGAAAAATCTAAGGATCATGTGTCAACAAGTGCACATAAATGCCGTTGTGCTGGCTCATCAAAATCATCTACATCATCATCAAGTCGAACGACTGCATCGTCTGGCACCGCAATCGCATTAACACGCAATTTAAAAGATTTACCAGTTCGCGAATATGATAAACTATCGCCAACACCATCAGCCTCGATGATCAAAACCACTGCATCCGTTGCATCAACAACGGATGCAACAATGCTCAATGACAAAATTGTCAGCCCAAAAGTGACAAATCACAATGGTGATTCAGCGAATGATCAATCAATATCCAAGCAAAAATCGAATTCGATGTTGTGCACCGGTGATGCAAAACGTGACGATGCACTCATTTTGCGAATCGGCAGTTTGGATAAAAGTTCACGCCGTTTATCATCGTTGAGCATCAATACGAGCGATAAATCCAAAGTAAAAATTAAAGTGCGCACGAAAACTGATCCGCATCCAATATCATCGTCGCAAAAATTGCGCGATTTTTCATCGGCCGGCACATTATCAACAGTCTTCACAAGCACGCACACCGCTAGCAAATGCAATTGCAGTAGTTGTAAATCAATAATGTCTTCAAGCGTATCAAATTCAGACAATCATAATAAAACGAAATCGGTTGGTACACAGCACGATGCAAACAATGCATACGATCCATGGGTCCGGCAAAATTCAACATCATCACAAACCGATGCCAAATCAATTGCCACCGCCGCAGCCGCATCCAGCAAAAATGCCAGCTCAAAATCCATTCTCACGCAAAAAATTGCCAATTCAAATGCCAAAGTAATTGTGATTACGGATGATTTTAAAAAGAAAGCACTCAATCAAGAGGTATTTGTTGATACCAAACGGAAAATGTTACGCTACATGGCAGCCAATAAATTGACCAATTCATCGCGTTCAATGGACGATGACAACAACGAACCCGATCATCTACCGGGCAAATTGGATAAACAAAAAGCCATCTCAAAATCCGTCGACAATATATCACAGCTATCGACGGAACTCGATCAACTGGACAATGTTGGTTCGGTAGAGTTAATATTTATTTCCGATGAATTTCTCAACAAAGTGGCCAAACCGGATGTTATAATTTTGGTGAGTCAAGTGCATTTTTTTCCCTTTCTCTTTCATTTCAATTTCTCTTTAAATCTTCGAACATTCACCATTTTGTCTCAATGTATTTCAATGTTTCTCGTCTTTCTATTTTTGTTTTGTAGAACAATTCAAAGGAAATCAATGAATATAATCGCAAGACAATTGCTTTAAAGCAATCGAGCTTAAACAATAGCAAAACAAACGGAAGTAATAACAATTCACATGTGGCAAATAGTATCGCTGAGAATGGTTCATCATCGGTTGGTTCAAATAATTCCAAAAAATCCATGGCATCCGATGGCATCAATCGACGTAAAAGTGTACAACAAATGAAATTGACCGCAACCGTTGTTGACGCACACAATCAAGGTAATGACAATGGAAACGGTGTTAGTGATAACGGTACGGTCAATGGCAATGCAAACGCACATGCCAAATTGAATCGTCAAAGTAGCGCCGAAACGTCAATTGATGACGTCAACAATAAGCTCACATCACACGCATTAAAATCATACGATGAACAAGAGCATCTTGAAAGTAAAGAAATTCAAACACCAACCACCGAAGATATTCCCACTTAAATTGAGAGACAAAATTGCATTTTCAATCATAATCATAATCATCACACACACACACACACACACACACACACACACACACACACACACACACACACACACACACACACACACATCTGGTGTATGTTTTTCGTTAAAACGCATCTTTTCGATTTTTTTTTTCGTTATATTTCATTTGAAATCGATTTAACACACGTAGATTGTCTGTCCGCTCCCCGCACACATAATAATATCGTTGAACAACAACAACAACAACAAATAGAGAAAAATGTACCCGTTGATTTTGTTATTTCTGTTGTGAACAGGTTGTTCGAAATTTCAATTAATTTTTTTTTCGTTTTTTCAGTGAACATTTATTTACGAAAATAGTTTTGAGTTTTTTTTTTGTCCCGTGTATTTTCAAATTTCTTTTATATTTATATATATATATATTATTAGTAAACAAACAAACAAAAATCACAAACAAAAAAATCATCATCATATTAGATTCCGATATGATCGCATTTGCATTTTGTTCCATACGAAGAAAAAAAAACACTTTAATAAAAATGAGAAAAAAACAACACTATAATTTACAGTCCTAAGGATATTATTATTGTTAATCCGAAAAGAAAGAAAATAGATGGAAAACAGAAACAATTAACATATGAATTATAGGATATGAATGGAAATGAAACGATGAAAAACAAAAAAATGGAAGATTTATCTAGGGAATGAGAATAAATTAAATGATGGAATGAACCCAAAAGACTTTGTTAATACTGTTAATATTTTATTGGCACTAGTTGAATAAAGTGAAATGAGTGAGGAAATTGAAAAGAAACAAAAATACACACACATGAAAAACTAAAAGAAAAAAAAATACTTATCGAAAATTTTATACTTTGTAAAACCCATTCAATCTTCTTTTTTTTTTTAAATATCAAAACGATTATTACTGTGACCATTTACTTTGGTTGAGTTGTATTTTAATTTTATAAAAGAAAAAAAAAACAATACAAGAAAATGAAACAAATTGATTTATTAATATTAGTATTAATTGTAAATGTCCCCCCTTCGCATCCCACATTAAATATAATGATCTATTGATAAAATAAACAGAAAAAAAATAAACTGTAAAAAAAATGACGATGTGACTACCTTCCGAGCAGAATTCAATTCGATACTAAACAAACAAAAAAAAACTTTTAAACAAAAAAAAAACTAAAATAAAAACACATAAAAAAAATTCTCTACAAAAAAATTTAATAAAATTGCAGTATAAATTCGCAAATTCATAAGCGTGTAGTGTTTTATAGAAAATGAAAAGGAAAAAAAAAGAAAAAGATGGCGAAAAAGACAATTTTTTTTTGTTGTGAATACAAAAAAACAAAATACATTTGTTGCTCTCGAAACATGTATCAAGAGTTAGAATTTGCATTTAGCCGATAAATCGACAGAGATTGACACACACACACACGTTAAATGGGGTTGTTTCTTCATAGCCGAATGTATAGAGGAAAAGATTGATTGAAATTGATGATTTCATTTCTCTGTGGTTGTTTTGTTTAAAAATTTGATGGATAAACAGGATGTCCGGAGAGCGTATTTCAAGTGTTTGTTGGTAGCAAGTGAAAAACAGGATTTGATGTCTTGGTAAACGGTGACTGTTGACATTCATCAATCAATCAATGACGTTCAATTTACTTCAATGGCATAGTGAAGTTTCAATTGCATGAACACAAATCTATTAATATTTATATATAAAATGAATGAAATATTGTGAATGAAACATTGAAAACGACGTAGTAAAAACAGTCTCAAGAATGATGAATGAAGAGTACAGAATGCGTCTAGACATTTGTCTATCTCAAGCCAATTCGTTTCTATAAAAGCGCCTGTAAAACTTCTTTAAACACTTGAAATATGAACTCGGTTCGTTACAATGATTATACATAGCTAATCATTTATTAAGACTGAGCAATCAATGATATAAAACTGTAAACCGTGCGTTTATGTTAATCGAAAGCAAAAAAAAAGAAAATAAATAAACACGTTTTGAAACTAACAAAAGAAAACTCACACACACACACCTGACCATTTAAATCGTTTGATCAAAAAAAAAACTAAATAAACAACAATTATTCACCAATTTCTTTTCTTTCCCCGCAATAATGTAGGTCCATTTTTTTTAAATTTTGTCTCGAATTTATACTGTAATTTATAAGCATTTAAAAAGAATATTTGAACAATATAAACAATTTGAATGAAAAAAATTACTAAAAAAACAACAACAACACAAAAAAAACAGTTCGACAAAACTTTCGTGTTAATATAAAGCAGAAACCACATATTCACGCGTTCATTAAAGTCCACAACACACATACACAAACATATATATTTTCACGCATTGACCATCCATTTAGCCGAATAAATTGTATGCATTGTCAAGTACAAAAGTGAAGTGAAATTTGTGTTCTTACCACAAATTCATCACTTCGCTGTATTGAGTATTTTTTTTTTCATGGATTTTTTTTTTCTTCTTTATATTTGTGTCTCGTTCGTTCGAGTTTAGAATTATTTTCTATATTATGTTTGTTAATTTTTTGTATATACACAATTGTTTTGTTGTGTGTGATTTTATTTCGAACTTTTAGTCATTTATAATGATGAAATTTGTGTCACATGACTCACATCGGCTCGTTAGTATTTTCAAAGAGTTCCTGTATTTCTATATGCAGCTGTTTCAAGCTACCGAAAATAAAATTTAAAAAAACGACTTTAAATACGATTTCTAATACAGTACAAAAATCCAGCGAAAAAAAAAACAAAATAGAAACAAAATTAGACACATAAAATCGTGCACACACAGATAGCCGTAGAGGCGATCACACCGTGTGATACACATAGCCAGAACAAGTCGGCTGATGCAATAGATTCGGCATTTTCTAATCGCGTGTATATCTTTCAAAAAAAAAAAAAAAAAAAAAAACAAACAAAAATCAAATGTTTTTTTTTGCTTAGAAAATTTAGTGCATTTTGAATAACGTATCAAAACTAAAATATTTCTTCGTTTTTTTTTGACAAATGGTAAAATTCAGCGAACACAAAAGCAACATTTACAACAACAATAACAACAACAACAAAACACAATTAAACTATAAAACCAGACAAACATCAAATTATTAAAAGAAAAGAAAAAAAAACAATATAAATAATGAGTAAAAAAAATGAAGACAGTAACTATCGAATATCGATATCTCTCCATTTAGGTGTTAATGTATATTAAAATTACGTAAAAATAATAAAAAAAAAACAAAAAACAAAAATCAACAACATTAATTATGTCACACTCGTAAGAATACGATTTTATGAACAAACAAACAAAAAAACAGATAAATAATAAAAAAAAATGATGAAAAAAAACTGATGAAAAACAAGTTGTCGAATAAAATATGGAATTTATTATGGTTCTACTTGGTATGAAGAGAAGCGATTGCTGAACACAAAGGTTAGACGGATTTCGACAGCCCATTTCTTCGAGTGGAAATTTTCGGGCGGAATTATTTTCGAAGCAAAACAATTCAATTGGAATAAACGAATCAGATTCTCAATTTCTCAAGTCATTTCGAAAGTTCTAAGCGGTTGGAATTCGTTTTAGTTGACCGGTTTTAACTGTACCAGCTTACTCAAATGATGTACAAAATGGAATAGATTGCGATAGCTTGTGAATTGTATACTATATTCGATTTGTACATTCATTGTGTCTACATAACGTGTCTACGGTTCTCAGGCTCTGATTATTCACATGATCAGATGATTCTGGAAATTGATAAACTTGAAATGTGTGTGTTTTTTTTCGAAATATGCGACAAAATCAGCGCAGCCGCATCTAAACGGAACGGTAATACATTCTTAATCAAATCAATTGGCTGTATGTTCGACGTTATTCACATATTTACATCATTTTATTTTGCCATTTCTTGCCCATCCTACGTAATATGATCGCGATCTTTCTCTCTCTCTCCATTTCCCTATGACTCGTTATGCTGACGTAAATTTTTTCCAAACATTGTTCTTATTCTGTTTGAAATTGATTTCTACTTAACAAAAATTTATTCTTTCTTTCTCGCTCTCTTTCAGTCTGTCTACTTTGTTTAACTTAATCATTTTGTAAACTGTAAATAAATTTTACGTAAATATTTAGATGTTTTGTGCGGTAAAACTACAGAGAAATCAAATAAACAACAACAACCAATTATTTTCGATGTGATGTTGTTTCCTAAGCACGAGAAATTGGAACGTGATGACACCAAAAAAAAAAAAAAAATCTCAATGATAAAAACCAATGAAACAAAAACATAAACACAAACGTTTTTTGTTTGCATGGAGTTTTTTTAATGCGTCTAAAAAATGCGAAAAATGGGCCATGATATTTGAAAGATCAATAATTATCACAAATGAAGTCGATTTAATGTGCAAAAATTACGCGAGAAATTGATGATTTGGTTGGTTTGACAATAATTTATGTTCACCAACAACGTCATTCTTTCATCATGTGAATGAAGAATCACTTTGAATAGTGACTATCATCAACAATGTTTTGGCATCATAATAATAATATATTTTTTTTTGCACAAATAAACACTAATCAATTGGTGTCGCCGTTTATCAATATCTCGAGTGAGTTAGAAACGAACGTTGGCGAATAAATTGATAAAAGAGAGCTCGTAATCGAGAGACATGGTGAAAGAGAAATAAGAAAGAAGTAAGTATAGTACGCAGCAAGCACATGACATTGTATACAACAGCGGGATCTATTTTTGTAATGCGAGAAAAAAAAAACCACATTTAAAATGAGAAGAAAAGAAAATTGGAATGTACAGTCAAGTGTCTATTTCCTTTTGATATGTTCCTGTTTCACTTCGATGGCTAATGTGCTAAAACTTTTTTGGTCTTATTTGTCTGTTTATCATCGTCCGTTGGCTGATCGGGATTTCCAAATCACGCTCACACACTCACACTCTCTTTTGTTAGCTCCTCTTTCTCTCTCTCTCTCTCTCTCTCTCTCTCTCTCTCTCTCTCTCTCTCTCTTCGGGTGCGCAATCAATGCGTGCGTACAAATGTGACGCATACAAAGATCAACATCAATTTTTTTTTCTTACATTTTCAACATGTGTGTACGGACGCAGATGTAGAAACTTGTTACACGGAAAACAGTACTTGAAGGTTTCACAACAACACACAGCCACTGCATCCGATAAACAGAGCTGTCCGATCATCGTATATAAGACTCAGGGGCAACAAGGAATCCATTAAGTTGAATTGAACGTGGTAGTGGAAGACAGCCGAAAGTTTAAACATTCTAACAGAACAAAAAATTCAAAAAAAACAATCTGTTGAGTTTTGTGAATTGATTCTTTTTACACTAGTGTTTCGTTTCTTTTTCTTTCGATTCTGACGTGGTGAGTGTTTTATTTTAAAAACTTTGTTTATTTTAAAAATTCATCAATTGATTAAACGCTCATTTGCTTATTTGCTCATTGAACATATTACAAACGCAAAACAATCAATTGCGATATTTAGTTCAACAACCGGATTTGTTTACGTTTTTTTTATTTGTTTTGTTTCGTGTGTGCACTTTTTGCGTTCAAACTGAAAACGTGTAGACACATTCACGATTTCAACATTTTCCTTTACAATAAACGGAAATTATCTATGAAAAGACAAAAGAAGACAGAAACAAAAAGTCCATAGTAGTAAAATCAAATTGATTTATTGATCGTTCGATAAGAGAAAAAAAACGTTGCGCCGCAGACAATTTTTGTCAATTACAAATACAGAACAGAAAAAGAAAGAGTTTTTATTGGAAAGAGTTTATTGACAAAAAAGAGCAGATGTTTAATATGATAAGAATCACTGATTTTGGCTCAAACAAAACCAATTGAAAACTCAAAATACTATTGAATTGCGCCAAAAATAACTCCAAAATGTTGATTGACGCGACACTTTCAAATTGATTTTCAAAATGCTATTCTCACACTCTATAGACATTGTCTATTAGACAGCCGGTCGCCTAGACCGTTCGTATCACATTGATTATTTACATTTTTTTTTCGAAAAATTTCTAACAAAACAAAAAAAAAGAAATTTAAGAATGATGCAACACTTGAATCACATGTGACTCATGATTAATCTCATTGGATTGGAAAACAAAAAAAAAACAAAATTCTTTATTATTTTCGATTAGTTGCAACAGACCAAACAAAAATGTATGAAATTATTTTTGGGCAAAATTTCGAAATGTCAATTGAAATCATGTCAGTGTAAATAGGTGTGGATTTGGTCATTTTTCGGACGTTTTTGATGAGGTCAATGCGAACGCCCGTACATTCGCAAGAACCAACCAAACTGATTAAGACTTGATAAAGTGTTGCAAATATTCGTGTATGTTTGACGTGAGATGTGATGTTTGTGTGTGCGGGCACATTAGATGCCATAGCAACCTGTATCACAAATTACGTGAGACTGTTTCTGCTCTGATTTGCCGTTGATTTTAGCTCATTTTGTGATCAAATCCGATGATTAGCCGTTGATTTGCCATATGTAAATGTTGGCGTATCAGAAATCTTGTCAGAAAATGATCTGAACCGAGATCGTGGGTCATCATTCATCATTAATCGTCCCGATTTTAATTTCGTCCACACCTTTACATCACAGCTAAAATGTTGCGCCTAGTTTTTGCTAGGCCCTGATTTTGCTTCAATGAATTTTTTTTTTTTCAAATGAATTGTCTGATGTGTGTTTTTTGCTGGGCAAAATTGTGCGAGTAAAAGTGCAAAATGTGATTTTGCGTAAATTAGGCGTATGAAATTGATAACCGAACTGGATTTCACAAGTTGTGTGTTTTTGCGTTTGATGTCAATAAAATCGGTTCGGTTTGTTGTTTCGTTGTTCGATACGATTTCTGTCTCATCCATGCCGAAATCCGTTGTATATAATAAGGGTTGTGACCGTACTGTGTACCGTACACACAATGTAGTGTGAGAAAGCGCGCGCGCGGAAAAAGATGACCGCTTATCAATCATATTTGCGAATGATGCATGCGTTCGATGTTACGTCCAACGAAAACGCAAAGTTCGGCATTTGTATGTACAATTCATTCGTATGTCTTGAATGGGACTTTTTTTTTCTTCTTATTATTGCAATGTAATGTATTCGATTCGTTTCGAATGATTCGTTCTGATTGAGCTTTATATTCGGAAATTGTCTAGCACCGGAAAACAGTTTCATTTGAACATTACAAACGATAACACGTTAGTGCGTTAATTTTTGCAGTTCAGTTTCAAAATAAAACCGAAAATCCAAATCGTTGTTCATTTTAAATAGAGTTTTTGTTGTTGTTGTTGTTTTTGGTTAGAAATAAAAAACAAGATGGTGAATATTGCTGTTATTGGAGCTGGTACAGCTGGTCTTTGTGCTGCTAAAACAGCCTTGCAGCATGGTTGCGAAGTAACGGTATTTGAGCTGGCCAAACAAGTCGGTGGCACATGGGTATACACGGAGAAAGTGGGCCAAGATGACTATGGAATTGATGTTCACACGAGCATGTATCAGGGACTACAGTATGTGTGATCACATTACGTTAAATATTTTAAAATCGTAACAAATAAGGAACGAAGAAGAATATTTTCACACAAAAATCACTCTCAACTCATTCCTAATCACATTCACTTCGACATTGACCGTTCTGCTTTTTTTCTTACGTTTGATTTTACAGTACAAATCTACCGAAAGAAATTATGGGCTATCCGGATTTTCCGATTCCCGATCAAAAGAAATCCTATATTCCGCAAAAGGATATGCTCACGTTTTTGGAATTGTATGCACAAAAATTCAATGTTTATCCGCATATTAAATTTGAACATTACGTGATCCGTGTACGGCCGTATGGTGATGCCGATCAATGGGAAATTATTGTGCGTGACTTGCCAACAAACACATATCATACGTATATATTTGATGCGATTATTGTGTGTAATGGCCATTATCATACGCCAGCCATACCAAATTATCCCGGAAAAGAGATGTACAAGGGTCAACAAATCCATTCGCACAATTTTCGAAGTGCCGAACCATTCAAAGGTAAGACAATGTTACATACAATGCAATTTACATAACACACCACACAACAGCCTAGGGGGACTGAATGTTTTAACCTTGGTTTTTTCAACGCGGTTAGATTTGTTATATTCTTACTGAGCAACTAGTGTTTAGTGTCCATATTCCAAAGTACATACTCCGAAGCACGTACAAATTCCAAAAATCATTAAAATAAACTATCTATAAACATAAAAATGAACAATTTTGAACGGTTCAAATCGGCAGATTTCGGTCTGACTTATCGATTTTATCTTTAAGTCCGTATTTCATTCAAAAATCCATTTGTGGAAAAGAACGCATCGGTTAACGCATCGGATTTAAAACTTGAACTCAAATCTTCAACTTATTCAAGCTGATAAATTTATCTGAAACTATTCAATGATCTATAAAAATATTCACTTTTTCATTTTAAATGGTTTTCTTTTAATGACTCTCGGAATTTTAGAACTCCTACTCCAGAATAGAGACACTCTCGACTCTCAACGTAATATAAAAATTGTTGAAGAAATTTAGTTTTTTTGGATCATATTCGCCCATTTCAATCTGCTATTTAATAATGGCTCTTCAGAAAAATAGTATTTAGTAGTATTTAGTCTACTATTTACCCTTCATTTCACCTAATATTCTCACATTCACACAAAATGGTTACGGTTACTCCTGGGACGCATGAGAAAAAAAAACATGGACTGTGCATTTGAATTGATACATTGATGCATGCAAATAGCGTACTCGATAAAAAAAATGTGGTCAATTTGTTTTCCTCCAGAGGTCGAAAATCGTTACTTTGTCCCTTTGAGAGATCAAATGCATGCATTTCGTCTCTTTGGAGGATGAAATTCCATTTTTGACAGTGGCTCATAATGTTTGTATATCAGAGTCTGTGCCCAAATGTCAAATTTTGTGTTTATTTTTCCATGGAGACAAAAATCATGCATTTTGTCCTCCAGAAGGACAAAGTGTTGATTTTAGACCTCTGGAGGAAAAAAAATTGACTACTTTTTTCTATTGAGTACCAATAACTAGCCAATCGCCAATTATTGGAATATTTTTTGCATTCGTAAGATTTATTTCAATGTTCAATGATTTGTTGTTTAAGGATTAAGTTGAATTCCCGCAGGCAAAGGCCATGCCTGAAACAAAAAAAAAACCACATTATTTTGCATATTTGAATTTTATTCCATCTGTAATCTAGCTAATGAGTTCTTGTCTCCCTTTCACATTTCGGTAAAACTCAATGAATTCAAAATTTGTTATACATATATTTTTTGAACCGCACCGCACCCACTTTGCAAGTGTCAAAAACAGACATTGTTGATATTCAACGTGCAGCCGCCAATTTTCCAAATATTTTAACATCAATGATACACTCTGATACAGATTGGCATGTCGATTTTTGTCAGTTCACTTTCTCCCTAATCAGTATGTGAATCGGAGTAGATAAATAGAGTGTATTCGGAGTGTTTGTGTCAAAGTTGTGATGTGAACGCATCAAAAATCTGTTCAACCGCTCCGATTATGGCGATGGGTCGATGAGGAAGCGTATTATATAGCTGATATGAAATAAATGTGTCTTTGCAGCAGATTACAGCTCCATTCATATTGTTGTTATCATCCACCATGTTATGGATGGCATTTTGTACGAATCACTCTCGAGTCAGGCTTAACTCGAATTTTGTTGCTTTGATAAAAGAAATTTGCCATGTTCCTTTTTTTGTTCCTCTTTCGTTCTTTTCATTCTTTTGTAAAAAAAAAACGAAAAAGAAAAATGCCAAAAACATCATTTCATCCAATCAACATCGAAAATATTTTCTCATTTTTCCAAATCCAATGTTTCATCTTTTTCGCACACACACACACATTTTCGCATTTGCTTTCCTATGTGATGACAATACTCGTATCTCTTTTATACACACACACACACACACAGATCAAACAGTTTTGGTGATCGGTGCTGGGCCAAGTGGCATGGATTTAGCAAATGAAATATCAAAAGTAGCAAAACGGGTATCACTTAGCCATCATTCGAATCCTGAACCAAAAACCGTATTCGCAGCAAATGTTGATATGCGGCCGGATGTAAAGCGTCTCACTGAAACTAGTGCCATTTTTGCGGATGGCACGGAACAAACCTACACGGTGATTGTGTATTGCACCGGATACAAGTATACATTCCCCTTTTTGAGCATCGATTGTGGAATTTCCGTTGATGAAAACTACGTGCAACCATTGTACAAACATTGTATCAACATCAATCATCCAACGATGGCCCTAATCGGTGTACCATTTTATGTGTGCGCCTCACAAATGTTTGACTTGCAGGTGAATATACTTTAGTTTCGGTTTGCGTTTATTTTCAGTTTGAAAAGAAAACGAACATTTTCGATTAACATCAAATGCCAAAGCATACGGTTGTGTTTTGTTTGTTTTTGTTGATGTTGATGCACTCTGATCGATTTACAAATGATTGAATGGTTGTTTGGATTTTATAGGTTCGTTTCGTCATGAAATTCTTTTCGAAAGAAAAAGAACTTCCATCTAAAGCGGAAATGATGGAAGATACCAATAAAGAAATGGAGAAACGTTGGGCACATGGCTACAAAAAGCGTCAAGCTCACATGATGGGACCATTCCAGGTTAGTGCGGGTTCAAATTCTGTTCTCGTTTTGCTGTTAATCATTGACGTTTTTATGAAAACAAAACAGAAAACATTTAAACAACAAATGAACTTTTCTTGTTTGTTTTTTTTCAGAACGATTACTACGATGATTTGGCAAAGACTGCTGGCATCGAAAATCTTAAACCGGTTATGACAAAATTGCACAATGTTACCGCCGAACGATTCTTAGAGGATTTGGTGAATTTCCGAAAAGACGTCTATCGAATCATTGACGATGAAACATTCATCAAAATCCAAGGATAATGTTTTTATCATCATATTTCTTTATCGTTTAACCTATTTACTATTTTATTATACTATTGATTTTTTTTTTTACAAATAAGTTTAGTTTTGTTTTTGGAACGAGTTTTCAATTTTTTTTGTATAGATTGACTTCAGATGTTATGTTTCAAATAATGAGTCAATAAAGTTGTTATATGATGAATTTCTCTGTCCAGTTAATTGATCTATATATTCAAAATAGTGTGTGTTGGGAAATCAAATTAAGAGGATTTGACCTTTGACAAAAAATCGCTAAACATTTTCTGTTGCTCTCTGACGATGCTGAATGCTTTATCTAATGTCAAGTAGTTAAGACCTCTTTGGGAGTTTTTGGACTACATTGAAATGTTCTACACTAGAGTGACTTACAAAGATTTGCAAAACTGACCGAAAAACTCAGCCCAAAACGTATTATTGTTATTTTCCTTGATAACAACCAATTGAAGTGAAAATACGAATCGGAATGATTAATATTGCTCAAATAACAACATCAAGGCAGTAAACAAAAAAATCAATCAAATGAAAAATTGTGTTGTTGTCCAGTTTTAATCGAAAATGCAAATTCGCTGTGTGCAAATAAACAAACCCCAGAAGAACATCTCTCAGGCTTTGTAGAAAGCCTGAACGCTCTCACTAACACTTTTAAATAAGAGCGTACGTTTAAAGCGCATATCTTCTCTTTTTCTCCTTCTTGGCACTGAGAGCGTTCACTTTGGATAGAGAGAGAGAGAGAGAGAGATTTTGCAACTAAAACTACTTCTACAAAACTTGAGAGAAACACAGGCGAACCTAATCTGTGAATAACCCCATCGTTGGCCCGTCTTTAATATATTCAAACATTAAACAATGTTTTCGCAATGTTTAGCATTGCTTTATAAAACACTTACATTTCATTGTCTCTGTAAATTGTTCAAGCTAAAATTGAATCGAATTTTAAATGATGAAATTCCAAAATTGTTAATTTATCTGCACCATTTCAATGAAAACAAAAATGAGTGACGTGTTTCCGTAATCCAGCAGTGTCAATCAAAACTGTTTACATAAAACCAATCTAATAAAAGAGTTATCAGTGTGTTGATTTTCTGGAAAAATCTCTGTAAATAGTCGCTAGGCCGGTTTGAACCCTATTTATTATTTAATTATTTATATATCTTTGAATCACAGCCAACGAGTGAATTGTGATTAGGCTGGGCTTGTCAGTGGGTTTGGTCGAATGACGTCATTTTGATAGTGTCATTTAATCAAAGTTATAGGTTTTTATTTTCCAAAACTCCAAATTTTTTTTTTTTCGTTATTCACAAAAACAAAAGGTTAAGCAATAAAATTGTTAGAGAAAAACAACAGCAAACGCATTGAAAAGTTAAAACAGCTGCTGTTTACAGACATTATTGTGTAAATGAGCGAAAAAAAAGCTTCAAATGATCTGCGGTTGATAGTACGATGACAACACCGATTCAGCTGAACCTAACAACAATCAGCTCAGTCTAATCCTTGGCTGTTGTAGCTCGCCGTCGAATAATTCTCATATCAGTGTGTGTATTTTGTTGATTGTTCATGGTTTGTCATCATTCGAAAAACGCTTGAAATGTTCGCATCACGTAAAAACTAGGTAAATCAAGACACCGTCGCCATAATCAGCGATGCATTCAAATAAATATGACGGATTTGAAAACGATGAAATGACCATGGGAATGCATACGTAATCTACAGTGGCGATTCAACACGTAAAAATTGATCGTACGGGAAGTCAATTTGCCATATTTTTCTGTTGCTGTCGTGTTTCATGTTTTGTTTTTTTGTTTTGCTGATTTGTTTTTTATTTGACACTTTGATTTCAAAATACAATGATAGTAAAACTAAACGATCCCTATACTTATTTTACATGTCAATGGAAAAGAAATCGCATTTACATTTACATTTGAAGACAACGACGAAAAAGAAAAACAACGACGAAGTAATCCAATTTGCAACGATGCAATCGGATCGTAGCACATTGCACGTGCATTATAGAACAGTGATGATTCAAATTTCTTTCACTTGTCTCCCTCCACCGGTCCTCCAATACACTTCCATTTGCATCTTCCCAAAGAAAAAAACAAAATGCAAGCAAAAAAAATACACAAACGATTCCGATTTTGTTTTTGCTTGTCAATTGGAAATTGTGAATTCCGATTGTTTGTTTGGTTTGTTTTTTTTTTGCTTGCGTTTGGGAATTTCAGCAAATGTGCACATTTATTTACATTTGTTTCTGGTCCGTGTGTGACATTTGCATGTATGTGGTGTGGATGTGTCTCATTTTCACAAATACCGTTTGCATCTGCTTCACGTTGCATATTGCCTTTCGATTACTGTTCAATTTTGTATGTAACAAAAATAACTTAGGAGAAAGTTATAGTTTGAGCTCATCAAAAAAAAAAAAACAAATGGAGAGAAATACTTAAATAACGAGCACGCATCAGTGTTCAGTTATCATATATATATTTTTTTTGTCTATTTGACATTCTTAAATAAATTCTAAATTTACAAAACAAAAAAAATTGACGAGTTCTTTTCTGATTATATGTTTTTCACATTTATAGTTTTCACATTTAAAGTTTAAATTTTCAAAATAAATGGCTATGAATTTGGTGTCAGTTTTCTCAGCAGACAAATTCGAACAGCCCTCCCCCTCCGAAAAAAAACCAAATCCAATTGAAAACGAAAACTCGACTTTATTCGAACCGATCACTCTATTGACGTTTCGATTCAATGCGTGCTTTTATTTTGCGCACCGTAGTTCCATTCTGTTGAAATACATTCCGTTTAAAGAATGTATTGATGGAATTCATTGAATGATATTCTAAATTGTCGGTGATGCCATTACCAACAGCAATACTTTGATGACGTCGTATATTACATGTGCGTGTCCCTTGTCCATTGTATTTATCCAATAGCTGAAGTAAACAATCTTTGGTTGTGTTGGCGGCTTCTTCAAGGAAAATGGTTTGATGTGAATCGGGCGAACCGATTGGTACATCTCGGCTTAATTGTGTGACACGATATTTTGTACGTCGATTGGTTATTGGCCACGGCACCGAACCAAATGTGCATGGTGATGTTGATGTTGATGAACTGCTGCTGCTCACTGAATTACTTTGCAAACGTGATCCGTGTGTTGATTTATCGGTTACAATTGATTCCTGCACGACCGTTTTAAACATGGACGGGATTTCATCCAATGTTTTTAATCGTTCGGTTAAATCATTAACAACGGATTTCGTGGATATTCGGGATGTTGTGGCCTCTTCTTCAGTCAACAGTGATTTCGAATGAATCAATTGGCTGGTGATTTTTTCCGTTTTTGTTGAACTACTGAAACTACTAGCATTTTTCATATTTTTCAATATTTCCGAATGTTTTGTTTGCACTTTGCCATCATGTGCAATTGTTTTGGGTTTTTTAATATCATCAAGACGCTTATTGAACTCTTTGAGTTCATCATTTATTGTTGTCAGTACCATCAAACGATCCGATAATTTTTTAATCTCTTCAGCCAAATTGATTTTTTCAAGGCCCGTTGTTTTTGTTTGATTTATCACATAATTGCTATCTGAATGTCGTCGATCAAACGATTGTAAATATTCTTGTTTGGTTTTACTTTGACGATCGACCGATGCACTGCTGCTTGGCCGTTCAAATTGCTCTTTCGGTGGTTTTGTTTCAGTTGCCGCTTCGAACGACGTATCAATTTCATTTGGAACAGCACTATCTGGGCTTATGCCATTTTGTAGCAATTCTGTATTGCTGCTGAGCGATTCACATGGTGATGGTGAACAACCACGTGATGAAAATCCACTGCTCGTATTCTTTTCGGTATCGTGAACGGGTAAAATTAATGCTGAATTTGCATCGAATATGTATGGACTGTTTGGATGCTCTTCCCAACGTTCGATAAATGATTTTAAATTTTCTTTGGTTGATGTCAATTGGGGTTCATTGGTGTCCGGTTCTTTTGCCTGGAAAAATGATACCAAACGATTTTCATTCATTTAACTGTAATTTTGCGCAAATAGCAGTCGAGATTTTCGAAGATACAGATTATAATGGATTGGACGAAATGGACATACCTCAACTTCAATTAATGGCGGTTTTAAAGAGTCATTTGTGTTACATTCATTTGAAACTTCTGTTGTGATGATATCCGTTTTTGTGTTCATGTATTGTCTCAACCAGGGATGTTCCAAACATTGGTCAGCCGTCATCCGTATACTGTCATCAAAATAAAATTTACCGAAACAATCGTAAATCTCTCTCTCTCTCTCTCTCTCAGTCTCTCTCACTTAAGAAACCAACCAATTTACGAAATCTAAAAGTTCATTACTCACCTGAGGTCTTTTACAAGCAATTTTGAAATGAAGTCCAGCGATTCTTTGGACACTTTTTGAAATGCTTCGTCATCAAAATCGTATTTTCCAATTGTGACATTGGTCATGGTTTCCACATCGGTTGAACCCATAAACGGTGACAATCCAGAAAGTCTATGAAATTTGTCAAAAGCACAATCATTGGCCCATTGTTCAACGTTGATGGTGATGATGATACCAAAAATGTGTCCAATTTTAAAAACAAAACCAATTATAGTGCATTTTAAAATGGCAAATAGATGGATGAATGTGGATAAGAAAAACGTTAAAACTTACAGAACGTAACAAATGACACCAACGGACCACATGTCAGTGCCAAAGGAGATGTGATCAAAATTAACGACTTCGGGTGCAACAAACTCGGGTGTACCAAAAAGAACCTGAAATGAAAGTATGTGTGTGTGTGTCCGAATTGTGAAAGTGAATGTGGATCAGTGCATGGAATTTCAGTTGAAGGCAACATCTTTCATCCACTTATAAGCTATGATAATTAGTCAATTAGTCGTAACAGCCTCCCATTTTAATGAAAGCTCATATTTGTTACATTGACATCACCGGTGCTGTAAACACACACAAACACAAACCGCTTTCATTTATGGATGCTCTCTTTTCCATAGTAATTGAATCATCCATAAACAGATTGAACATTTCATGTATTTGGTGGCTATGACCTTTTTCGGTTTATGATGTGTGTGGTGTCTGTGTGGTTGTCGGTGTGCAAAAATCATTTTGGATAAATCGACTAAAATTGATGTCATCTTCATGTGAAATCTCCATCCTTAATCCAAATTTGATTATCCAACCATTTTATTTTTCTTATACGTAACTACAATGTAATTTGTTTGGTTTTTGTGTGATGATGATTTTTGAGCGCGCACGCAACAACAACAACAACAACAACAACAAAAAACCCGAAATCAAAAGAGAAATTTACTACACACTTATTTCACTTACTTGTAATTTCTTTTCGGAATCATAGCGACGGGCCAAACCAAAATCGATGACTTTAATTCGATTTCCATGACGTGTCAAGCACAAAATATTCTCCGGTTTTAAATCCAAATGAAGAATATTGTTGCTGTGTATAAATTCCATTGCTTGGCACAATTGACGTATTAGCACGGTACAAGTCTTTTCGGTAAGTATAAATTCATCATCAATGACACGATCAAACAGTTCACCACCCTCAATGCTAATGTGTGCAAGAAATTGAAGAACGAAACGAGAGAAAAGCATACATTGAATTTTCCAAATACATACAAAACACGTACGCATTTAAGCAAAACAGACGACAAGCACACACACACACACACACACACACACACATATATATATATATTTAAGTGCCACATATATGTGTGGTGCCTGTTCATCTAATATGTGCTTTTCATTTTCGACATTCATGCGCTTTCTCTTCATTAAGCGGCACGCTGTCGGGCAATGAATATGACGAGAAAATATTTGTGTATACATATATAAAATAAAAAGAAAAAAGGGGAGGGTTGGAAAAAGCGATGCGGCCCAGGCCACAATTACTCACAGCTCAAGAACCACACACATCATTTTCCCATACTCGTATGCATCATAAAGTTGAATTATTAACGGATGCTGCAGGGAATTCATTATTTCAACTTCACGCTCCACATTTCGTCGATCATCACGTTTTGGTATTGGTATAAATTTGGCAGCCAATTTCAAACCTGTTGATTTCTCTTGACATTTGTAAACGGTGCCAAATTTTCCTCTGGCATTTTCCCGAAAACCGAATGAAAATAAAATAAAAGAAAAGAAAAATACACACATTTTGAGTTAGATTGAGATGAAGAACACACACACAGAGAGAGAGAGAGAGAGAAGGAGGGAGAGGGAGGGAGAGAATAACAAGAGTAAATATTGATATGAGAAATTAATGGAAAATGAATTGAGATTGAGTGTGATTAAATACACGCACTCAGAAACCCACATTCATGTGTGTGGCAAGGCCAACACATTTTCATCAAATAAATGGAAAACAATTGAAGTGAACCACATTCGATTAGTTTATTTACATGACTCAACAAATTATTTCAATTCATAGATGACAAATGGCAGAAATTTCGAGTGAAAAATGATTGAGGCATGTGTCGTTTTGTTGCCAACAACAACAACAACAGAAAAGTATGATCAAAAAAACCCACACACGGCTCCTGGCTACAGTGACTTGTTCTAAAACAAATAGAAACCATTTTAGATAATTACCTGCCAATTTCGGTGAGCAAATCATAGAATTCCTTGGCATCGACGCCTTTTTTAACGGTTACATTGCGCGGTTCAAAGCTCGGTGCGATTTCTGTGAATGAATTGGGAAAGCAAAATGAACAAATGTTAAATAAATTAAATAACGTAACACAAAAGCGTTGACAAATCAAATTGTTTAGAAAAACAAATTTTTAAATTGATGAGCACCGATTTGATGTAGCAAAACCAGTAGCAACGAGTAGCATGAGATGTGTCAACTCAATGAAGAGAAGATAATTTTATTTTGTGTCATATGCCAGTTTTAAAACAATGACATACGCTGACAACTAAATTACTTCAAGTAATTAAGTAAGGTGAGTTAAATTGTTGCATACACAAAATCCACAGCAGTGAGATGGAGCAAGAACGACGGGATCATAATTGTCAAAGTAAGCCCGTATTAATTCCAACGTTGCCATCGTATGCTCATCATACTTTTGGATGATAGTGGGCCAACGGTCTCGCACATCATTTGTTCATCCAAAAGAAACCCCTTTTAGTATGGTTTCCGAAAGTAAACAATCCATAGAGAGAAAGAGAGAGAGAGAGAGAGAGAGAGAGAGAGAGAGAGAGAGAGCAAGAAACAGAGAGAAAGAGAGGGGGAGAGACGGCGAGAGTGAAAGAGAAAGATTGGTGACGCATTCATTCAATGCTGAGCACATTTCACGTGCTCTCGCCAAAAAGTGACAAGTTGCATTAGATATGAATTTGCAATTACCCATTTGTATTGTTCATGTAGTGCAACCGTGTTGTACAGTGTGTACACACAGTCTACAGTATGTGCACACTGAACCACTTGGTTAAAATGTTGCAAAGGCAAGCGCTCCGTGAATGATGGTAGTTGGTGTTTCATCTGGTGCTGCTGTTACTGAAATCCACTCTTGGGTTAGCTTGATGCCAATGTGTAAAATAGACTTTCGCTAACAATATTTATCCGTGCGTTTATTTACTGTTTGCATACTGAGCGAACGAGCTGTATGGATGCTGGTGTTTGCTCTTTGCATTACAACTTCAGTATGCCAAAGGTTTTTGTTATTCAAATTTCTCCTATAAATTCTATTAAATGCTTGCAATATCCCCAAAGCACAAATCTCATGAATATATTACCAAGTGCTCACCGCCGCTATTACTTTTGCACTGTTTAGTTGTAACGCTCACCCTATAACGTACACACAGACGGTGTGTTGTAGTAGATTGGTGGCAAAGAGAAGACGAGAGCAAAGAGTTCAAGTCACACAAACACATCAATTCACCAGGCTCGGAATGTGTGTGTGTGTGTGTTTGAGTGTGTGCAAAACGCATTGTTGTACAATGTACAATACCAACGGATAAACCTAGGGGCTTCTGAGTTGCGCGATTCCCAAGAAAACTCGCAAAAAATCGTGGGAAACGTGCGAAATAGCTAAGGAATCGCTAAAGAATCGCGGGAATCGTACAAATTCGCTGAGGAATCGCAGGACTCGCAAATTTCAGTATATTTTATATGAAAGTCCACGCGAGTCCCTACGTTCAAATACTATGCAAAAAGTCACAAATATTGCGATTCCGTGCGAGTCCAAGCGAGACTTTTTGCCAACCAATTCATCATTTCACTAATACACGTTCGTTTGAAATTGTATACGATGCAAAACTACAAATGTATTTATACATTTTCGATTATTAAATAAGTCAAATAATAATATATAACAAAACAAAGAGAAAAAGTTTTAACGCAAATATTATTAAATAACAAATCTCTTCATTTGTTTTCAACCATTTGATTATCGATTATCGTTGCCATTATAAAAAAGTGTGACATTTCACTTGCAAAACAATGAACTATTAACAATTCTTGGAATTTCAATGCCCAAATTTGAATTCAATATTGAAAAAATATTCTCTTTCGCCTGAAAATTTCTCTGTATTTTCCTTTTTTTTTAAATGAAATGTTTTAACAAGTGGTACAATACACAAAACAAACAGTTGAAATGATGAACTATTTATGACTGAATTGAAAATACTTCAAAATCTGTTTTTGTCATTTTAAAATCTAATAAATGTCACTTGGACTCGTATGGACTCGTACAACATAGTATTAATATGCGTAAGACTCGCAGGGACTCGCAGGACTTGCGGGTCCCATTGTATAACATCATAGGAACTCGCAGGTCTCGCTTTAATACTAAGGGAATTGCAAAAGAATCGTGGGACTCGCTTGACACATAAGCCCCTAGGGATAAACCAACCGTGGTTATTTGATACTAAACTCCAAATCCATTCACATTGTTATCATTCAAAAATGTATTAACATAACTCATACGAGCCAGGCGGCAAACAACCATGAAAAATGCCAAAGGAAATCGGCTTTGCTATTTAGCCCCTATGGGTGGTTATACGTGTGTGACTCTCGATGAGCGACACTTGACCGCATTTTAGTCACTCTTTTCTTTCTCTCCCTCTCTCTCTCTCTCTCTCTCTCTCTCTCTCTCTCTCTCTCTCTCTTTCTCTCGACTTCTCACTTTTTTCCCTTCTTCTACCATTTTTCTTTCTATGGCTGCGTAAACCACATTATTTCCATAGTTTAGCATTTTTGTTGTTGTTGTTCGTCAAGTAAACAAGCTTAACGCACACACATCTATTGGAAAAATGCATACACTCACGAACAAAAAAAGCACGATGAATACGATGTACGGGTATCATACAAAGCAAAAATATTTACAATGATTTGTACAGTTGGATTGTCAATCATCATTTTTTGTTTGAAAAAAAACGACGCCATCTGCTGTTATGTCTTTCGTTTGTTGAAATGCTCATATTTTTGATCCATCATCAGTTTTTCTTTGCCACGTCACATTGTCTTAAAACTCTTTATCGCTTCTATGCGCATTTTAAATTCTTTTCTTTCAACTGAAATCCAATTTTCTCAGCCACCAAGTTGCTAGCGGCGACAGCAATTTTCGGTGCACAAAGTGAAGACAAAAATTCCACTTGGACCATGCACCATGTTTGTAATATTTTATTTGTTTGTTTGTTTTAATTATGCGACCACTTTTGTTCCGTGTCACCATTTCACGAGAGAGAGAGAGAGAGAGAGAGAGAGAGAGAGAGAGAGAGAGAGAGAGAGAGAGAGAGAGAGAGAGTCAAAGAGAAACAAAACCAAAACGGAAGGATAAACAATTTCACGGAACTTTTCCTTTAACAACGCTACGAAGACTGAGCATCGCAGCAGATTTAACGGGCTTTCAACCCAAGCATGATCCATAATAAACATATCACTTATTTTCGCACAAATAAAAAATTTACATAAAATAATAACCCCGAAAAGAAAATGTGAAAATAATTTAAATGTCTCTGTTTTTCAGCCGTAAATTATGGATCGGCCACTTGAGACTCTCCCACACACACACACACACACAATCGCACCGCACGGTTTCTGTATGGGCTCAAGCTCATTCCCAATGCGACACGGTCATTCTTATATTTAGCACACCAGCTCACTGAATGCGTTTTATTTTTTGCGTTTTATGAATTGTGCGTTTTATATTTGTCATTTGTTGTTGTTGTTGTTGTTTGGTCCACAGCGAATTTACTTAAAAGTGGCCAGTTTTCTGATGTACAAAATGAATTTCCTTAAATTTCAACCGGAAAATGGAAAATCGTATAATTTTTGTTATACAATGAATTGTGAGGAATTAGTTGGACGCCAACAAATTTCATTGTGGTCAACTTGAGCTGCGATTTGCAGCCTGCGAAGAGATTTTTAGCCTGTCAAAGAAGAAGATGAAAAAAATGGTTGAAAATAAAATGTGTGAACATCTTTAATGTGTCACTTGAATTTATTCCGAATAGTGGAAAAATGTAATCCAGTTTTATTTGTTTAAAAAAAAGACAGCTAGAGAGAATTGAAACAGAAGCAGTGGTCGACGACGGCAAAATAAAACGAAAATGTGTTGGTTTTTTTTTCGTTTGTTAACAAAACGACCAGAAATAAAAATTTATATGTAAATAACGGTGAGAGTTTTTGGTAACATTGAGTCGAAAGTTCAGTTGTATGTGTCGCATTGAAACGTCGGCTTTGGCAGTGCACAAGAATCAAACAATGGAAACATGAGACGAGGCCAAAGCGACGATCAGAGAAAATATGATAAGCAACATTTTGCGTGCCATTGAAAAGGGCGGCCAAAACAACAACAACAACAACAACAAAATACCGAACGAACGACGATAGAACGGGATGCTCAGCAACGGTACATGATGATTCAGTTAGTATTGTGATCGTTTTTATACCGTCTATTACAGTTACGGTAACCATTGCCATCACTGTTTCCACCTATTTCTAGCCGATAAACAAATGATTATATTTTCAACTGGTGAAAATTGTGAAAGTTTTGTGTGCGCTCGGACGAAAGTAAGCATCGAGAGCAGTCGTCGAGATGCGAATAGAGAGAGAGAGAGAGAGAGCGAGTAGAAAAGAGGCACAATGTAATAAGCGTTCGGAAAAAAAGGTCGGGACGTGGTATTAACTTACTACCTGGCATTCATTTTTATGTTGTCAACGTTATTCGTATGAGAAAAAAAAACCAAACTTGTACAGTGCTCATCTTTATTCCACTTCATATATCGTATTCGGTACAAAGTGCCGAAGAAGTACACTTTCCATATTGCACACTTGTGGCAATCACATTCGAGTTCGAGGGGTGGAAATGGAACAAAAAAAAATGAATAAAATGGAAGCAGCAAACACATAGCACACGTTGTGCCGATGTGAAGGCGAACAGGTGAATGGGTGCAAGACCCATTCAAAGCATCGTTGTTAAAATCAAATCATTGCAAAAGTTCACCAAGAAGGTAGTTTGACGAACGATGGAGAAGCAACAGCAACAACAACAACAACAACAGAAAAAAGAAATTCGCACCGATGAAAAGAGATATGGCGAGTGGTACACATATTACAGCGAGTGTTGACACCTTTTTCACCCCTGCTCGTTATATGCTATCGAATGTTGATCCAAAAATTGTGGTAATGGTAAAAGGGCACCAAATTCAAAAAAAAAAAAAAAAAAAAAATCGAAGGATGAGTGTGAAAATTCCATGAAGCCAATTGACTTTAGATGAGAATAGAGAACCTTTATTTTCGATGAATGCTTTTCGTTCTATCCGCTCTCATCGCTCTCTCATCATTCAGATGCTGGAAAATTTCAAAATCATTCGATTTATTCCTCGATTGCGACATTCTTCGACCAAAACGACTGACTGATGTTGAGCGTTCAACCAATTTTTCCGAACTCAAGGTATTCAATGCTTTAGTTTTTCCATAGCATTTGCACTGGTTCCATTGTCAACCAAATTGAAGACAAAACTTTTTGAACGCCAAAAATGGACCAACAACAACAACAAATGACGAGAGAAAAAAGATCGACAATTGGTAAACAGTTCAAATGAAACGATTCAAACAACTGCGTCCGAATCAAAGGAATTGAATTACACATCCAGAATGATGATGAGCATTCCATAATTTAAAACCCATTCTAACAATTGTACATTGGAGGACCAGGACACACGGCCAAAACTCAACACCCCTGTCCCTCCAACACATCAACCATACGCATTGAAATCAATGTACCGAAATTTTCATTCGTTGCACACAGCATAAAAATAAAACGCCAAATAATTGGACGACTAAATTGGACGACTAAAAAGGAAGCAACAATCGTTTTCGTTCGCAATTTTTGCCACGTAACAATTTTCAACAACACCGGTGTGTCGATATGAGAATACGCAAAGCTCTCGTCTCACACTCTCATTCTCACTTTCGTACTGTGCTCTGAATAGCGACATTAAAAAGTTTCTCTTTTTTTTTCGTTGGCTGTTGGCACGTTGTTTTCGTTTACCCGTTATGATGCCATTGATTTTGCCTTTCGTGCAGTCTGCCTCTCACTCTCCCCCTCTCCAATTCATGTGTTTCCCTGTGTGAGTGTGTGTGAGTGTGTGCGATACTTTCAGTTGCAAAGAAAAGCACTTGAACAATAATCATGTCGTTTTCTTTTATAACAAAGTACATTGCGTAATTTTGTGCAGTTTTTGAAAGTTTTTGCTTTGAATTTTCGATGGGGCTCGTGCGTTTTGCAAGGCTACCTTTCTCTCCGTCCCCCTCCTCTCTCCCTCTCTCTGGCTCTGGCTCTGGCTCTGGCTCTCACTTGCCTGCGTACGCTCTCGTACTCAGTTTTCAACAACAACACCGTAAAGAATGGAAAGTATATCAAAACAACATTTCGTAATGCAAGCAGGAACAATCTCTAAAGACTTTTCGCCATCCTTCAATTCCGACGAAGCGGAAAACGTTTTCAGCCTGTGTTTTAAATGTTCAACTACGTTTCACTCATACGCAACTTCAATAACGACAACAACTTGTTCAATTCTTTTTTTTTGTCGGTGTTGCGTTGGATTTCCAACACACACACACTCTGTCTCGGGCGGTAAAAGTTTGTTTTTATGGTGTGCTTTCATTAAAAGCGTGATGAAAAAATAAAACAAAAAAAAAAATTGTATGAAAAGTGAAGGTGTGAAATATTCAGCAAACGATAAAATACTTGATTCATGTTTAAACATGACTCACATGTTGGGTGACAGCTCGCTTGTTTTTTTGTTTGGTCCGATATCATTATATCGTCAAAGTCTGTTAAACTAATGTATGCATAAAATAAATGCCGAATTTTTTAAATCGGCCAATTTTTTTTTCCTGAACTGAATTATCGCGAATAGAATTTCGATAGAACAATTTAAAAAGAAAAAAAAAAACAAGGCAAAATTAAACATGAAAACGACAAATTAAACATGGGACATGGGCGATAATTTCCTTGGCTACGGAGCCATTTTCGAGCTCGACAAAACAATTTGACCTTCAATTTAAGCCATTACTCAAATGAATTATAATCGTTTTGTTTGTAAACGTGACAGTGGCATTCATATATATTGATTCCCGTTTGAGGTGGGGGAATTTATGGGCACAAACACATCGTAAAATGATGACAATTTATTTGGCTGAATTAAATGAAAACAAAAAACAAAACAACAACAAAAATACCGTACGCGAATGAATGTGCAATCAACGAATCAAGCGTTTCATTTAAACAATGTGAATGTTCTTCGTCATTCACTCTACACGCCTACTGCATGATTTTACTAGGCGACTCTGAAATTCTCTGCATCGTTTTCATCTTGCGTCACCTCGTCGGTGTTTACGATGTTTTTTCTTTTTTTTTAAATATCCGTTTCAATATTATCGTTCAATGATTCCAAATGTGACAATGAACCTTTACAGCTGATGTTAAACACTTTCTTTCTTTTTTTTTAAACGCATAGCGCCATTCACGGATTTTAATGTCATCTCGTTAGCACGGCGCTAGTTTGTTTCTAATTTAAAAAACTATATGTCTTTAAGTTAGTTTTTTCGACCTTAATATCTTTATCACCAGGATAAAGACCCGAGAGAGCAAAAAAAGAAAGAAAGAAAAAAAAACAACGAAAATCGTGAATGACACGAAAACACATTTCACATCTCATCAAAATGCGTTTGTGAGTGTCTGTCAACGGTTGCCAGCTATTTTCGAGAGAGAGAGAGAGTGAGAAAAAAACAAACAAATGTTAAATATACATTTCTTCGTTCAATTTGTTTTCATTAGGATTTTCGTCGATTCATGTTCATTTTCGATAAGGTTTTTCGAAATGGTGTCGCTTTGGTTTGGCGCTGACAAAAAGCTAATGCTAGTTGCGTCGATGGCTTCATCATTACATTGAATTGTTACAAATATTTTGCTATTCGCACGCGACTATTTTGCTACTTTTTAGCATCGCATGTCACCTTTCATTTTCACGTATATTTTCTGTATAAATTGCGAAACTTAATCCAAAAATGGTCTGAATTTACTTACCGCCCACCGGATCCGATTCGTCGACGATAATCATGTTTTGTCGTGATGATCGACTTTTGAATGGAAAAACTTTTATCGTCCGAATGCGCGTTGCCAAAAACTTTTGTCGCACCGACGACACTCACTCACACTCACTCACGCAGATAAATTTGCCTGGAATCTCTTTGCCTTGGCTATGCGCTTCCTTGTCTTCTGGCTGGCTGGCTGGCTGGCTTTTTTTCCCTCTCTGTCTCTCTCAACTTTCTACTGCGTGCAAGATGTCTGCATTAGCTTGATAAATTTTCGTTGATAGGAACGTTGCGTCTCGTTATATCTGATTTTAATTATTTTGTGCCATCAGCTTCGCTCAAAATCTCTTCTTTTGTTATTTGTGCAAAAAAATACAAGTTGGTTCGATCCAATCCCCTGAAAAACATACCACGAAATTATGCTCATGAGATACACAACTTTCTCAAGTTCAACTTTTCCTCTTGTCGGCAATGAATCAAATGACTCGGTGCATAAGAAGAAGACCATTGCTTTTTTTGTGTGTATGAAAATGTGTTGTGAATGGGATAGAAAAAAAAAGTTCAAACAATTCTCATTTTCATGGGAAATTTACATTTTCTTAAGCTAAAATGATAGACTGTGAATTTTCATTCATTTTGATTGCATTCAACACAACATTTGTATTACAACTAAAAAATTATACATCTGGGTGCAATGCAAAGCATTTTTGACAGGAATTCAAAAAAAAAACTTTGACAGTTGGAGATTTCACCGAGATATTCGATGCCGTTGTAATTTCAGCGTTTTTAGGGGTTTTGAGAAATCCAGTGTGTCACGGAATCAACGACAGCTTGCTTGAATGCACATACACATATCTGTGCACCGAAGCATGCAAATATCAAAAAAATAAGCTCAGATATCACTCAAGTGCAATTCCGGATAAATAAACTGAAATTTGAAGAATTTACATCTTCGTGGGGAAAATTAACAATATCCGAACAGTTTTTCGTATCAGTTCAGTTTAATTTGGGTGAAGAGAGGATACGAATCGGATCAGGAAACAAGAGGCTTGGCTTCAAACAATGGGACATGGAGAGGAATATTAAGTGGTACCTAGTAGGTACTACCTAGGGCTCAATCAAAAATAGACTACATGCCAAAAGGCAATATTTGGTCGCAATATGATTATTGCTAGGATTATTGTTGCTGTTTTTGTTGTTGTTGTTGAAAATTCACAATCATTGGGCCAACATCAAATTGTCTCAAATTGAGTGTTTATCAGCATTTTGTCCAAAAAAAATTCAGGTAATTTGATGGAGAATATTGTGTACTGTACTTAAAGTAAATGTTTTAAAAGACCAGAATTCCTGAACGAAAAATGCTTCGAAGAAATTGTACTATCGAGTTTGAATAAAAGAAAAGAAGCCATTCAAACTTGACCGCAGTTTTGTTAAAAAGTCATAAAAGCTGTAAAAGAATGGCAAATGGACATACTCTTTGATGTATTAATTCTCCGGAAGAATAAGGCGCAAAAAAAAATGTCTTACAAAAAACACAATCATTTGATTGTTGATTTTTTTTTTGTTCTTGTTCTTCTTCGACTTAGTTAAAATTCCTTTTAATTGTTCTGAAGTAAGCGAAGCGAAGAGGGAAAAAAAATTTACATTGCATTTCCGGTTTTCTTCAGTGCATTTAATGAAATTGTGCACTTCAAAGTGGTTTTTCTTTCGTTTCAGTGCTATTGTTGAAGATTTTCGAAGCCTTTCTCATCATACAATGTTGTATTACTTACACGAAAACTCAACGAAATAGAGGAAAATGAATCGGTAACTAGACTCCGGCAGATAGAGCGAACAAAAAAAAAACAAAGTCAGCGTGTAAGATACACATTTAAAAAAAATGGAAAATATCCATAAAATGGAAAATAAAAGTGAAAAAAGCACTAGAGCATCACAACAACAACAAAACGTGAGAAGCAACACAAAAATGCAGCGAGAGCATAAACGGTAATAATAAAAATAAAACGAATCAATTTTTATTTTTCATGTGCACAAGCGAAACGGCACGGCCGCACACACACACACACACACACAGCACAAAGGAAAAACTGATGGTGGTGGAGATGGTGAGATTGTGCGACGCAAAATGTCTCGGTGCTGATGTGATATTTTGATTAAATTTTAAACTCAAATAAGTTTTGTCTTGATGCGTCTCTTTGCTCTTCTTACTGTTGATTCTTTCAATGTGTGCTCTTTTTTTTAAATCTTCATTTGGTTGGTCGGTGAGCGCTTTACTCTCGCTAAAATTGTGCATAAAACAAATGACGAAATTGCACCATTTTCGTTTGAGGTTGATTGCTTTAGCAAGTTTTTTCCCCCGTTTTTTTGTTTTTTATTTCATCCGTTCTGTCTCATTCTCTTGTTCAAATCATTGTGTGGAATTTTTCCATTGAACAATTTCGTCTCAACTCCGTTTTTTATGTGTGTGTGTGTGTCACGGAATAGCAAAAAGACTGTCATCTCTATTCTCTATTGCGACACTGCGCAAATTCCGTGAATTAACAAATTCGTTTGCATTTAATTATTTAGCATGTAGAAGAGTAACGTTTTTTAAATCAATTGAAAAAGATATGCGAAATGTGTCTAGGATGGATCAGATTTCAGACGACGCCAACCTGAAACAGACGAGCACAACAGTAAAAACAAATACACACACACACACAACAGTTTTTCATTTACACATGCGACCAATGGCCGTACGTCACCTTTTTTTCACACTGTTTCGGTAAGTTACGAGCCGATTACGGTTTCGAGCAATTTAAAAGTGAGCAACAAACGATATAAAAAAAAACAGCAAAATAACAACAACGACAACAGCATATGCCCACTCGGCCGGAGAAGGTCACACATGAAGCATATAGCACGGAGGCAGCCGTTGTATGAAATTGTGGCTGGCCACACACACATTCACACACACACACACACAGCAACAAATATAATATCCAATTTAATTGGATTTTGCCAAAACATTCAGGAGCTTCCATTTTAAAAATAGAGCTAGAGTAAGAGAGAAAACATTTGTTTCGAATTTGTATCGTTCAAATTCGCCTGAACGACCCACTAAAATACACCGTCTCATGGTGTCCGGCTGTCGTTGTTGTTGTCATTTTTTTCTCAGCCACCAATTTTCAAATATATTCTATTTGTATATTGGAAATTTGACCGAAAGTCCGATTTGTTTTGTGGTTCCAACGGACGACAAAAAGCATATAATTGCTTCGAATGAGTGACATCGTTTGTTGGGTGCTGCTGTGTCTTTTTTGTGTGTGTGTGTGTGTACAAAACGGTAATTAAATAAAATGCGCATAAGTTTCTATCGGATTTGTTTGTGTGTGTGTGTGTGTGACAGCGAATGCTCCGTTTTCAAATGGAACGAGGAAAAGAAAACAGACTAACAAAAATCGATGATTTGCTACTGAAATGCTTATATTAAATTTAAATGGAAAACATTGTTTTGCTTTGTTTCAATTGGAAACGCTGCCAAATGTACGTTGGCACCGTCGAGCCGCCGTGATCAAAGAGATAAAAAAGCAAGTGAAAAGCATAGATAAACGAAGAAAATGGCAAAACCATGTAATTTTCAATAGAGTAGCTTTTCTCGTTCAATCTCCGTCTCAACAAGACCATTGGATTCGGTGAATTCAATTCACAGCACCCATTTGTACTGTCCGCTTTATGCGTTTTTTTCTTTCTTTCTTTTGTCAAACTATTTTGGACCATCTTTCTTCGTTAAGCACACACAGAGGGAAACAAAAAAGCCAGATTCGACGCGTGACGAAGTTGTCATATTACACGTGAATTCAAAACGATAAACAAGTGGCAAACTTGTGGCCAGGCTTTTCCACTCGCTCGGTATGTTTCGGTCTGTTCAGTATCTTCATCACAACAAAGCAAAATATCATCTTGTGTTTTCATCACGCATATACACATTTTGGCTGAGATTTTGTGGTGCGGTGCGTTTCTTCTCAATTTAATTTACTTCACAGCACACACACACATACACACAAAAAAGACGATTGCAGGAGGCGAAACAACACTTCTCTACTTAATTGAATGGCTTTAATATGTGCATCAATTTGCAGTTGGGAAATGTCGACCGTCTTTTATCGTTTAAAGCGTGAAATAATGAAAATTTATTAATTCGCATCGTGTTACGCGCTCATGTGGGTACAGGCACCGGTGTGTGTGTGTGTGTGTGTGTGTGAATGAATGACAATGAACCTCATTTTAGTCTCTCAATTTGATTTGGAGGATTGAGAAAAGCTTAATTAAAATTTGAACTTTGCCCCGCGACTCCGTGTATAAAAGGTACTCGTTTCCACTCAACCCCCAACCCACTGGATTTCTCGTTAGGTGATAAAAGTTTTTCATAAATAATTGGTTTCATTCATAAGAATGGCATCATTTGTTTGCTCAACGGTTCTCAAATCTACACGTAGATAGAAGAGACAAATGGAAAAAAAAGAGTGAAGAAAAATGCTCTTTCGCTCTCACACCACCAATTTTGGAAATGCACAATGAACAAAACTTCAACACTCAATTCCACTCATTCACCCACTTGCTTGAACTGTGCTCATTTTCAATGCGTACGCGATCACACACACACACACACACACGCATTTCTACCGTATTCGTATAATAAAGCAATAAAATGGGAAATTTTGTAATTAATTAAATTTGCGTCTGACTTTTGTACATTTCGCATTGGTGGCAACAACGAAATTGTAACCACCACACATTTATGCCCTGTTAACAACTATGAAAACGGCACTGCAGATACTTGAGACATGTGACATTGACAACAACAACAGAATTATGGATAGAGCAAGAGAGTGGAGCAAAGGAAGAACAAAAGTGAGCGAGAGAGAAGAGCGCGTATACGCGCTGGAAAATGAAATAAACCTCGAAGCTGTTGAATTTAGATGTGAAACGAAGTGTAAGCGTGAAATGAATCTCGGCCGTATATAGTTTCGAACTTGCGACTTGCAAGTGAAGAAAACTTGGTGGCGAAAATTCTACTTAACACGCTAAGAACATAAAATCTCTGCAACGCTCTATTCATTAAAAAAAAAACAAGAAAAAGACAAGAAAAACACCACTCTCTCTGTCGGAAGAAAACTTCTAAATATATTGCGATGCGTGTGTAAAAAGCACCTGAGTGAATGACCAGAGCCATAGGATAGCACTTTTCACATTTCCTCAAGTAATGCGCATAATTTTAATGAGAAACATGCAGAAATCCGATGCGAAATGAAAATGAGCACACACACACAAAAAACTGACACACACACACGATGGCAACGACGATGATGACAAAGAAAACACAAATCGGAGAATGCATCTAAAATTTCTGCTTGATCGTATCGCGATTCAACCTCGAAGCAAATGAAAATTGAACATTTTCAAGCGAAAATGAGATAAAGAAAGTGAGATAGAAAAATGGGGAAAATAATTTTATCGGCCAGCAAAAACTGTAATTAGACAAAGGAAATTGTTTTACTTAAATGACCGAATGATTCATTTGGGTTTGTCAATGAATTGTATAGTGGCAACCGCGATTTAGAAAACATTCGGCGGTTCGCATATATGTGGTTTTTGTTGTTGTTCACTCACTCAGTTCGAGCGCACGGTATGTGTTTAGTTGGCGCTTCTCATGTTCGAGAAACCGAAAGCATTTTATTTTTGGCACTAAAACTTTTGCGAATATAAAATAAAAACATTAAGATTTTACACACTATTGAACATGTACGAGTTAAGCAACTACACTTGATTTTTGTGCTGCTGTCAATGTGTGCTCACTACAAGCTAGAAAAGTGTCATTACTATCTAAAAGAGAGAGAGAGAGAGAGAGAGAGAGAGAGAGAGAAAGAGAGAAAAAAAGAAAAACCACCTTCACTTCCTTTTTAAATTCGATGATAATAAAAAAGCAAAGCAAAAAAAAAACAGAAAGTTGAGAGAAATACGTTCACTGTCAACTGATCGTAGATAGCGACAGCGAAGCGATTTCTATCTATCGAAGGCGAGATACGACACATTGATGCGATTTAATGCCTGTTCAATGCTGTACGGTGGCATGTGATGATTTTTATTTTTGGTATCTATATATCGATTTAAGTTGAACCAGGTGACGACTGAATAAAGTTCAAGACACAATGTTATGAGCTAAATCGAGAAAAAAAAACCGCAACGATTGAGAAATCACGCAGATAAAACGCGACATGACGTGAAACTGCCATTCTATCGCGCGCGCATATAATTGTCATCAAATGTGGATGAAGTGTTTTTTTTTTGTGTGCCGTGCATTGAATAGCAAAAGAAGTAGCAGCCCAACAACAACAACAGCACACAAATATAGAAGACATAAAAACGTTTGAGATGAACAGCATAGAATCTCATCTGAATCAAGACAACAACAACAGCAACTACAACAAAAATCCAAATACTTTTCACTACATTGCACTTTGTACATGAGCATCAGCAAAATATGATGCCAATGAATCACCACATGATGCACAATTGCAATGTGATTTCATGTGTCTTGTGTGTCGAACATTCGATTTCTTTTTTATGTTATTTTCAGTTACAAATTACTTGACATTCTTTTCTTCGTTCATGCTTCCATGCATGGAATAAGTACTTAGCAATGGTATTTCCAATTTCTTGAGTGTAACTAGCTCAGGAACCAATTTTTCGGTGGAAATTCTTATTGTTTTTTTTTGCTTGTCTTTCGTATTACCCCACTAAAAACAACACATTTGTTTCATTCCAGTCTGTTAATTGGCTTGAGCGCTTGTATTTCGCATTCGATTTTGGTTTTTTTCCTTTGGTTTGTTTGGTCGCAGTGATTCCAATTTGTCCGAAAAGAACAGTTGTCACCAAATTCTCAAACTTTCACTATGACACACAGGCACTGATATACAAACGATCCCACTGCTCAAAAAATAACGTGCTCCATTCAAATCAAATGATCACAGATCCAGCGAATTACTGAGAGCAGCAACAAAAAAAGACTGCACCGAGAGACCGAAAACAAAGAACACACGATTGAATTTTACAAAACAACAACAACAAAATAGGGAAAATGAAAATCGCGAACTACACACAAACCAAGCGATGTCAGTATGGGAAATAGTCTCACTCTTCCAACACCGTGCATCTATCTGTCTATGACTGAATGAGAATTCGAAATCAGTAACCGAAACACTAAAATAATACACACGAGAGAAGAGGAGCCTTCGCGTGTTCTCTACATGTGTATAGAGTGTTTTGTTGCCTGGTGTTGTTGTTTGTGCCGTGTCGTTCAGCGTTCCTTTTTGATTCATCAAAAAAAAAAATTAGAGAGAGAAAAAAAACCCAATAAATGTGCTGTGCTCATGTTGGGTGATGCGGTTGTTGTTGTTGTTGTTGGGATTCCTATTTGCTAAAAAAAAAACAGACACACACACACACACACACACACAATTTCTCTCCTGTTCGGTTCGATTCAATTCATGTTTATTTTTAAGTTTTTGTTGGTGTTGTTGTTAGTGTCGTTCTGATTCAAGAATGTATGATCCAATGCTAATGAGAGACGAATGTGTTGCGAATGAGTAGAGTGTATGGCGGTGTCGTACGTGTTGCTGCCGAGACCGTGTTGTATTTGGCACGGAAGCACGGGTGAAAGATAGAAAACAAAGCGAAAAATCAGCTACGAACAGCGATGATAATGAAAGAGAGCTGGCGACCCAGAGAGCGAGAGAGAGAGTGAGTGAGAGAAGGAGCAAAGAGTCTGTAATAACAAGACAAGTCTATTTCTTTTGAGTTAATAAAAAAATTGTGTTCGTTTATATAGTCTCCCGAATGCACAGTGTGAACTAGTCAAATGCACCTAGACATTATACGGTGTAAGATGAGGCGACGGCCATCTTTTCAATTATGGTTAGCGATCCCCAATCGTCAGCCACAGCGGATTTATTTTCCTCGTTTATTCGATACACACAAAAACAAACACCCAACTACTCAGGACACACAAAAAAAACGCACACATTTTCTTCTCATCCATTTCCACACCGGGCCATTCTCTTGCATACCAACAGCATGCAAACACGCAATTTCAACGTTCTTGGACTCTTCTTCGTTAATTTTCTTTCTTTATTTTTTTTTTCTTTTTGTCAGTATAATCATCAAATTTTATAATGCGATTGAAAGCGAAAGAGGATAAAAACGGATGTACAAGTGTAAAAAAATGTCGACACGGATCGACATCGAATGAGCACTGAGCACACCGAACAAAGTCACAAATGAAGTGTGTACCGATTTTATTTATAGTTAAAATTTTGTTGTTGTTGAAAAGAATGCTGTGGCATTTAATTGACTTCACAACAACTCGGACACGATCACATCACGTTGTGACGATGCGATTGTGTGTGTGTGTGTTTGTTGCGCATTTTCGATGTTGTTGTTGCTATTTTATGGGATCGCATTTTCACGGATTTTCCTCACTCCACTACATTCATCAGTTGTTTGTTTCATGTATGATCATGCGGTTGCTGCCGAACCTAGACGACTACATTACATCGCACACGTATGCGTGCTCTCATTCACGCATTATCGTGACAACTAAATCGGATATGTTTGTCTGCACTCTATCTTGCTCCCTCCATTTCACACAATAAGAGCAGTACAAACACTACAAGGTTTTTCAATTAACATATGCATATTTTCAGCGTGTCTGTGTTGCGGTGTTTCCATTTCCATTTCATGATATTATGAACATTGCGAGAAAAATTATTGTTAGCACAAGCGGGCCAGTTCGTTACACTAACTATGATCGTCGTCGTCGTCATCATTTCAATCTGTTTTCATTGAATACCCGAATGGCTCTCTGAACATTAATATTGAAAATTAATCGGTTGCCATAATTTAATTTAGCAAAATGTTCAAAGTGATGTTTTTTTTTTCTCAATGTCATGTTTACACATTCTTTGTTTGTAGTTTTGATCATTCCCATTCTTTCGTCAACCGCTTAAACAAGTCAAAATAAAATTGGTTCGATGTTGGAATTGGTTTTTTTTTTTTTTGTTGAAAGGATTTTCCATTTCATGTTTCACATCCATTGAATGTGATCGTAATGAGCTCAGAGCTCATTGAACTGTAAAGCCGCCTGTTTCCATTATCAAATACAAATGTTTAAATTGTAATGGCTTCATCTTCATTTAAAGACGAGTTTTCTATCATTTTTTTCCGCTGTTCCGTTTGTTTGAACGTATTTTGCAATGGATGAAATTACTTCTCTATTGAACTATAGTTATATACTGTACGGGATATTATTGCATGAGTATTCTGATGAAGAGTGAATTTTATTGAACAACTATATATGGAGGAATCCAATTTATTCGCCAATTTTACCGTGAAAATGTATGGATTCACATATGCAATCAAAATGTAATCTTAGTCCAAAATTGGCATTCAACAGCACGAAGCATTTTCATTTCGTATTCACTTACTGTTGCCGGAATAATGTTAAATAAAATACTTTACCGTTGTCGAATGGGACGCGTGCAACCCAATATTAGTTTATTTTCTCTCCACCCAGATAATTGGATGCAATTGATTTCAACAGTTTAACCGTTTAGTTTCTCGTTTGAAGAAAAGCATTCGAAGTACTACCATTTCAATCCTTTTTGGCGTATTTGGCCCTCATTTTACAACTATTACACATACACAGAGGAAAATGTTTTGACAAAAGTGAAGAGGATTTTCCTCTAGGTGCTGGTTTGCAATAAGAGGCATTTTTTTGTTGGAAATTTATCTCCTGCAGTGCTTTCTTTCATTCAAAACTGTTCCGTTTTTAGCTATCAATTTGAAAAATTAGCTAGGGCTTCTCCAGGCTAAAATGAAATTGATCCTGATGATATTTTAAATTAAATTTTGAAGAAAAAAAAAAACAAATCAATTGACATCAACTGATTTTCTTAAGACGCTCTTTCAGTAAAATATGTCATTTGAAGAAAACAAAAAAAAAGAAACCAATAGCAAAAGGGTTTCTCCCTAACAAAAATGACACATTTTACTGTAGTATTTTGCAGTGAATTCCAAATCCATGCCAACAAAAAGCTGATAATTTTTGTTTAACGTCTAACTTTTCGTTAAACTTTTTCTATCAGTGTATAGATTATTGAGGCTTTGGAGCTAATAAATTTTGTCGTGTGTCGTACAACGACGATATATGTCGTGTGTCGTTTTGTGTGTGTGTGTGTGTGTGTGAATAAATGGCAATGCCAATGTGTACGGAACACTGTATCGAATTCATTATTTCGATGCCAGCTGTGAAAATTCTATTAAATGTTTACTTTGATGTTGTAATGATTCATTTGAACCAAAGTTCGTCGAACATGAGCGTATTTTACTTTGTTTGAAAGTTCATTGTGCTCAACTTTTCCGTGTGTATTTATTTAAGTAAACTCAATGATGATGTGAACGTGTCTTCTAAATTAATACAACAAGTTTGTCAACTTGATCATTTTTGATAAATGTGAAAAACATGAACAAACATGAAACATATTACATTATCCTATTTGATGATGAGAATGACCTAAATAATGTATATTGTGGAATAAAAGTTCATGGAAACGCAGCAGCGAAAAAAAACAACAACAAAATTTTACAAATTGATGCTCAAAAGTATAAACTTTGAGATTGAGTGAGTTAAGTAAAACTTAACAAAAATGAGCTAATTTCCGGTCCCGGACGAAAAGAAAATCATTTTATTGTACCCACACACACGATGAAACCAATATTTGATCTGAGTATCAATCATGTGAATGTGAAAATACAATAAAAAATGAAATCAACACGTTGAAACTTTTATCGCAAAGTTTTCTAAACGAAAATGTCTTTAAAGTGGTAATTTTAAAACGATGAACAACGAATACAACAACAAAACAATCATCTCACTATTCGTTATACTATTTTACTTGAAAATGTTGTCACTTCAACGCAAAGTTTCCATGAAATTCAACGAAAGTGAAAAAAACAAAACGAATGCTTACATTTGCTGAATTTCACTGTAAAAATGTTTTTTTTTGTGTGTGTGTGTGTTACTTCAAGAAAACTTTGATATGTTTCTAAATTGGTTTGAATCAAAAATCAGCAAATTCCACTGTAAAAGTTTGTTCGTTTGTGAAAATTCAATTTTAAAATTGTCACCATGAACATGCACACTATATATATAGACTGTATGTATAGCCCATTCATAAAATATAAATTATATATTTTCCACAAGGCATCCGCACATTCACACAATCAAATCGAATCAACTCTACCAAAGAAGGTCGCAGCCCACATTAGTTTGAGTTCATTGAAGTGCAAACACTTGCTGGCTGGCGAAAAGTTGTAAATGGTTCTCTTCATTGATCATTGTCATGGCATTACAAACAATTGCAATCTTATTGCCATTCAGATTTCATATTTCAGTTCAGAGTGTTGGTTTCCATATAGATTTTAGAGAAAATTGTGCTTGAAGAATGCCATTCGCATTTGGTTTGTGTGTGTGTGTGTGTGTGTGTGGGAAAATTTCAATCATCATTTATGGGAAATGGCTTGGAATCGGTTTAACCTTTCAACTTCAGCTCACACCCAATTAATTGTCTCTATTCCATAATCGCCATTTCTAGAGAGCTATGTCATTATGCCTATAATTATATGAATATCAGAACATTAACCAAGGTAATAAAATGCGATGCATCACATTTTGTTGTTGTTATTGTACGTATTCGTACTTTGGTCTTTGTCTTTTCGCGTTCTTTCATCATTTGTACGCGCGAACGCGCACATTTACACTTGGCATCCATTCCGAAGTGTTAATTTCTTAATTAAAGAACCATAATGGCTGATTAAAAGACCTTAAACTATATCGTCTCGACGTGCTTTGTCGAGATACCCCGTGCTTTGACCGGACATTTTTCGCATTTTAGCCTATAATAGTAATTAAGAAAGTTACCATTTTGTTAGGACAAACAGTAAAAACAATTTATGGTTTTTTGTGCGCGCAATATCAACATCCCCAATATATGAAATACGAATGTGATAAACGACATTTGCCGTTACGGTTAATGGGTTTTCATCTGTCTTGGGTTGATTTGAGTGGCAAACACGTGATTCCATTTCGAAAGTGCAAGAAATAAAAACAACAACAACAAAAAAGAAGAAGAAGAAAAAAACTGGTGGTGACAAAGAGATGGACTGATGTGAGAGCATCAACTAGTTCGTTAAATCCACGTTTGTCACGTTCCTGATGCCCACGAACCGTTGTAATAACGATGGCTTGTGAACGTATTAAACTGGTTCAAGCAAAACAGAAACAGAAAGTGAAAAACAAAATTGTCTCATCAAATGTTGCGTAGAATTCAGTGATGTGAACACCATTATTTGGATATTAACGGTAAAAGTAGCTAAAATGCTTGTCCCAAAAAAAAAAACACATTGCAGGCGGGAACAAGTGGACGGAAATCGAATTAATAATCACGAAAAATACGCTGGATGAGCTGAGTGTGCTTCAATAAAATGCTTACCATCCCCCGTTAACATACCCCGATAAAATACGTGGACGATATGAGACTTCATAGGATGTTATGACACATAAACAAAACACATCCGATAAATTTTATTGCGATTGATAGCATACATTCAATCAAACCTGACACTAAATAAAATACACAGTTCAACGATGTTGTGTACAAAAACACTTTGCATGGCTCAATCGTTGTTTGATACAGAGTAGCTGATTCTATTTTGGCTCGTTGAAATACCAACCGGGCCGAGTGTATCCAAATTGAAATTTCGAAATTCATCAGTGGCTGTGATTTTATGCTATCAAATAATAAAATCTGAAGTGGGCGAAAACGATCGTCGTCCAATTGAAAATGCAATTTTGTTCACTCGTTCTCGCTTCCTCACACCAAGCACGCACACTGTGGGCGAATCGGAAAAAATAGCGGGTGTAACAAAGTTGGATATTTTGGGTATTATTACCTGTCGACCGGCCGACAGGTCGCATATGTTACTTCGTTTGTATATTGTGTGTCGATCCGGATTATCGGGGAAAAAACCTGTGCAATCGCATTGGTATTTCGTTGAAGCCCGTGGAATACACGCACATACTTGGAATAGCCCGCGGTATTTTATCGCTAGCCGCACCAGAGTTAGGCATACAATTCAACGCTACTGTTGTTCATATATATGGCTCATGGCCCACCGTATGTTCGGTATCGGTAACATTCACAATATATATATATCTGATCGTTTTTTTCCGGTTTCCTTTTCAAATGCAGTTGGAACGATTTGCGAGTTTCAATAAGAACCGTATTCCCGGGTATGTTGTAACTGGTTGTGTGCTTCAAATGTTGCCAAATCAACTTGTGGAAATGTGTAAAATGAGAACGAAACATCGAAAGAGCAAGAGAGTGTGAGAGAGAGAGAGAGTGATGGTAGATGGAAAAGCAATCGACGTTTGCCGAATATTAAATGACTGTACTGAAACCGTTTACTGAATATTTATTAAGTGAAAATCACAACATGGAAAAAAGGTTATCGCTTTTTATGATGCTAGAGCACATGCACTACATATCTAAAATGCCATCGAACCAGATTCATCGGACGCAATCAGGCAACCGGTCAGACAGTAGACAGTGCACACAGCGTTCAGTTTCGATGGCATGGAAGCAAAATGCGTTCGCTCTTCTTCATCGTCGTCGTCGTCGTCGTCGTCCTCGTCGTCGGTGATGAACATGTGGCATTAAAACTGTTAGCTTATTTGATCCTCGTTCTTTTTTTTTTGAATTACATGCACTGCACGTTGTTTTCGAAAACGCAATCGATTTGATGGCTGTTTTTAATTTTTTTTTTTCTACTCGATCCTCTCGTCAAGTTTATGGGAAAAAAGGGAGCATACACGTGAGCTTGCACAGCATCCATCGTAATTCGGAGTACCAATTACAACATCTTTACCATTATGTTGTTCGAGTCAGTGGGAAAAGGTTTGCAAGTGATAAAAAAAAAATTCGAACAAAAACGGGTTCAACGCTATAATTTGTGCTGAGTTCAGGGATTCTAGTCAAGGGCAAAAACGCAAAAGCGACACTTTGTACAGCATGCATTTGGACAAATATTTTTCTAGTTTATTTGCCATTTTTACTTCGTTTTCGTTTCCTATCTATCTCCCTCTCTCTCTCTTTCTCTACAAACAAATGGAGGTTTTTTTGGGAATTCTGGGGAGAAGGATAGAAAGAGAGAGAGAAAGAGAGAGAAAGAGAGAAAAAGAGAGAGAAAGAGAGAGAGAGAGAAAGCGGGTGAACGCGAAAGCGCTTTTTTCTGGATTTATTCAACAACACATATTTCCATGTCGATTGTAAACCAGATTTCATTTCATCGAATATAGAAATACAAAACAACAAATGCTGAACTGGTGCCGCTGGTGGTGGTGCTGCTGGTGGCAGCAGCACATCAGGTCAAAATGGAAAAACATGTATTTGCCTTTGTTTTACATGTTTCAACGTTACAAATCCAATTTATAAAATGCACTATATTACAATTTTGCTCCTTTTACGGCGACACACACACACAAACAATAGCAACGAACCACTCGTTGGCTGAGTGAAAGACTTGACTTTTCTCGCTTCTCTCGCTTGCCTATCCATTTTTTAGCAAACTTATACACATTTTTAGCCGGAAGCATTCGAAGGGCAAATTGTAACATGCAAACGCTCTCTTTCTCACTCTCTCTCTCTCTCTCTGGGAGAGCGATGAAACCTCATATTTTGAACGACATTTCACACATGTTTGTGGTATGGTTTTCAAAAATTTAATCCGCAATCTCATGCGTACGTTTGAACCATGGTGACAAAATCATCAATTGACACCGAAACATATCTTGTATACTTTTTTTTTTTAAATACATACACACAATATTCAATTCATTGTTCTGAAGTTCTGAATGGTTTACCGGTACAGGGTGAAAAAAAACGTGACTTTAGAACAAAAAACAAATTGAAACAACGGAAATGACATCATGTTACATGTGGCTTAATGCTCATTGTTTCGCTTCATTTCGAGCTTTTTAGGTCTTTTTGATTGGGCTTCATAAAAAGAGACGATTTCAATGGAAATTCTTCGAAAAACATGCTTAGAAAGTCAAAATCAATGTGTCAAATGTTCAATGGCTCAATGGCTCAATACCTTGTAATCAATTATTTTATTCCTCTTGATTTCACCATAATATCAGATGATTCGAGTTACGAGCATAGAAAATCGCCATTTCGTTTGTGGTTCATTGCATCATTCTCATATGATATTTTTTTCAATGGAAATGTTTGATTTTATTACCACTTTATTTTTACACATGTCAATAACAATAGCCGGATCAGGGGAAAAAAAACGAGTCAATTGCATGAACCACCAATGTCATGGCATGTTGCGAACGAAATTTGGTTTGTTATTTTAAATTTTGATGCATGTTATTGAGTATTGATTGCGTATTTATTTAATGAAATTGTTTTCCATATTCGGCAATAGAAAATATAAATGTTATTTTCGATGGCATCGATTGTGGTACATTGATGTTTCAACGGTAGCATTCATATGTTCGTATACCGGATTTCCCCCGATGGGAATATTGAATTCATTTCGGTAAGAACCAAAATAAATAGCTTTCACTTGACGAGAGAGAGAGAGAGCGAGACCAGAGAGAAATTGAATGTTTTGCATTTCCATGTGATATTGATAGAACGAGTCATAATTTGGTTGTTGTTGTTGGGTTTTTCAACCACACAAAAAATCAGAATTATCCATTTGAAGAAAACCGACAATTGCCAATGGCTTTGTCGAACTTTCCATAAGTAAAAATAGTCTCACTACACACTTAGAGTGCTTTTGCAAAATGCGCTTAACTTACGTATATGTGTTTAATGTTTATATACGTAATAAATGGCTCTGGCTGACGGTTATTTTCATGAGCAGCTTGAGATTTTGCATGTTTTCTTCACCTATTGATTGGTTTTCTATTGTGTTGTTTGTTGTTGTCTGCATGTATTTTATCTTTTAATGTGAATGTTGTAATTGTTAATGCAATTAACGGCTAATGGGGATGTGAAACAAAAAAGAAAGAAAGACAGAAAACAAAACGATTACTCATATGAAGTGTATGCCTTCATATATAAATGGAATTTACACAAAAAAATTGACCAGTTCATTTTGCTCGGTTGTCTAAAAAACAGCGGCTATTTGAATAGAATAGCGCTGTTTAGTTGGATTTTTGTGTTTGTGTGTGTGTGTGTGTTCGGCCATTTGTGGTGTTCTTCCTTTTTACCCAAATTTCTGTGGAACTTCAGTGTGGACATTTCATTTGGTTTTTTTTTTTTTGGTTGGTTTCGATTTTTGGACTATTTTGTGAATTTGAATACAGTTGACAGTGCTTTGGATATTTATATTATCAATTTCGAATGCAATTTCTGTTCATCGCATTAACGGATATATCACGATAACACTGAGTGAACAATTGACCACGTCAATATTTTACGTTTTGCTACTCGAATATTTATTAAGTGCCATTGAATTTTTTTTCAATCGATAAATATGATTGAAATTTTCCATTTGAATGCAATCATTTGTCCTTGTCTTCTGTCTTCCTTATTCCTAATGTAATAAATAGAGAAAAGAAAGCAAAGACCTCAAAAAGTAATGCCAAATGCATGACTAACGCATTTTCGAAAAAGGATATTTTATTGTTGATGTGTAGAAATGATTTAATAGCCGCACACATTGACTCTAACTTTTCGATTGATTGCGAATTTCCCCGACCGCAAAAAAATGCGAACTTTGCAATTTTTTCATTTTGTTTTTTCAAAGAGTGGAAAACTCTTCAAACATCAGAAAACATCAAAAACGATTGAAAACATTGCGAATCGATTTGTAACTTTCATAAATGAACATCATTGCTATAAAATATTTATTTGAAAATGTTCGTCGGTGTGGGTTGTTTGTCAGTGCAAAAACATTTGTTCATTTTTCGTTGAAAATATTTTCATGTGTTATTTGTTGCTCTGTTGAATGTTGTATCATTTGTCTGTGTGTGTGTGTTGAAATGTCTGTTCTTCACTTTATATCACTGCTGCTTGTGGTGTAACTGATTTATTTCATGAGACAGTTATGAATGCCTGAACATTGTTGTTGGCACATGAAATCCGATACCTTTTCATCGAGTGAAAACTATATAGCGTTTCGCATAAAAGTTTTGTACACTTGCCAGTCTTCACTCGGTGGTTTTCGGGGTATTTTGATTTTAATTACACGCAATGTGTGCGTATCTGGTGTATATGGAGGATAACTTTTTTTAGGGAAACCGTCGGGTTCAAGTGCAACCAAATGAAAATATTTCGTTAGCAAATTCCGTGGAAATTACAGTGAAAAATGTTTTTTTTCTTACGTTGATGTGTAGGGCGCAACAAAAAAAAGCGAGACGGAAAAATACGATAGAGACGAGAAGAAGAAGCAACGACATAAACAATCATTAATCAAGTGTGAAAATAAGAAACTAACCAAAAACAAAAAATAAATTTACCAGAAGAAAACAAATAAATATAGGAGGCAAAAGAAGCAGTCCTATTTTCAAACGAACAACACCAACAACAACAACAACAGATATAATAACATCCCAACCAACGACAGAAGACACATCAGTTGTGGTGGCTGGTGACCCTGTTCGGATTAAGTGTATCATTATAGTTGAACGAATGAATCATATGTGTGCTTAATGTGTGAAATGAACGTTATACATTTATCATGGTCGTCGGTATTGTGAAGCAATGAACTCTGGATTAACTGCAAGCATCGGTGCTGCAGCTCTGTATAAACTGTGATCTATAATATAAAAATAGTAAAAGGGAATAACACTGAGAAAAACAACAAGCAACAACAACAACAACACCAACACCAACAGCAGCAATACTTTTATTTTGGATACTAAAGTAAGGCCCACAATCCACAAAAATGGGCGAAAAGAAACGCGATTCAGGAGCGGTAAGTGCCTATTTATGAAAAAAAATATTGTTCACTGAATGTTTTTTTTTTTTTTATTCAAACTGTTTAACAAATGCTTTAAAGTTGATGAGTTTTCAACAACTTCCCGTATTCATATAACAAAAGAGGAGGCAAACGAGAGCGAAACAACAACAACAACAAAAATCAGCATCCAATCGACTCGAGTGATACTTAAACAGGACACAACTTTTCGCATTTAAATTTTTCATGCTTAGTCTTTTCGCTCATTTTGTTGTTGTTGTTGCTGTTCAATTATTATGTTTGCCATTAAATGGATCAACGTCAAGTGCATGGAAATTAAGTGATGAGACTATAATCGTTGTGAATATTTATTCACGTGATTTTTTTTTTCCATCACTTTTAAAACCGAACCGTGTTATGACCTCTGGCCAACCAAATTTGTACATTGTGAAATGGAAAAAGCATTTTTGTTAATATTTGTATTGAAATGAATTTTATTTTAACTGACAATTTCAATACGACACGTGCACCATAAATTTCATCAAAATCACAATGTTGTCTCCCTCTTTGAAGAACTTTTCTTCTGCTAGTGGATTGTTGACACACTTAATACCAACAGGTATTTGACAGATTCATCTCTATGACTATCACAACCACTTGAAGATGTGAACATTTATTGACATTTGCACTTGAATTTAAAATATTTTTTTTTTCATGATTTAATTGCATACGTGCTCCTTGAACGAAAACGATTTGATTTTTTTCTAGTTGAAATTTTCATTGTTCCGAATGAAGAAAATTAATTTAAAACTCAACAATGAACAAAAAAAAAAAAATGGAAATCTTTTGATGGAAAAAATTCAATAGAATTTTTCCATTTGTGTGCAGATAATTTATGCAACAACAACAAAAAAAAAATTCTTGATGATAAATCTTGACTATGAAGTTCACAGAAAGCGATGGTTTGGAGAATCTTATAAAAAAAAATTGAAATTTGGCCTTATTTTTTTAAAATATATTGAAAATGACCGTATGGCAAGTGATTTAATATACGTTTCTAAGCCACCATTGTTCAATGTTCTCATCTAAGATGAGTCATCTAGATATGAGTTTGTTTCCAGTCAGTACAAAAGAATATGAGGACAGAAAATTCAAAGGAATACAAACAAACAAACAAAAAATTGCATAAAAACTCTTAACCATTGTTAAATCTCTTAACGTTCAATGCTGCAACTAAACAATATCATTTGCGACATTCTCGGCCCCCTGAACGCTCAGTTCAGTACTGGTTCATTGTAATGATATGTGTACTTTTACTATGTTTAAAATACAATAGATTGGTCTTCAAATCGATGCACCATCGCGAACAACCTCGCCACGTCCATCGATGGCCAGTCTTGATATGACAGCGTGTGCACGTAATTTGCCCAAAGCACTTTCATTAGAGGAGAAAAAATATCTACTGGCTGTTGAAAGAGGAGACTTGGCAAATGTGCGACGGTAAGTGATTATATTATTCTAGATTTAACTGGTTTTTTTTTTTAAATAACGTTTTTTCCTCTTCAATATTCTCGATGATTCTTCATTGAAGACGGGAAAAAATTCAAGAAAAGACCATTGCAAACTTAAACTTGAATTTAAAGAAGAAGAAATGAAAAATTAATTACATTTTTCTTATTCAATACACTTATAAAAATTAAATTATTTCATTCAGAATGCTTCAACGAGCTCATCGCAAAAAGACCATCGATATTAATTGTGTCGATTCGTTAGGTCGTGGTGCATTAACGATTGCAATCGATGCAGAGCATTTAGAAATGGTTGAATTGCTTGTAATTATGTCGGTTGAAACGAAAGATGCATTGTTGCAAGCAATTAATGCCGAATTTGTTGAGGCTGTGGAACTTCTTTTAGAGGTGAGTGAGAATTGCGTTTTTTTTTTCTTCTTCTCCGGACATTTACCGGTTGAAAGTCACTATACTGGGTTTTTTTTTTTCTCTCTCCCCTATAACAAATTCAACGGGTGACAGCACGAAGAGCTTATCCATAAGGAGGGAGATCCTTACGTGCGTATAATTCAATCAACATTACAATTGTTTGTTATTCGCTATGATAAATTTTAACGATTGTTCAATTTTCCATTGATATCCAATATCCAGAGTTGGCAAAAGGTTGAAATGAATACGAGCATGTTTACACCGGATATAACGCCATTGATTTTAGCTGCGCATAAAAATAACTATGAAATTTTGAAGATTCTATTGGATCGTGGTGCAACTGTACCAACACCGCATGACATTCGGTTGGTTTTTCTGGTGTTTGACCAATTTCGTCTTAATTTAATTGAATTTTCTATTTTCTAATAAAAAAAAAATGACACACATTTTTGTTGTTGCTGCTGCTGTTGCAAATTTTAGATGCGGTTGTGATGATTGCATTCGAAGATCAACGGAAGATTCATTGCGATTTTCATTGAGCCGTGTAAATGAGTATCGGGCATTGGCCAGTCCATCATTGATTGCATTGAGTTCAACGGATCCACTATTGACCGCATTTCGTTTGTCATGGGAATTACGTAGTTTGGCATTTGCTGAACAAGAATGTAAATCGGAATATTTGGATTTGCGTCGTCAATGTCAACAATTTGCTGTGGATTTATTGGATCAATCGCGTAGCTCCCAAGAATTGGCTATTATTTTGAATCATGATCCAGAAGCGCCACCGTATGCTGATGGTGATCATATGAAATTGGCACGTTTGGAATTGGCGATCAATTACAAGCAAAAGAAGGTTCGATTTCATTCATTCGCAAAACAAAATTTGCCACGAAAGAAAACCAAAACTTTTACTAAAATCCGATTTTTTCCCACGAAAAAATTCCAACCCCAAAATGAAATCACAACATTTCAATTTTAGTTTGTGGCTCATCCAAACATTCAACAATTGTTGGCTGCTTTATGGTATGAAGGAGTGCCGGGATTTCGTCGTAAAACCGCACAGGATAAATTGCTCATCATTTTCCGTGTGGTTGTATTTTTCCCTCTGTATTGTGTCATGTATATGATTATGCCAAATTGTGGTAGCGCCAAACTCATGCGAAAACCGTTTATGAAATTCTTGATTCATGCATCGTCTTACTTGTTCTTCTTGTGTAAGTGTCATTTTACAGTTTTCCCACTGTTTTTGTTCAGCGATGTTTGTGACTGTGTTACAGCTAGGTTTCATAGTCACCAAATATGCAAAATGATAATTTGAAAGCCGTAAATGTGTTTTTGTTGATGTTCATCCCCATTAAAATGTTGGTTTTTGGTTGATGTTTGAATGCTTGCAGTTATTCTGATTTTGGTATCACAAAGAGCTGAAGTGCATGTGATATTATTGTTTGGAACGGAAAGTATGAGGCAAAGTATGGAAGATCAATTACGTCGACAACGTGGTAACGGACCGTCACCGCTAGAATATCTGGTGTTATTGTATGTTGTCGGTTTCATATGGGAAGAGACACAGGAAATTTTAAACGAAGGCATACGCAGCTATTTACGGAATATGTGGAATTTTATCGATTTTTCACGGAATTCACTGTATTGCTTAACGGCTCTGTTGAGGTATTTAGAAAACCCTTACTCACAATAAGCGAGCGCGCACCATATTTGATGCTGATAACACACACACACATACACAACGAGCAAAATTCCATGATAAAACAATAGCATAGCATTTTGCCATTGTGTTAATTGTCACTTGAAAATGTTCATTGAATAAAGTTCTTTGTTTTTGCAGAGGACTTGCTTATCTACAACAAACATCGGAAATTGCAAAGGATCCAAGTGTAGCGTATATTGCACGTGAACATTGGGATGATTTTGATCCACAATTGATTGCTGAAGGTTTATTTGCAGCGGCCAATATTTTCTCGGCAATTAAATTGGTGCATTTGTTTTCGATCAATCCGCATTTGGGACCGTTACAAATTTCACTCGGCCGAATGGTTATCGATATCGTTAAGTTCTTCTTCATTTATTCGCTTGTACTGTTCGCCTTTGCATGTGGTCTGAATCAATTGTTATGGTACTTTGCCGATTTGGAGCGTCAAAAATGCTATCACAAACCAAATGGCATGGCTGATTGGGAGACTCAGGGCGATGCATGCATGAAATGGCGTCGATTTGGAAAGTAAGTTGCATCTATCTAACGGCCGATTTTATTCATCACATGCAAAATTCAACGGAATAGACAAAAAAAAACACACACACACACACATATATATGTACTTATACCCCGGTTTTGTTTGCAGCCTGTTCGAATCGTCACAATCACTGTTTTGGGCCAGTTTCGGTATGGTTGGATTGGAGAACTTTGAATTGGAAGGCATCAAATCGTACACCCGTTTCTGGGGTCTTCTCATGTTCGGTTCATACAGTGTGATCAACGTAATCGTCTTATTGAATCTGCTTATTGCCATGATGTCCAATTCGTATGCAATGATTGATGTAGGTCTTCTCTTTTGCATTGTGCACTATTCATCATTCTGTGTTGTGTTTTTTTTTTCTCTTGCACATTTTAACTTGTTCTTTTCCTTTCTTCTCGCCAATCTTGAAACAATCTGCTCGACACTTTTTTTGTTATTGTACAGGAACATTCCGATACTGAATGGAAATTTGCACGAACCAAACTATGGATGAGTTACTTTGAAGAGAGCGGTACTTTACCACCACCGGTTCGTAATTTGTGCACAGTGCATTTAGTTGTTTTTATTCCTGTTTCTTCTTCTTCTTTTTTTTTGTTCGTTCTCAAAAACAGTTTTTTTTTCTATTCTATTTTTAGTTCAATATTCTGCCATCGGTTAAATGGATTTTACGTCTGTTCAAGAGCAAGAAAACGAGAGAAATCAAACGAGGCTCGACCATTGTATGGCAACTTTTAATTTATTTATCGCTCAACTCATTGCTCTGCTCACTTTATTTTCTCTGTTTTGTATTTTTTTTTCTGGTTATTCAATTGTCTTTTTTGTTTTATTTTTTTCTCTCTTTTTTTCAATGTACTTTTGCAGCGCCGCAAAGAAGACCGAGAAAATCGATACGTTGATGTGATTAGATCATTGGTGTGGCGTTATGTGTCGGCCATGCAACGTCGTTACGATGATAGCGCTGTCACTGAAGACGATATTAATGAAGTGAAAGCCGACATTTCAGCGATGCGCTACGAATTTCTTGAAGTATTTGAACGTAATGGTATGGACGTTTCATTTACCGATAAAAAAGAAAAATCACATTTGGCTAAACGTATGAAAGTTTGGGAACGTCGTCTAATGAAGGACTTCCATGTTGCACCAACGACCATTGAGGAGGCGGACGAAAAAGAACCGTCGGCTGAACGGGGACTTGCACGTTTCCGTCGTGTTGCCCATGAAGTGGCCAGCAATACCACATCCCATAAATGGCATGCAGCGGTTCAAGGTGTTACTGATACACAAATTGGACGATGCCGTAATCGTGAAAGTTTCCGAAATCAACAGAATCTGGCTAAAGCCATGACCGAGGCTAAGAAATTGGTACAACATAGTCCAATTCAATCGAGACCATGTACACCACTTGAATATAGCGATCCAACGACAAACACACTGTTGGAACTATTGAAAAATATTAGCGAAGAAATTGGTGAATATTCACCAGGTAGCCGAAAATCAAGCCGACCAACCAGCAAACAAGAACGCGATAATTCAATCGCTCAATTGAATGCAATGCTTGGAAATAACAATAAAACACCATCACCATTACCGGCCAATATCATTCATTTGGCTGAAACTATGGCGAAAATCGAGGACAACATGTATCAACGCCAATCGATTTCATCGAGTTTGAGCAATGATCTGACCCCAATGAAATCACGTTCTCGTTCTGGATCCGTCGATTTCAGGTATGTAACTAACACATTTCAATTAAGTAACGCTTTTCACTCAAATTTTGACTTGTCAAAGACGATTTTACTCATTTATGAGAGACAGCTACATCAATATTCAGATATCAATCGATACGATTGAAAATGTCATACCCTTGGGTTTATGAGCGAAATCTTTGATTTGTTGTGCTTAATCACAAATGACAACATTTTTTGTTTCGGTTTAACAGAGGTGGAGATGTTTTAGCTGGAATTTCAGCTCAATCAGCACCGCCATTACCGCAATCTCCACCACCAGCAACCAGTGGAGCTCGATCGCCAAAAGGATCACCAACTGCAGCAGCCCGTACAGCAGCTCCTCGCGTTAAATCACCAGAAGCAACGGCTAGAAAATCTATAACATCATTGGGCTCATCCGGTTCAATTGGTGATCTAGGTGGTCATGTTGTACGTTCTTCATCACCATCAAAATCGATGGCATCAGTGCAACCACTTCCAGAGATTCAAATTACACGTACCGAATCAAATCGTTCGACTGTCAACGAGAAATGGGTGAAACCAGAAAAAATGGACGAGGACAAAGGTAACAATGCAATAATTGAAATAACACAATCTGTTTGAATATGATTTAAAATAAAGAAATATCCGTTAATAAATCTTTAGATTTGACAAAGGGTGGCGTTCCAAAAGTGGTAAAACGTCGTGCACCAGCTCCAATCAATGATGGTCCAGATATCTCAATATCTCGTCCAGTTGTCACCAGAGTTGACCATAGCAAAGGAATGATTCCACCGCCACCATTGAAGATTCAATCACCATTCCCAGGTTCAGCTTCTGGATCGACTTCTGCCACTGCAACCGTTCCAAAGCCTGAACCGTACGTGCGTCCGGTATCACCAAAACCAGGTGATCGACCATCAACATCACGTCCAGCATCGCCAGCTCTGCGTAAATCTCCAACACCACCTCCACCCAAACCGCTTGAATCCATTAATTCGTCATTTGCTCTGCAATCAATGGAATCGGTAACTGATAGCTCTGAAAATTTGGTGAAATCAAGTGAACCATCATCGCAAGCTAATCAAGCGGCTGCATCACCACCATCTTTGCGAACACCACGCAAAGTGAGTGATGTCACCACGATAAAGCGTCAACCAAAAACGGGATGGCTTTAAATCAGTTGTTCGCCAAAAGGATTGGAGCAATCATTGCAGAACAGACTCATAGAAAATGATCTCTAAATAAATGAAATGAAAGGAATAACAAATGAAAAGAGACACTTTTGGTGTGCATGATACTCAGTTTTTATTCAATATGACGACTGTATTTTATATTTGTATTTGAATTGCATGGAGCAAATGCATACAGGGAACATGAAAGCTTAAAATTTATGAATTGTTGATAAAATTGCAATCAATGCTATTCTCCAACTTGTTTTCTGACTAATAAATTTACTATTTTTAAAATCTAAAATAAAACCAAACCAAAAAAACAACAACAACAACAACCGAAGAATCTCGAAACTTTTCCCAGCACCCATATTTTGGCACTGAATCTCTCGGCGTGTGTGTCTGTGTGTGTGTGTGATTTTTTATGGATTTTCAATTTATAGTTCGTATACACAGTAGTGGTATGGAGTATATGCAAATGAAATTTTTGCTGATCTAACATCGAATAAATGCAATCGTTAAACTGGAAACAAGCATCGCAATACAAATGCTACTGACTCGACTCTATAAAACGCCATTGAAATCGATATGTGTTCATATATGGGGTTTTTCGTGTTGTTGTTGTTATTTTGTTTTTTGCTTATTCTCACTCTATTCATACGGAATTTAGTTTCGGCATAAAATTCGGTGCATATTTGAATTTTAGTTATGAATTTATTGGACGATGTTGTAGATTGTTTGAAATGTTTTTGGGGTTTGTGCAGTCAATTGCAGTATTATACGGTTAAAACTTCAAAAACATTCGGCCACACACAATTGTTCATTGAACTTGAAATATGATAATTAACAAAATTGACTGAATATCGATGGAGTTAAAATTGTTGAGTTAGTTTGATTGAGAGATTTGTAAAAAAAGGAGTTTTTCTCCCTCCCCTTTCCACCCATCCCACATCACCGCATCATCATATTACGATGAAAGGAATCTTTATCGATTTCAATTCAAAAAAAGGTGAGTATTCGTGAGTAAATTAAAACCGTCCATTACTTGTGCAAATGTCGTTTCATAAACATTCGATTACTATAAATGGCCTAGACGAATTGAGCTATCCCACGCTCAAAAGCCAATCAAAACAACTGAACAGCAACCACAACTAAACTAGAGAGAAGAAAGAAAAAAACCTTCCAACCGTACGTGTGTGTTTGCATGTATGTGAACAGTTTATGATGTTACGCCTAAATGTAGCCTATTGAGATTGATTGAAAAACCAATTCAAACTAAAGTGCTGCTAGCTAAGGAATTGTATATCGTGTCGTGAAAACTCAAATAATAATCAAAATGGAAATCGATTGATTGGGCTAAAGCCAATTCGAAAGATAAAGTAACAAAACACGAATACGATGTGGACCATTCACTTTCACAAACGATTAAATGGACCTGAACGTTAATGAACGTCAAGCCATGTTAGGTGTGCTTAACAAAGATTACGCGGCTTCATGAAGCGAAGACAAAAATTGAGCAAGCGATAAGCAATAATTTGTATTTTGATGTTCTACCCCTTTTTGGAGATCCAGTGTACATCCACTGTACACTGACTATAGTCGAATACGAAAACAAAACAAACGAAAAAAATTGTTGGAAGACTTTTCTGTTTCATTCTAAGTTAAAACGCAACCATGCAAAACACGGGGCTGTGAAGTGATGCAGCACATCGATTTGCTAATATTTATATTTTCCAGCGGTTGTTTATTGGTTTTCGGTTTGCGTGTAACAACACCAACAATAATAAATAGTAACAGCCAAATGAACGCAACGAAAAAACAACACGAACAAATACCATCATCCCCCCACACACACACGTTCACAAACACCAGCAACACACACTTTGCCAAAATTATCGATAAATTTTCGCCGAGTCAAAAGCATTTTCATTGAATGAACCAACGGCAAAAAAAAATATAATATGAAAATGACTACACACAGATTTATGATGCCTCTTTCAATTGCTTTGGCAAGCGCGCATTGAAATTATTGCATTCCATTTGCAAGGTTTCAATGGTGTGTGTGGTGGTCGTTTCAATTTTTAGCCGTTGATTGTTAATTAACTCAGTTATGGCATTAAAACAGAGTTTATAGGGTAAAATTGGTTGTTTGACATTTTTCAACCGATGATTATCGGTGGAAAAATAACATTGACTGTCAATCAAAATGCGTGGGCTCATTAATTGGCCAGTGCGTTTTCATTTTTTGCTCATTTTCACAGTTTACTCTCTTTATTTCAACAAATATATTCACATTTTTTTTTTGGAGCGGCGGCGATGGTGGGTGAAAACAATTCCATATTGCATGAATGCGTCACAAAATCGAAACAGATAGAAGAGAGTGTGAGATAGTGAGAGCCTTTTGTATTCGAAAATTACGCCAAACCAACTGAACATAACTGGGAGTAAAAAGCTATGTGTGTTTTGATTGTTCGGCCCCAAAATGAGAGAGAGAGAGTGCATGATGCGTGTACGCTTCATTGGGTTCCATATATGAATGAACTTGGACCACGGATCACACACACTTACTATTTTAATGCAGTGATGCACAACTCTCTTTGATGTGTAATGAAATGTGTGTTTGCATCACTGAATGCGGCAGACAGTTTGTTGCTTCATAAAAGTATTTTGCCCCATTTGCATTGTAGACGTAGAGAGATGGTGATGGGGGGCTAAACCATACAGTAACAACATGCCGACAGTGTGTGTGTGGTTGCAATTTTCTTGGTTTTCTTGATCATCATTTGGAACTATGCAATAAATTATCAGCCAATTCATACACTGATCATTGACCATTTCACTCTCTTGTAAATGCGGTTTTTTTGTCTCTGTGTTTGTATGCGTGTGTGTGTGTGCGAATCGAAGCGAAAACTGTTTTGTAAAGTTCAAACTGGTATTTATTCAATTAAAATTGATAGACAACAATTTACAGCAAGCACAAGTAGCAGCATTTTGTTGTTGATGTTGTTGTTGTTGTTGTTGTTGCTGTTTGCTTGGACTGCTATCGCGTATCGGTCAGTACGAATGAAAAACAAAGAGTCTGAAGTCTCGATGCAAGTGCATACTTCAAATAGAGAATTTTGTTAATGATGCTAACGCAGACAATGTGTCCGCCCTGTATCTCACATGCTGCGCTCTCTGCGCAGATTGCGTCTAAGTTTTTTTATTTGTTTGTTTTTTTTTTTCCGCGATCGCTCTCCCACCGCACGCTTCAATATGTGTCTCTAGATCAGTGTCTAAGTAACAATAATCACCACTTATAGAGTCAAACTGGTCTATCTTTCGCTACTTTCTATGTGTTTTTATTTTCTCTCCAATAGCACTCACTCGTGCGCGCAAATCACACTTTGACCATTTTTTATTGTGTTTTTTGATTAATTTAATTCAAAAGTTTTTTTTTATCATTTGAATGAGAGTCTCATGAGAGTTATGAGACAATAACAATGATAACACAATAAATCGTTGAACAATTATAAGAAGAAATTTTTTTTTTTTTTTTAAAGGTGTGATTACGTATATTTAGGTCAATATTGGCCAATTTAACGAAAGAAAAAAAATCACTTAAAAAAATCACTTTGCAACAATAGTTTGTGTGTGTGTGTTTGAGAGTGTTTTGAAGTGATTTTGAATTATGCCAAAGGAATCAACGCCAGTCACATCGATATCAATATTAATTTCATATACATTGATGTGCAAGAGACGAAACGCGTCATCCATAGTAGCGTGGCAACAATAAACAGACAGAGAAAGAGAAGGGGCAATTCAAAAACCACACACAAATACAACGATTCAATGATTCAAAGCAGCTAAAGAAAAATATATATAAAAAAAAAATATTGAATATTGTGCCGCACGATGGGCACAGAACACATTTAGTTGGTGCGAGGTGTTCAAATAATCAACTCTAAAATATGTAAAACACGTGCTGCCTGTTTAAGTTTCCGTTTGCATTTGAATTTGGTGTGTTTTGTTATTCTTTTGTTTTTGAAACGATCGTCGATCTTCTTTTTTTTCTATTCGTGCAAAAATACTTAATCATTTTTTATTGGCGTGCATTCTAAAAATTCGCCGATATTGTAAACATTGTTTATTTGTTTTTTTTTTGTTTGTTCAAAAATTAAACTCGTGAGCATAGCAAATAGAATAGATTATTGTTCGAGTGATCGATTGTAAATTTGAAAACAAAAACTTGTTTCAAAAATGGATAAAAAGTTTTTCAATGTGATCCTGCTGGGTTTTGGGTTTATGTTCCTGTTTACGGCATTCCAGACCATGGGCAATATTGAGGTAATCTGATAATTGGTCAATTTTCGACAGAGAATTTTTTGTTTTTCTGATTAGCATTTGGTGTTAAGGTTGAGTAATTCAATGCCAAATTCTAATTTGAATTAGTTCAAATGTCACTCACCCGATTTAAATGACGGGAAGTTTTTGTTTTTGGACGACGGGGATAAGTGCTTCTAATCACAATAATCTCGAATCAGAACTACAAAAGTCAATGTTATTCAATTGTTATCAAAACAATGTTTTTTTGTTTTTGTGATTTTTTTAGCAATTGAAATGCGTAAAAATACTATTTATTAAATAGTAAAATTGGTGTCACAGTCTAATTTCAAATGAAAAATTCAATGCTGAATTAGAAATCGATGCGTGATAACATTTTCATTGCACAAAAAACAAACAAACAAATTCCTATATGATGTTGAGTATGCTTGGATACTTACGAATTACAAATTGCGTTACACGGTTCGTAAATCAATGGTAACGTTTAAAATTTATGCATCAACAAATTCTTCGAATTGCATTTGCAATAATCGTTTTTTTTTTTTTTGTTGAAAATGCAACCAAAGTTGCTTGAAGTGCACACAGCAGCAGCAGCAGCAGCAGTATTTATTGAATTTGATTCTGGTTTCCGCATTAAAACGGCATTTGCCCTTAGCAATAAATGTATGAGCATAAGTGCAATTGGCATTGGTGTACACAAGCAGAATGTACACATCTTTCGTTGAAATGTGAAAGTAGACCCTTTGTTTAATGCTGTAAATCGCACTAAATAAATAATAATCTCTCGTAATTTTATGCGATGTTTCTTAAATGAACACTTGTGCATGGAATGCACTTGGTGTGTACGTGTGTGAATATGCGTTTTGTTGTTGTTGTTGTTATTGTTGTTGAAATGTTCCATTCTCATTGTTTCCCGAAGTGCTTACAGTTAAAAAGTAAATCTGTGAACTGAGATAATGATTGCTTGATAAAATGGCAACGAGAGAGTAGAAACAACAACCAAGAAGAATAACAACAAAAAAAAACAGCAACAACAGAAAAAACAAATTGATTTCATATGGAGCCAGAGCTGCCGATAATGACGTATGGGATATGTTGTTGTGTACACACCTCGTGAGCACACTCGTAAATCAACGTTGCACCGTAACTAGTTCATTGAACGACATCAACCAAAATCAGTTTCCGTTGATACGTTGTCGTTTTTTTCATCGTTTTTGTTTAACTTCGTCGTTTTCATTCGATTTCATGCTGTTCGATTTCTTTGAAATCAAAGAAGTGTAAATTCACATTGTTACAAATATAATTCTTGATGCAATCGATTCAATGTATTTAGAGTGTGTATGCAGAGCACATTTTTGTATTGATTTCGTTCTTATTACGAGTCGATAAAAACCATACAGCACTAGAAATATAGGTAGAGGTGGAATGCAGGTAGATGTCTGGCCTCAGTCATGTTTATAGAAATAATGCAGTTTTGTTTTTGCGGTGTTCAGTTTTACTTTCATTTGAATGAATCATGCAATACAATGCCGATAGACACCGGTTTCACTAGACTGTATTCACTGGGCTGCCGCAATGAACGCTCTATAAACCATTGTAGCTTGATCTATTATGGATATTGGAGGCAGTTTTATGGGCGTTTAAAATTTATAAATGTTTTTTTTTTGGCTTTTTTTTAAAAATGCCAATCAATAGCTAAATGCCATTTAGTTACAACCAAAACCAAATGCTGTTGAAAGTCATTCAATTTGAGCTTGGTCGAATGTAGAATATCGCGATACAGTGTATACATTTGTCTAGTTGATGGTTTTAAAATTTAACATTAGCCAACTCTATAACCGCAAATCGATTTCTCTGTGTTGCCCGTGTGCCCATAGTTTGGGCCAGGGATCTCGAAACGAAAACCAACAATGCAATGTATGTTTGAGTTTCAAACATTTTCGATCAAATGATAAATGCTCACCCAAATTGAAGCCAAAATAATGCAATGAAATTAATTGCATACAATTTTCAACACACTTGAACAAAAACCAGTTAAAATGTCAAGAAGAATAACGTTTATCGAGTTTAATCGAATTGAGTCAACTCATTTTATTTGGTTTTCAATTAATCTATTAAATAAAAATGGAATAAATGAATTTGGTATTTTATCATTTTGAAAAGAGAAAAAAAACAACAAATCGATTCACAACGGAAACATATTTCAAGCATTACAAAGCGCATACAGAACCAACACGCAGCTAAAAAATGGTATTTCATGCACATAATTAACATGATATAAATATAGATTATGGATTGGCATATTCACGAAAATCAATCTGATTGAAAAGTGTCATCATTTCAATCAATTCAATCAAACATTTTCAACGATTACAAACGCTTTCAACGTCAACAACGATTGGCCTTTTGGCTGAATCGTTCACCAAATAAATGTAAATAAATTGAATTTTATAGAATTGCCCGGTTAAAATCAATTTAATCAATCGAAACATTAAAATTAACGATTCAAAGAGTCGAAATCTCATATCGAACAGATATTTATCAATAATTTATTGGGATACGATGATAAAAATCCACATTGATTTCGGATTTTATATGGAAATTTGTGCCGTATGTAATGACGATGTGATTTCGTGCAAATGTGTCTTTGACATTTCAGCCATTTCAATAAAAACCAAGAACCAAGCAACTCAAAGATTCGATATCTGGGGACTTAAGTTTCTTCTGGTTTTTCTGGTTTTAATTTTCAGATTTTTTAAAATCGAACCTCAAGTCAAGTGATTCTTTTGATTTTCACACTTTTATCGCATACAATTATTGATTTAAAAAAAATTGTACCGTTTCCGTTTTTCTCATGAATTAAAATAAATTACACGATTTTGCGCAAAAAAAAGTAAATTTCTGTCAATTTTTTTTAGTGTAGAGCCGCACGGTTCGAAAAAGGCAGCAAATTTGAAATTCTTAACCACTCAAAATTCTATAATTTGTAATGGACTACGGAGTTGTCGAAAAAGAAAATGACAATGAGAAGAGAGCACACAACATTTGCGATCGGTCTTCACCTTTCAAACTCATGTCTACTGTCAAAAATATCTCAAACGGTCCTCGAGGCAACCATTACCGTTGGTGTCATACCTGAAAACTGACTTTTTTCACATTTTCAATGATAGCTCTCGGCCACAATGTGAACTTCTCCTTAGTTCTTCATGCCTAAAAGTGCATAAGACTAATAAAATTCGATGCCTGAACGATTCTTAGCGTTGATTTTGTATCGGAGCAAAACTCCCACACAACAATCTTCAATCTCATCATAATTTCGTATTATTTTTTAAAACTATTGCCCAAAAAAAACGGTATAAATGTTGATAAACGGAAAAATCCGTACTGAAATAATCGAATCAACGACTTTTTGAGAGTGCAAATGTAAATTACGGCGAATGATGGTCGTTAAGGAATAAAAAAAAAAAACAACATCAAAATACGGCCAAAATAAAAATGATTCTCATGATAAAAAAGAGATTTTAATGTGCATATTTCGTTATATCATCCATCCCGTACACGAGCTGACCATTAATGCAGCTTGTACACGTTCATATGGTGTTTTTTTTTCTCGGCCAACTAATACGGATAAATCTTTTCTCTTCCATTTTCTCTCTTTCTTCTCCGCATTCAATTCAGTGTGTGTGTTTTTTTTTCTTCTCTCGTCGGTGTTGTTAATGGTAAAAGCTGTTCCGCACCAAATCTGGTATAAACATTTCTCTCTCCGTAGAAAGCCGAATACTGATCAAATATTCAAATCCTCCCAAAAAAAACAAAAACAAAAATATATTTAAAATAAAAAAACGAGAACAACGTTGAACATTTTCAGCATGAAATTTCAAGCAAAAATGCACTATGATACACACAAAACATTCGAAAAAGACAACTTCAAAATTATATTCATACAAAATAAAGCAACAGAGAAAAAGAAACCGGTCTCTCTAGTAGTAAACTGTCTGCATAATTTGATTATAAGCACTTGCCAGCAATCTATCCGGAGCTACACCGAAAAACAACAACAACAACTCCAAATCAAAACCAAACGAAAAAAAAAATAGAAGATGAATGAAAAACAGAGACACCAAAAAAAAAATACATTGAATACATGGACGCAAAGCTAGACGTATCGCATTAAGGCGTATAATATTTTAAACGATTGTATTAGACACCAGCTAAATGCTGCATAGTGCATCAAACCAAAGTATACATAATATAGAAGCGATGTAGCCCCAATATAGCTGTGTGTATTAGACATTTGGTTTTTTTTTTGTCATTAATTTCAAACTTGCCGAACAAGTCCAAGTTTGCGTTCATGCTCGTTCAATCATTTCATTCGTTTGATTGAACGAATAAAAACCGAATGCAAGAAAAAAATTATTTCGTTGAACCAAAAAAAAAAAAAAAAAAAAAACTCTCAAGTATTTCTATATATGTGGAATGAAACGAACGAAAATGCTGATAGTATTCAGTGAATGTAGACACCAAAGTCCGAGCTAAATGACGGCCAAGAATAAATTGTGTAGAAAAGCCACTTGGTTGCATTTTGATGGACATAATCAAGAATTATAAAACTGAACTACACACGCACATTTACGTCCGGTCGCAGTGCGTAGACAATTTGAATGAAACTGGTCATCACATTCGATCATTGCTTTGATTAAAATATTTTCAAAGCAAAATACAATAATCCAAACAATAGACAGCTGCAGCGTTATGCGTTGCCACACCACTAGTTTTTCTTCTTGGACATTCAACAGACGGGAAAAATTGAATGGTGTTAATCTTGGTTGGCATGGTTATCGGTCGTTTGTGTAATCAGTGACTTTTAACTGAAAAAAAAAAATTAATCACTTTTGTGTCTGTTTGGAGCTCGCTAAGGTGATAAGAGTAAATATCACATCAACAAATAACAAATAAAACATTTTGTTGAATTTATTCCAACATTCAATATCAACATGTTTCCAGTCATGTAGTCATCTCGCCTGTGGCTCATCGCCTGCCGCATTGCACATATATCACAGCTAAAAGCAGTTGCGTCAAGTACATAAATTCACAATTTGGGTTAACAATGGCTTTTAAATTCATTGATTTATCTATTACAACAACAAAAAAACAACAAGCAAATAAACAAACCGAAAAACAAGACGTCGTTTAAATAAGATGAACAAATGAGCATAAAATAGCACCGTTTGTAATTCTACTTATCAGAATTATTGAATTGACACATTGGAAAATTTGGATAGTTTTTTGCTTTTGGGGATTTTTTTTTCCTTTTTGTGAAACGCCGAAAAAATGTCAATTTCATGTCTATTCATGAGCAATTCAAGTGATTGCAACACAAATTTCTGACGTTTTTTTATTGTTTTTTCGTGTTTAATTCGAGTCGAAGTGACGAAAAAAAGTACACAAATTACGGTGTTGCAATTTCGTTTTTATTTTGTTTGACGTTCATCGAAGATCAGACATAATTAAAAACATGATGTCGCTTATCATACTCGCTTTTCGCAATTTGTTGTTTAGTAATTTGATCAATGCGAAAATGTGTGTACAGAAACAAATGTGTGTTTTAAAACATTCAAATGAACTATATTTTAATCCCTTTTTATCGCTCGTTGCGTTAATTGTTTTAATTTTGTGTGTGTTTTTTTTTGCATTCAGAAAACCATCCTGCAGAGTATCGCAATCGATGATCCGACCTTCAAAGGTGATGGCTATATCAGTTTGGCAATTATTTATGCAGCATTGGCCATATGCAATTGGCTTGCACCATCAGCCATCTCAATATGTGGTCCAAGAGGTGCAATGTTCGTCGGAGCACTCACTTATTGGTAAAGAAATTAGTTCGGACATGAAATCCGAAACACCCATTGTCTACCACCTGTTTTTTGTTTTTGACCAATCGAACCCCGATACATGGCTAAAAAATGATGATGTGCTTTGATTCTCGTTACAGTGCATTTATGGTGTCATTTTTGTTTCCAATGACATGGCTATTGTATGTGGCAAGTGGTGTTTTAGGAGCTGGTGCTGCATTGATTTGGACTGGACAAGGCAGCTATTTGTCGATGTGCAGCAATGAATCGAATATTGCACGTAATTCGGGTATATTTTGGGCAATGTTACAAGCCAGGTTCGTAATCATTTCGTTTTTCGTTTTAGCTTGTGGTCATTTCAAAACACATTGATATTTGCATGTTTTTAACTCTGTCTCTCTCTCTCTCTTTTTCTTTCAACTATTTCTCCTCATTTTGTATCTGGTTCTATATCTGTTTTTTTTTTCGTCTGTTGTTTTGCAGCATGCTGATGGGCAATTTGTTTGTATTTTATCAATTTCAAGGCAAAGACCATATCGATGAAAGTACACGACGTATTGTTTTCACTGTACTTATTGCGGTTGCAATTGTCGGTGTGATATTCTTTTGTGTGCTGCAGCGTGTCCATAGCACATTTGAAGGTGGTGAACGTGACCGAGAATTGGATTACGATTCCAATAGCAATGGTATTGTTGGAGCTTTTGTTAAAGCCATTCGTCTATTCCTTACACGTAACATGCTGCTGTTGTGTATCACTTTCCTTTATACAGGTAATAAATGCAAATCATGTTCAATATTCATGAAAAGAGATTTCAGCTAACACATTCATTTTGTTCGGGATGTTCGTGTTTTCTTTTTCTTTTTTCTTTTTTTTGTTGTTGTTGCAGGTTTTGAGCTATCATTCTACAGCGGTGTGTACAGTCCAAGTATTGGATTCACATTGAAAATTGGAGAATCGGCAAAACAACTTGTTGGCTTATCGGGTATTTGTATTGGCATCGGTGAAATATTTGGTGGCGTTCTATTCGGTTTGCTTGGCTCACGCACCATCAAATATGGCCGAGATCCGATCGTTATTGTCGGTTTTATCGTGCATTTGATTAGCTTTTTGCTCATCTATTTGAATCTACCGGATGAGGCACCATGTTAGTATCGACCCACCCCCAATTCTTTTTGTTGTTGTTGGATATTTTTATACAACATTCCTTTGCATGCACTTAATTTGATCGTTGTTGATTTCGTTGTTGTGGTTGTTCATTGAATCATTTCAGTTAAAGATACACAAGAAATTGGATTCTTTGATCCACCGATGGCATGGCTTGCATTGTTGTGTTCATTGTTGTTGGGCTTTGGCGATGCATGTTTCAACACACAAATTTATTCAATGCTTGGTGGTGCTTTTGCTAGCAATTCCGTGGCTGCATTTGCCGTATTCAAATTTACACAAGTGAGTAAAAAAAAAAGCAAACTGGTAAAACCATTTTTAGTAAACCTTTTGCAACGATAATAACGTGATACAAATAATGTTCTAAACATGTGTGTGTTTTTTTTTCTCCCCTGCATTTTTATTTAGTCGATTGCAGCTGCAATGAGCTTTGTCTATTCATCACACTTGGGCATGCATGCTCAGATGACGATATTACTGATATTTGGTATCATTGGAACGATTAGCTTTTGTATGGTTGAATGGTCATTGAAGAAAGCTGCTACACAAACGCTTAAACCGAAAGACGCTGTTGATAAGCTACAAATTGAAATCCATTCAGACTAATAATCAATCGAAATGCCATCCATTTTTTATAGTTAATAGCATTTATATATGTGTCTCGTAAATAAAACAAAAAATGAAAACATAAAAACGAAAACGATATATTCTTCTCTTGTTTTAGTTTTACGGCTAAGGAGTTTTTTTGGGGGGTGGCGAACCACTTTTTGCGAGCTCTCGGGCTGTCGGGCTGTCGGCTGCTAAAGCAAAACCCCCGAAATATGTATCTTGAGTCACCATTGGTGAACAATGTTCTGTTGAACATTCACTGAACTGATTCTGTTGATTCCATGAGAATGGGCTTTGATTGTTCAATGGGTAAGACGTTCCCGAAGAATCAAGTGAAAAAGAAAAGAAAAAGTGTAACTTTTGGTTTTTAGTTGATCTATTGATGAGTTCCATTTGTCCATCGATTCTATTTAAGAAGCTTGCATGGAAAAAGGGCTGCGCCATTCTCAACGTGCTATATATATATTTGACGGGCGCACGTGTGTTATGTGATGTCTACTGTAACACCACTGGCTCATGGGTGATGATACTTTGGCGTGTTTCAATTCTCTCGAAACCCACTCATTCACTCACTCACTAAATTAATTTATATACACGTTTCGATTGCAAAACTTGCACGTTGTTCGTGCCTTACCATTCGACAACAACGGCAAGTGAGAGTGAGAGAGAGAGAGAGAGAGAGAGAGAGGGAGACAGAGAGAGTTTCTAATCAAATTTAATGTGTTTGTCTTGTGTTCGCTTGCATCACTTCCATTGGCTAGTTGGGTGTTGGTGGCTTTCAAAAGCGCTCCCAAACACTTCTGACTCTTCTTTTTGTGTGTTTCTTATCGAAAATGGTTATCGGTGCGTGTTTGTGAGATTTTATGGCTTCTTTTTCATTTTCCATTTAGTATGGCTAAAAGATATGGTTATTGTTTTCTTGGTTATTGGCTTAAGCCAAACCAGAACGGCGAAACACTCACACAGACCAAAGATCGACAAAAGACGAAATGGCCAAACTGACACACCAGAGCAATCGCTTTATGTACTCTCATTGATATCTGATTAGAACAAAGCACTGTTCTTATTTCAATGCACTTGTTGGGCGAAAATGAAAATTGCGTTGGCTTTTTTTCTTTCTCTCTCTCTCTCATTCGCGTCTCAAACACCTCCACCCCTCGTCTCACACCAGGGGATTTGTTCAGTTGATCGAGAATGAGTGTCGGTCGATTGGTCTATTGTTTGGTCTTCGTCGGTTGATATAATCATCGTCATGTTAACACGAAAAACATAGCAACACGCAAAACACAAAAGCGCGCAAAGCATACACCAAAAAATCAAGATACAATCTAATGTCCAATGCAAACACACCAACACATACACACACACACACACACACACACTCATAGAACCACTTGTACTCGCACTCTTTCATTATTTACTGAAACAACAACAATGGGTGCCAAGGAGCATCGAGAGCAAAGCGCTTTTGCTTAAAATTCAATGGCATGGAAAGGAGAACATTAGTTTGAACCTAATTTAATTTCATCAATGGCGTGCAAGCAACACACACACACACATACACACGCATACTCCGCACAGATCCAGCACTCTGCTGCAAAGCTTATGCCAAGAGCTTGTCTCTTCATTAAAACCCCGCGTGTATATTGCCATCGATTTCATTCTTAATCTAGCCAACATAGAGACACACAATTGTAGACACACACCATCGACCAACATTGTACCAAAGATGAATGCTTTTCAAATCTTCTTTTCATCCAGAATTTTCTTCTTTTTTGCACTCTTTCTCTTGTGCTTTCGCTCTCTCTCAAAATAGACATTTCGAAACAAAATACGTTAAATAATGTGAAAATTGTTTGGTTACCGTGAATGTTGTGTATGTTCTTCTAACACGGAGAATGACGAAGTAGAGAAAAAAAAAATAAACGCACACAATCCATAAAACTGGCAAGCGAATACATTTTGAAACGATTGTCGTGCCGTGTCTTGTCTACTCAGTTCACTTCACCAGAGCAGTTCAGTTGAAGCTGTTTTCAAGCATTTGACATGCTTGTAGTGCCATTGTTTTTTTTTCTACTGCTACTGCTGCTGCTGCTGCTGCTGCTGCTGCTGCTGCTGTGGCTTCTTTCTCTATACTTCAACCATTTCGTAACATACAAATTCATTTCGGCAGCTTCTTTCACTCTTACTCTCATTCCAGTCAACCCAATGTAATTCTTATTATTAACACATCTGCCTATCAGCTTGCCGTACACAGGCACAATAGATGCTCGACGCTATTTTTCCGTTAATGACACGTAATTGAAAAAAAAAACAACACACGCAGCAACCAAGCAAAGACGAAGTGAAGCGTGTGGATACGCGCGCGCGCGCGCTCAGGCACACAAGCATTAGATGGTATTTATATGGAGCGATGTATGTTTGTGCGGTTAAAGAGAGCGGAAGTACCTTTTGTCTATTTCAATGTATACGATTGTGTGGATGCGGTTTGAGTGCTTTCATCCTGGAATCTTTTTTAATCGGCTGAAAGATTTGCACACTAAAATAAATGTTTTTGGTATTTTTTTTTTCTCTCTGCTCTCGCTTTCCCATTCTCTTAGATCAAGTGAGTCGGTTGGTTCAGTTCATTCAATGTGTTTGAAGTACACAAGCTGGCCTATTTCAATATTATACGAGCACGTGAATGAAGTTGATGTGATAAAATTGCTTGTGGTTTATCCTTTATTGCCCCCGGTTAATGGTGAGTCTATCTTTTTCTCATTTCGATGTACGGTTATGATTTGATTAAACGTTGCTTCTGCTTGTGATACCATCAAACCAAACTAAGTATATATACATCTGCAAATTGTTTCATTTTCAGTTTTTCGACAACATGAAAAAAACAACAACAACAACAACAACAACACACGCACAAAATCCAAAACTGAAATGAAGGGATGGAGAGAGGAGAGAAGAGACGGAAAAAAAGCCAACAGCATGAGAAAATTCCCCAAATTCCCAAAATACCGGCATACAATGAACCGATTCCTCATCCATTAACTTTATCTCCAAGGCAATGCTTAAGCAATTCAAACACTGTCGATGTAATGTGCAATGGTTTTCGAGCTTGAGCAGCAGTCAAAACGCTTTCACGCCACTTTGTGCGATATAGCGAAACGAGTGAGCGACCAAGCAACCACTCTATGGCCAATGAACACCAAATGAAAGAAAAAAAAAGAAAATGATCAAGCACGAGAAAAATGCGAAGCTTCGGAATAATGCTGAGTCAAACGAGTTTGATGGTGAAAATGGGGTTGGGGGCAAAAGCGTTTGTCATCAAAAAATGATGCCATCTTCAATGCAAGCCAAATTCACCCACGATTTCGACCCAACCGAATTGACGATGTACTCAAACCACAACACCACAGAGAGAGAGAGAGAGAGAGAGAGAGAGAGAGAGAGAGAGACAACCGCATCATTTTCATAACGCACTCGCGACTTTACTGTATTATTTCATATTTTGAATAAAATTACCATAGATTTGGGAATAATTTTACAACATCTTCATTGTTTTGAGTCTGTTTTATTTTTTTTTTTATTCTGGCGGAATGTGAATGGGCATGCATAAAAGAGCATGAGAGAGAGAGAGAGAGACACTGAACGAGCTCATATGATATGGCAAGGTAGGTGTGCACTTGACGCATATCTCGATACTTTCGAAGCCAAACATATCACCTCATCCCCACGTGGTGCGCGTGTGTGTGCTTTTTGAATGCATGGAACTGCTATTGATGCGGCACACACACAGCATTGACTGCTACTTTTGTATATACAATTTTACATTTTTCCGGCCAATTTTTTTAACGGCTCGTAATCTGCAATTTATTATTCCATCATCAGAAAAAAAAGAGAATGAAAGCACCATAGAGCAAAAAAGCCATGCCTTTTATGTATTCTAACTTTATTGTTATTTTCAGTATACATTTTTTTTCGGCACTTCGATCAATTTTTGTTGCTGTTTGCTACTTTTTTTTTATCATCGTTGGGCTTTTATTTTAAGCTCGTTTCCTCTCACACACACTCTCTCCCTCCCTCTCTCTCTCTCTCTCTCTCTCTCTCTTGATCGGCAGACGGCAAGAATAAACATGAAGTAAGCATTTCAATTACGGGCATTTAAAGTGCGCTTAAATTTTGTAGCCTATCAACAAATGATGATAAATGATTGCTGCTGCTTGAAATAGGATCGTTGATAGAATTAAATGACGACCATTTTGCTGTTTCAAATGATTTTCTTTTTCTTTCTTTCTTCGTTGTCGTTATTGTATGGCGGTTCTCGTTATGGAATTACGAACGAATGAGAAAGAAATTCATTTTTCACCGCAAATGGTACACGCTACACAAAATTTTAACCAACAACATTGTATTTAATACCGATGTGAATATTTACCGAACGAATTTTCAACTTGAAATGGAATTGAAAGCTTTTCAAATAGCACAATATAACACACACACACACAAACCACTCTCAATAGTTAATGGACAATAGGCTATATCGATGGCTAAGAATTGAATCGATAACATAAACAATGCATACCGAATTTCGGTGCTGATATGAAATATTGACATTCAATTGAAATTCCAACTCCGTGAAAATATAATTTTGGTTTTACGTGAGCTCTTTTGGTTGGTAGAATTTTGGTTTAACATTGAAACTAAATCAACGTCACATTTAATGAAAAATTCTTCAAATATCTATTTATTTTCGAATCAAATAGACGAATATCTCTGGTTATATGGATTGAATCGTTTTATGGTGTTTAGGCTCAATGGTCTAATGTTTAAATGTGGAATTGCTGAATAGTCAAGGTTTGTTCAGTTTTCATTGAATCAAATTCGAAACGGTAAAATCGGTTCTTTTGATTTAATGTGGCCGGAAAATTATTTAGCCAAATGAAAATGGCAAACGAAATGTAAACTACCTTTTGGCCGAAAACAAAACAAAAAAAAATTGGTTTTGTTGAATCAGCTGAAAGAGAGTGGAGAGATTGTGGAATTACGAACAACATTTCGCGTGTTGGGTGGCATGCGCCCAAATCATTGCCCATTAAAACGGCAACAGCAGATGAGGTGCATGCAAAACATTTATGTGGAAATTTATTTTTCGAAGTGAGAGAAAATTAGTTTAATTACATTTTCCATTATTGCATTTTGTGGTTTGTTGCCAGATTACAACTGAAACATATTTTACATAGAAGTGATTGTTACTGTTATTCGAGTTGATGCTGATGTTGTAAACTTTTGTTGCTAAATATCAAAAGCATCTTGTATTTGCAAAACAGCAATAACAACAACAACAACAATAACAAAGAAAAAAATGGAAAATTCAAAAGAAGGATATTCCAATGTGCACATAAAACATTCTGTACTTCAAATGAGGGAAAAACAAAATTTCTTTTCACCCATTTCCATGCTGTATTCAGTACGATTGATAAAACAAAGTATGCTTATTTACGTTTTGTTATTAATTCCTTCTCTGATTTCGCTTTTTTTTTTTAATACTCAAACCCTCTCAACTCTACCCAAACCACCCTCTTTTACACTATTGCATCACTGTTTATTTCTTCTATCGCATACGAATTGCATGGCAAATGCTTTTGTTATTGTGCATCAACGCACTCACACATTTACACAAAGACATTATACACGATGCCGCCACTATTCAGTTTCTTTTTTAGTAGATTTTGTATTTTTTTTTTTTAAATTCTAGAATGAACAGAACATTTCATTGAGTGAGCGAGTGAAAGCGAGAGAGAGAGACAGAGAGAGAGAGAAAGATACGAATGAGAGAGAAAAAAACCGAATGGCAAGGGGATTGCGTACGTTTACTGCAAAAGATTTTGCAAGATTTATTTTTTCCCCCTCATTAACAGCAAGCGCATATTTAAAAGTATATATTTTATGCTTCTATGGACCGAAATACAGCAACGAAACTAAATTATTTTGCCGTTCCTGCGTCTCTGTTCACTGATAGACTTTAATATTGCAAATGAAGGCGTAATTAGAGCAAAAAAAGTAAAAAAAAAAGAGAAAAAGTCACAACAACAACAACGAAAAATGGAAAAATCTTCATATAAATGCAAATAATAATTTCGTTGGATTTTCGTGCACTGGATTACTGGTGGCAGGCTTAAATCCGGATGTGGTGCATAGAACACCCATTCTTTTAATCCATCGTTCCTTCTTTCTATCAACATCTTTCACGCCGGCAATCTTTCAAAATTCATTGACTTGGTAATTAAAAAATTTACACACACAAAAAAAGAAGGAGAAAAAACGAGACCAGGTTTAAAATGGACACTTTTGCGTCGACTAGACATCGACCAAACGTTTGTTCTTCTAATTATGAATTCTCAATCAAAGCAAGAGTATGAAACAAAAACGTGCGCGTCTCACTTAAATCAAGAGGAATAAACCCAACCATTCATTCTATTCAACAACTATTTTAAAGCTTTAAAGTTTTTCAAGCGTTGTGCGAACCGTTTTTTTTCATTTCTGTATTTCAAAAGTGAATATGGAAGTTTTGATAGATAAGTAGCGTTTTGTGTGTGTGTGTGTGTGTGTGTGTGTGTGTGTGTGCAGTCCATTCAAATTATAATAAATTGACTCTTTAATAAAGTATCTTTATTATGGAAAATTGTGGAAGGTTAAAATCATAAGATAATAACATTTTAAGGATCATAAAAGGTTAAAAAGGGGGAGAAAAAAAATTCAACAAAACCACTCTCAGTCTCAACTTGAGTAAATCGATACACATTCGCCAAAGAGGACTGAACAAAGTGAAAAATAAAGGATAATCTAGTCTTTTGTATGTTGCACGTTGTCTTTGATACAAAAAAAAACAGCAACAAAAATACGGAGAATCGGGAAGCTAATAAATTGTAAGCAGATTTCAATGCTTTTCATATATAGACATCACAAATGTTGAAACAAAAAAAAAGTTTTTATTTGAACCTTTAGATTAGACTTTTTAAAGACTACATTCAAATGAGAATTTTATCAAAAATTATCGCTACGAAAAAGTGGATTTATTTTTTAAATCATATTCTTTGATATGAATATTGCCTGATGCAAGTTCAACTCGTTTGCTAAATGTCAAACTTGTTGAGCTTAAACATGAAATTAATAAAATCAGTCGTTGGATGACATTCAGCTGGGATGCCTACCAAGAAAAATGTCGCAAAACTTTTCAATCAAAAATCTTTGGAAAAAGGTTACCTTTGGTTTTTTTTTGGATCTGATCGTTATGTTTCTTGCTGTGTCAGCATCAAATATCAACATCATCAACGAAAAATGTGTGCTTTTGTTTTGACAATATTGACGGTTGACCTTGTTTCAATGGAAAATCGAATCATCTTTCTTTCTTTCGACGGAAAACAAAAAATTACGTAACTTTTAATCAATGATATTGATTTAAAGTTAAAAACTTGCTTCGAATTTTAACTTTGAATTCAAAAAGTCTTTGGAATGACGTCATGGTTGACCATTCTTGTGAAGAGGAAGAAAATTGTTGTATTTCCCCTAAGGTGATGCTTACAAACACTCACCAACAAAGCACAAAAATAGACTATCCATGGCCAAATCTGGTATTGCATATGAAATTCATGGTCGATAAATCGGCGTATATTTCGACTACGAATTTCGCATAAATCCCTAGTGTTTAGTAAACACCGTTTAAAAAACCGAAGAAAGCAGAGAAGAAAACGCCATACGTGCAAATGGAGAAAATATCGACACAAACGCCAAGCAACATCTAATGTCTCATCGTTGAAGCAAAATTTTAATCGAAATTTATCGAATCTTATTAAACGAAATCGGGTTGGTATCTCGAATAAACACATCGAACAAGAAACAAGGAAGTACATTGAAGATATCAAAAACGCATTACTCATATGTTGGAAAAAGCTCCCGAAAATGTGAATTTGAGTGAGGGGAAAAAAACCATCCATTTTTTCCCCCAAAGCTAACGTTTTGGGCTCTTTTAAATCGTTCTCAATTTTTTCGGAATCTCAGCTGGTTGAATATGATGTGCGGTTACTGGTACTGGTGGAATAACCCCACACAATACATTCTAATAAAATTGTTCGCATGATTGGTTGAACATCATGATTTGATGCGTTGAATCCGTCTCAAACACATGACTAGACAAACGATACAACGGGTGTGTATGTGTGTTCTTTTGTGTTCTTCGATTGTATGTTATTGAAAAAAAAACAGAAAATGTTTAAGCATACTGATCAATTTTCGCGACTATGCACGCGATACAACGCGATACTTTTGATGTATTGTATATAAAATTGTGATTTGATACGTTTGAATAGCTTGAATTGTACGCTAAATATCGAGTTTTGAGAGGTAGTGATGGGATTTTTTTGATCGATGCATTGAATCCATATACAAAGTATAACAATTTGTTGAAATGTCTCACTAAAACTCTGTCGCATGCGATTTCTTCCAACGTTCTCTATGTTGGTCGTACATAAAGAGGAAAAGAAATCGTGAACAAACGCGTCTGCATTGAAATTCAATTCACTTTCTATCATATCGGCTGTTGTAAAATTCATGCTCAATTTACACGTACCAAAAAGATATTTGTTCGAACACCATGAATCGTCTATTGAAAGGCACGTGTTTTGTTTGTGTTGTTACAAGTTGTTCTTTCAAGCGTGTTGTAGCGATGAACATCACCAAACATCGTCAACACGATCGAATCCATTTTATATGTATGCAAATAAAGTTTTTGGAGCAACAACAACAAGAACAAAAATATAGGATAAATATAGAATGTCGTAAAAAAAATATGGAGCCAAAGTTTTTTTCTTATCAAGCAGCCAGGTTATGAATATGAACTATAAAAATTCATCGCTGAAATTTGTGTGCGTTTTTTTGCTTCACTCCAAAGTACCTAAAAAGTCGGCTAAAACTTTCAAGACAACGCGGCATCCCCGGCCGATGCCAAATCTCTAGACACATTGTCCGTAATTTAAGTCTTATTGTTTGCGGAGTGATTCCGTTGGTTTTTTGGGGGTGTGATTTGATGACTGGTCTGGCGGGCAAAATGGATTTTAACCATAGAACTCATTCAGCTAGCATTCCAAGGGTAGCCAATTACCTTTCTCACACCCGTTCCGTAATCCGTCCACCTCGACAAAACCTATGGATTTAACTCATTCAGTGTATATGTTTATTTGATGATGTGACAAATGTTGGTTGATGCATAAATTTCCGAAATGAATCATTTTCAAGCGAAAATCCAATTTCAGCTATGGATTTTGAAGTGAATATATATATAATGTAATCTGTAATCTGTAATCTGTAATCTGTTTTCACCCTTTTGAGGGTTATTATTAAAGAAAATAAAAAAGAGATTTTCAATGTTATTCACTTTATTTGATTTTGTGAAAATGTTACCGCTGCCCGCTGAAGCTTGGAAGATATTTTGTATTTTAGCTCATTTTAAAATCAGATATTCCATCACATTTTGTGATCTTCATCCATACTGTTAACATTCAATTCAATAGACAGCAACCAAAATGAAATTCGAATTGAATGGCAAAAGTTCAGTTTTCTGTGTAAACGCCATTTTGGATGGCACTTTTTGCATGGAACAAACACACCGAAAATTCGCATTTGTTTTCGCACATTTGCCGCTTTTACCTTTTATCTCATTACTGAATACACATCCGAAATGATCTTTTGGGACGCAAACAGATTTAGTCGTAAGATTTTTGGTTGTTGCTATTCAAATCACATTTGTAAACCGGGTCAACATTTACAATTCCCTCCCCCCTCAAAAAATATCACCCATCAAGGTTTATGTGCCAAAATATTTATATAATATATATATAAATATATATGTTGCTGGTGTAAAAGTAATAAGGAAATTGCTTTATTTTCAATAACAAAAACCCAATTTTCTTTTTGCTTGCAAATGTTTCAGTATAGAGATTGCTCTTTAAGAAAATATCAATTAGCTTATTTCTCTCTCTTTGTGTGTTTGTGTCTCAAATTAAACGAAACAAAGGGAAAAAAAAACACCCAAAATCCAAAAACCTGAAATGAGATATAATGTAACATATTCAAGAGTTCAAGAGAAGAACTCTTTTCATCACCAGAATTTACATTGGAAAATAAATACAAAGTCATTTTAAGCATTCTCATTTTCCTTTATCGTTCGAAAAGAGTAAACCGTACACAATATATATATTCTTTAGACAATTTCTAGTTTTGCGTTTCTTATGGGTTTGTTGTTGTTGTTGTTTTTTTTTTATTCATTGGTTAAAACCCATTTTCTTTGCTCTGCCAATGGTGCAATTAGGTTCATTTCCAGAGCGCAATGAGAATGAAAGAAAAATGTGTTTTAAAAGCGATTGTGTATATATATACAATATTTTTTTTTTGTTCCAGTTTAAAAACCGTATTCAAATATGGAAAATGGAAATTAAACAGCCAAATGAAGAAGCACATTACATGAAAATGTTATCATCAGGAGCACTTCTTGGAGGTTTTTCAAGCGTCACTTTTTGCTTTGCTCGCAAAGTGTGAGTGTTGAACGGTAATAGCAGCAAACGAAGAGAACAGAGAGATTTTGTGCGTTCGTCGAACATACATACATATATAATACTTTGGCAATAGAAGCGAAAATTGAACCAAGATATGAGAATGAGAGTGAAAACGAGAATAATACAGCGCACCAAAATAATTGCTGGATGGCATCAATTGCGGCGAATGTTTATGGAGTATTTTGTTGTTGTTGTTGTTGTTGTTGGGTGAAATTTGCAACAAGACTGGGAGACGGCGAATAAGACGAACGAATGTGTTTCCATTTCCCATTTTGTACGCATATCTTGTCTCGTTGGATGTGTCAGGATAGATGGTGGTTGCATATTTTTTAGTAATTGCCAGATTACATGTCGAACAAATGAAAGTAACAAAATTTGAATAGGCAAACAACGGCAAACGATTTTCAAGCGCCTATTTCTCAATGTGTTTTTGGCCTCCCATCCCCCCCCTCGAAACACATGTATTAGCATATTATACACCAAATTGAAGGTAAATATTTCGAATGTGAGCAATGCGCTCTCATCACCAGGTACATTCGTTGCTCTTAGTCTACACCATCACCTCCACCCCCTGCTCTCATTCGCCCGGTTTTTCTCAATCTCTCTGCCGCTCTCTGTGCATGGCAATGTGACTGCCCCTCTCTCTCTTAGCATAAAGAAGTTTGATGCATACGCATACGCTAATTTTGAATATGTTCGAGCAGTAAACGGCCCGAGAAAAGCAATCAGCAACAATGTTGAATGCCGTAGAATGAGGAAATATGCTATTTCCAAATGCTTTTCCACAAAATACTATCGGTACGCACAAAGGTGCGACAACGACAACGCCAACGACAACGACAACATTCATTCCTCGATGAGATGAGCCAACACACACTCACACATACATACAGACAATGCGAATAATGCAAGTAAAATATTTTCATAATAACAATAACACATTTGTTCACCGAATGAGCTGAATTTAGTTGAATTTTCTGTTTTTCATATCTTCTTCTTCTTCTTTTTTATTCAGCAATGGGATAATGGAAGTGGTGTATGACTGAGTTTACCATTGTATTATGCGTATAAATATTCGAGAGCAAACTGTTCAACTGGCTTTAAGGCATTGCCTTCCAGCATTATTTATTCGAATTTCCTCTCTCTCTCTCTCTCTCTCTCTTCACTCTCATTCTCCGGCCTGCTCTGGCCCCCCAAAAACCATATTCACATTTAAATTTGTTCTCTTTAACCAACCAGTTTGCTGATTTTTCCCATTACATTTCTAATCGTAAAATGGTTTTTGTTTGCTTCTGGTGATTTATTTAATAAAATTGTCAAAGGCATTGGTTCGATTTGAATATCATGGAGACAAATATCATAAATGATCGATTTTTCCTCTGGTTACTTTAACGTCCCTCACTTATATTTTCGAATGTATTTTTAATCGAATCGATTCCCATATAAAAGATTCCAAATGTTGAACAGAAAGAATGAATGAACAAAAAAATAAGCTGATTGAATTGAATATAAAATTCAAAATAGCACAGTGTAATGCAATGAGCCATCAAACAAAAGGGTATTTCAACGAAAAATACCAAGAAATGTATGGAAATAAGTGCAAACACAAAACAAAAAGACATTCGTGTCGAATGTAGAATCAGCAGTAAAAAGAAGCAAAGAGGGAAATAAAAGATCGGGATAAAGTGATGCAGTAGTAAGTGTTATCGATGCTTCCATTCAAACGTTTGGCCATTTTATGCTCCGTTTGTTGTTGGTTCGCTCGTTTCAAATGGGCCACAAAATGAAAGTGAATTTTTGGAAAAATTTGTATTTCAAACCAACAAAAAAAAAATTGTTAAATAAATTATAATCTGAGTGCAAATATGAAAATAAACATAAAAAAAAATTCCCCGGGGGCGTATACAAGGAAGAGAGAGAGAGAGAGAGAAAAAAAAAGTATCAGGGAAAAAAACGAGTTTAAATCTCGTTCTATCAACATTTTTGTCGCTTTCACAATCTCCAGTTCCGTTGTATGTGTTTTTTTCTTCGCTTTCTCTCTTTCTCTCTCTCGTTTACCACTGCAGGTATTCAACAAAAATCACTTTGTGCTTGGGATTATGTTTACGCTTATGGTGCATCATAACATTTGCGATTTACTTACATAACATTTACAGCATTAGCAATGGCATTTTGTGGATCAGTTGGCTCTTAACGATTTCGCTCGTGTTTTTTTTTATCATGATTGTAAGGGGCGATTTTCACAACCCTGAAATCATTTTAAATTCCAAATATACAGTTTACTTCTTTGTTTTGTTCACTTTTTGTTTTGTTTTGAGATTTTTATTTTGCTGTGTTTTGATGATTTCGAGTAATATAATTCATATTCTACAGTTTTATAATAATGTGCGTTAAATTGTTTGTTTTATCACACATTTCACTTACTTACTGTTTTCTCGTATGTGCCCTGTTATGTTATATTCTGTTTTAATACTTTACCTAATACAAAAGGCTTCTAATAAATGCGCTCTTTCAGAAAAGAATCCGGAGTGATGTGCTTGAATCCGATTACAATCAGGGCATAGAATTTCCAATCGCATCGATTGTGTATCTGAAGTTCAATCAATTGAGCTCTTACAAAAAGACTTACTCTAACAGAGGAATCGCTCTGAGTGAATTTTGGACTTGGTCGTTTGTTTCTCACAAATATGAAAATCAACGAGTCAAAATTGCCATTGAAAGTTATGCCAATTTAAAAATTAATGATAAACAGTTGCAAAAAAGGTCGCCACTGCAATCATCAGTTACTGAATTCTCAATAAAAATCTTTGTTTAAAAAAAAGAGAAAAGAGACTTTTTTCGATAACTCGATTGAAAAAACACGACTTTTGAAAAAAAAAAGATTTTTTCTTCAATTCCCATTGATGCGAATGGACAATTCCGAACCCCGATTCCACTGAAAATGTATGCTAAATGAAATGAACCAACACATTTTTGGCATATTTTTTTGTGTTTGGCAATAGATCCTTTATTTTTATCAATTCTGTATTTGTTTCCAATCTTATATTATTGTTTCATTTTTTTTTGGTTTGGTATTTTGTCTGAAAACTACACACTTCTTTTATGTTATTTTTTGTTGTTGTTTATTTTTGAATATGCGAAATAAGCCTTATGACGAAGCATAAGTGAGATTCTATGCAAAATAATCGATTGTCAATGTCATTGAACAATATATATGATGATGTTGATTGTGATACACAAAAGGAAAAAAGAGCAGAACATAATAAAAATGTGATCATAAATTATGCTTGAGGGTTATTGAAGTTTAAAGCAAATCATCGATTATTTTCAGTTCATCGACGATAATTTCACCTTATTTTGACATTTTTGAACATGGGATGTTGTTTTTCTTTGGTTTGGACGTTTGAAATATGGCATATAAGTTTTGGTTGTAACAATGAAAAATATCGATTCTACTGCTCTTTTTTGCCGCATTGAAATTGTGATGATAAAACACATAAATGCGGTATTGAAATGTGATATTTTTGTGTGTGTGTTTGTTTGTGTGGAATGGAATGAAATGGAATGGATTCAATACTTTCTTTGAAGCATTACCGAAGCAGACATTGGTTACGATTGAACCTTGGATGGAACTCAATTGGTACATTCATTGGAAATGACCTAAATAGCAATACACTTATAGCAAATTAAAATGTCTATCGAGTTCATCGGAAATTTTCTGTGTGTATTTTTTTTTTTTTTTTTTTTAATTTTATTAAATCTAATTGATTTTGCTTGAGTCAGACGACAGCAAACAAATTACGCGCATAAAATGTTTTAAACTAAATGATATATAAAATGACGGCGATTTAGAAAATCAATTTAATAGAAAACCCGATTGCATTCGTGACAAACATATTTGTAAATATGTTTGTGTTTTGTTAAGGTTTCTTGGGCTTTTACAATGAAAACATAACAAACAAACAAACAAAATAATAGCAGCGAATCAAAAAGGTTCAAAAATGCGCTAGCCATCGGCAGATACTATATTAGAACTCATCATAAAATATGCAATAGATCGTAAATTATTAGTGAAGATGTTCGAAAATAGTTGGCAATTTATTGATTTTGGTTTTTTTTTCTGTATTTTCACTTTGTTATGGTTTTTATTCTCATGTTGTGTTTATGTCATGTTTTTTTTTGATTGAACCTTACCACTGAACCCAAAGCATGAACTTGGATTTCCTAACTAACATGTCGAGCATAGGCGATTCGATCAATCTTGTGCCCGTTTAAAACGCATTGCAATACGTTTGCAGCGCCACATCAATTGTGATTCAAGCAATGTAAATGACATTGTGACAAGTATCAGTCCAACGATTAAATATGTGCAGCAAGCAAACAACTGAAGATCCGGACCTTGGAATGTTTTGCGTGGCACAAGATCGGCAAAACCGATGGTTGAAATGGTGACAAAGCAAAAATATGCACCTAAATTGAAATAGAAATGTGAAATAGAATTTTTGTTTCCCTATGTTTATAGATTAAATTCACATAAACTTAATGCTATGGCGAAAGGTTGAATCGAAAGGAAAGTGTACGCACCATCAATAAAGCTCCAATTCTCCCATATCGAAAATATTGCCGTGCCAATACAAATGTACACAGTTAAAATCGATACGATAACTATGATTGGCACTTGCGTTTCGCTCGGCAGATCATCGATTGCATTCGATGTGACATTCATAGCCGTTGGATATTCGTTTGGATTGTCCACACGTCCATCATATGGATCAATGTTATCGCGTGTTTTACCCTCGAATTCTCTGCACTTTGTCCGTTGGTTCAAGGCAATTAATGGTATCCGAGACGGTGTTCCATGAGTGCAACTGTGAATGAAGGTAAAAATGTTCTCAAATACATACGGTACAATGAATTTGATATAATAGTATATTTGAAAATGGGAGAGAGAAGAAAACAAAATGACAAATAAAATGGCGTGTTTTTTTTCTTCTATCCAAAACAACAAGAGAAAACCACATTTCAATTGAAAAGAAGCGGAAAATGGCAACAGCAATAATAACATGAGGTCATTTCAATGGGATGAGAGTTTCATTTTTTTTTCAATGAAACTCCAATGAACTGTTTACTTTTCAAGACCATTTCAAAGACGAGGCTTTCGACTGTTAAATCGAAAGAGATGAAACGATTTATATGATTGCTTTACTTTTAACTCGATTGCTCAATTATGGGGCCACTCCAGTATCGTCAGTACTTTGACAAAACGGGGCGGCCGGATGACAACACAAAGCAGGGAAAAAAGGTCAGATTGAAAAAGTCAAACCAAACCACAAAAAAAAACAAAATAATAATGCCGATTCATTTTTATGCCCTCCAATACTGTCCCATAAACACAATTGAGCCGAAAATCAACATACACAAGAACAACAACAACAACAACAACAGCAACACCAACGCACATTGACGACATTTGCATTGGTCGTCCTAAATAACATGTTTGCATGCCACAGTTTGCGTTGTTTAGATCGAATGGCATTTTTCCGTTTCATCAAATCGATGATAAGCGAATGTGTGTGTGGGTGCGGTGCCGTTACTGATACGTGTAAAACATAGGGCACATGATTTTAACATCAGACTTGACGCACACTGAAGAGTTCCACTGGATGTGAAACAGGCGATAGAATAAACGATAGCGACCTAAAAATGCGAATGGAAGCGAGAGAGAAAGAGGGAAAGAGTAAAAGGGATCCAAAAACATGACATTATGTCTCTATCATCCAAATCAATTCTTAATGTTTGCTTAAACAAATTCAATTCGCACGTAACAAGTGCGTGTGCATATGCGAACTTCAGCTAGTTAAATGAGAGTCAGCTAGCCAACAATCCGTCCAGAGCTGTGTGTATTTGGGATAAATTGTGTTGGACGATTGTGACTTTCTGCATGCATCAGAGGACACACCAAATCCAAAAAAAAACACCAGAATAAATTAAATGAAATCAATAAAGAAAATCAGAACGAAAGTAGCTAAATAACATATTCACATTTTGGCTTTATGACTTTGACACACTTGTTTGCCTCGGCACGCACAAACTCACACACAAACAAACATTCTCTCTGGTGTGAAAACATTCTCTCTGGTGTGTCGATGCCACAAAAAAGGGGAAAATACATCACATTCACATGTCGAATACAAAAACGAAATAAAAAAAAACAAGAAATACGAATGCGATCGAAAAATCAGTGAATGAAATGTGAGATTCCAACTGGTGTTTTGACATAACGCACATATCGATGCTCTATCTCGAGACAGTGTAACGGTTGTGCCCTGGTGTTGTTGTTGAAAGCGTGTAAAAACCGCATATGTCCCATAAAATAAATGCGTCTCTGCGCTCTTTCACTGATTTTAACCATCCTCCCCCTGGGTGCGTATGTGTGTGTGTGTCATGGCCTGATACAATTCAACCAAAAGAAGCTGCTGATACATTTTGGTCACATGTTTTGATGTGACTCAAATTAATGGCATCCAATCCCATTCTGCCCATTTTATTTCGATTGAACGAATGCCGTTTTTATGATGTTTGCTTTCGATTTTCCGTGCATTTTCGATGGTTTTTTGTGTTGTTGTTGTTGTTATTTTCGGCGTAGAATGTCATCAATATGGAAGAGATGCGTCAATGTTTGCACAAACACACACACACAACTCACACTGCGGCCCATCGGCCATAACCGCGCGAAAATGCGAATGAATGTAATACGGAGTATGTGGGCAAAGTGTGCTTCTTCTTGAAACTCATATTACAACTGTCATTTCATAAAAAAAATCAAGATATATGACGATTTTGTTGAATATTTCATGGCTAACACAAAACACAAAACACACTAAATAAAATGTATGGGCTGGTTTTGTTGAGAGCGAACCAAAAAAAAAAAAAAAAAACCAAAATCGCTGATGGAAATTAGATCCCATTTTTGTTCGGTCATTTAACAGTATTCGATGGATGTTTATGAAGTCCACAATCTGAAAATCCAGTCAAAAATCTCTCAATGTCAAAGCACTTCTTCTATAGCACACAGCATCCAAATCAAATCACACATCAAATCGACTGATTTGGTTAATTCATGACGAATATTGTCATTGCATAGAATCATCAGACAGTTATCGCAATGGAATATTTCAGCTTTTTGAATCGTGGCGTGCATCCATGGAAATAATTGTGCTTAGCTAGTTGTTTGTATATCCATTTCGAAAATTACTGACTGGTTCTGGTGATTAATTCAATGGATTCAGTTTTGTTGAAAATCCACATTGTGTCAAAGCATACAACAAATATCTGAGTGGGCTCTGGCATGAATCTGCCATGTGAAATATAAAACCAACAAAACAAACTGCGGTCCTGTACACAGTGTTCATCGACGACAACAACAACAACAACAACAAAAAACCAAACGGAGAAAACTTTTTCTTGAACTTGCTAAAAGCATGGACGGTTATTTCTGTCCGCAATTCAACAAGCAGTAAATAGCAGCCTAAACAAAACGGATTGTCTATGCCGTTCGTTTGTTCACAACACAAAATGCTGTAATTTCAAGCACAACCAGCTCATATATCGTATTTATCGTAAATGCTTCACATATTTGTAATAATACGATGGGGATCCGGGGGATGAAAGGGGGATTCAAATGAATGTTCATATCATTGCTTCGAATCGCACCATGGAATTGCTTGAAAGCTGGTTTTTGGTGGTTTTAGTCAATGACGCCTAGTGGCAATAATTACAGCTTTAATCCAAACTGACCATGGTGATTAATCCGAGACTCGATTTTCATCGCCATCTCTTTCTCTTTCTCTCTCTCTCTCTCTCTATATATATCTTTTTCAACGCATGGAATGATACTTTGTGTTCAATGAACACTGTTCATCGACATAAAATGCTGCTGGATACATGAAGATTGGCTACAATTTCAAGCATAAAATGTGGTTTCAATAGAAGAAAAGCGATAGAGATTGGCATGACTTCATGCTTCTTGTCGTGTACAATTGAATTGAACGCACACACACACACACATTTTCAGCTTGATATGTGTCAATTACGTTCAACTCGATTTCTTTTTTTAATTTGCAATGATTAAGCTCTTCAAAATGCTCTTCATCTTCATTGAATTTATTGAGTGAATGAAAGACAGACAAAACGATCGATATAATGCATGTGATGGCATTTGATTCATCTTCTAGATGAGCGTTCACTTATTGTGGTGAAACTATTGCTCGTCCATATTCATCTGAAGCTTAAGTTTCGATGTTAATATGAATTGATTAGATTCGACTTCACATACACATCAATATTTAGACTATTGAAATGCGTTCTATCATGCTGAATGCCATTCACGTTCCAATTATAAACCATAATCTTGCCCCAGTTTCTTTCTGTTTTTTTTGTTGTTGTTGTTGTTGCCTCAATGGAGTTGCAATTGAAATTTTTCAGAAGCATTTGATTTTTGAGCATTCTATCAATTGTGCCAAAAACACCCTCAAAATGCATGCATGCATAGCTTCTCATTCGCCAAAATTCTGACAATGAACGATGAAGCACACACAATTGTAAAATGATTTTATTTACTGATGTTGTTGAGAATCGAAATCACAATCACAATGGAAATCCGTTGTGTGGATGTGCATTTGAATGGTTGAAAGAGATCGGGCGGGAGTGACAGAGAGAAAGGGAGATAGAGAAGGAGGAGATAGAGAGATTTTTAGAACGCGAAATATCAATGCGTGTGTGTCTGTCTATGGGCATTCGAGAACATGTTTATCTGTGCGAGAGCGGATATCTTCGTCGATCAAAATCTGCATACAAATCATTCATCGGCAACGATTTCATTCAAAAATTAATGTTTCCATTTCTGACACTGATGGATGACGATTTTACTTTGACTTTGGCTGTGTGGCTCATCTAAAAAAAAAAAAATTGTGCGACGTACATTTCACAGTTACAACAACAAATAAACGGAAAACCGAAAGCTCTGCACAAAATTTCCATCGAAAGCATTGAGTATTCAACGTTTTATGGTCGCTTTGTCAAAAAAATGTGCAATAAGTTGGCAGCTGACAAGCACCAGCCAAAATGAACAAATAAAAGCGATTGATTCCATGTTTTTATGTTCCTGTCTCTCTCTATCTCATCTTTTTCACTTTCATTTGCTCGTTTCGTCTCGACATTTCACTCTACCAAAATATGCCATTTGATTTTATGTTGAAGGAAGAAAAAAAAACCAAGTGAACACTTTTCGCATTCACGTTGCAATAGAAAAATGCTTTGACAACAATTTTCAATTGCACGGGCATGCCAAAGAAAATATCAGCAAACAAACCGTTGTTCACTCTTGCTCGTGCAATCATTTTTTTGACTTCACTTGTTTGCCATCTCTTTCTCGCAATCAACACTTTTTCCTTTTAGATCTTCGGAAATTACGACGGTAGACATTTTTTTGTTTGTTTATTCTTCACCTCTCACTTGCACAGTCAGGACTCCTGACGCAGGAGTGGAATAGAATATAGTGCAGAGGGAAGCGAATTGAAAGCACCAACAACATTTTCGTAATCCAGCCTTTTGAATGGTTAGCTTCTTCTTAAAATTTGATGCTTTTGTTATGCTCAAGTTCATCAACATCCGGAAATAATATATCCAAATATACGACCAAAAAAATGACAGAAACCATGGGGATAGATGGTTATTATTTAGTTGGTATTTTTTTGTAATTTGTAATTTCGTTTTGTATGTATATATGTTTATATTGCTTTTTGGTGTGTTGTCTCGATATAACAATTAGAATAAAAAGTTGTGGTGTGTTTTGGTGCGCTTTTGATGAGGGGGTTTGGAATGAATTCTTCTATTTAAAACATAAAATTTATAAACACTAATATTTATAATTAAAATTAATATAAAAATCATTTTATAATTAATTTTTTAATTATAAACTCATTTGTCTTATACTAGTCTATTCCTTAACATTATCTTATAATTTTACTAGACCATAATTATAACTCATTTCACTTTTTTTATTTTTCACTTAATACTCATAAACCAACAAAAAAAGCCTGTTCAATTTGGGGTCTTTATACACCCAAAAAAAAAAACAAACCACACAAAATAATCAAAATAAAAAATAAACAACACCAACAAAAAACATACAAAACAAAAAAACAAACCAACAAAACAAACAAAACAGGCCACCACCAACAACAGAGAAGGCATCAAATAGACCCGACACATAACCAGACAAACATCTCAACCACAACAAACCACCAAAAAAAAACATAACACCAAACACGCCACCCCATACCCGCAAACACACAATAACACACTAATATCGTACATAACAACATATTCTCGTCTTACAAAACCAACCCAAACCCCCAACCAAAACACACAGACCAAACCGACACACCAGATACGGTCGGAACAAACTATTACCCCAAAACAAACACACAAACATAAAAACAAAAAAACTCACAAATACCACCCACCAAAAAACCCAATCAACAAAAATAAAAAAAAAACTAAACAAAACAATCACTCCTATTACATTAAAACAAACAAACAAAAAACAACAAAAAACAACAAAAACAAAAACAAAAAAACAAAAACAAACAAAACAAAACAAAAAAAACAAAAACAAAAACAAAAAACACAAAAACAAAACAACAAAAACAAAAACAAAACAACAAACACAAAAACAAACAAAAACAAAAACAAACAAAAAAACAAACAAAAAACAAACAAAACAAAACAACAAAACAAAAAAAAACAACAAAACAAAAACAAAAACAAAAAACACAAACAACAAAACAACAACAAAAACAAAAAAACAACACAACAAACAACAAAAACAAACAAACAAAACAAACACAAAAAACACAAAAACAAAACAAAAAACACAAAACAAAAACAACAAACAACCAAAAACAACAAAAACAAACAAAAACAACACAAAAACAAAACAAAAAACAAAACAAAAACACAAACAACAAAAAAAACAAAAAACACAACAAACACAAAAAAACAAACAAAACACAACAAACAAAACAACACAAAAACACAAACAAAAAACAAAAACAAAAAACAACAAAAAACAACAAACAAAAACAAACACAAAAAAAACACAAAAACAAAACAAAAAACAAAAAACAAAAAAAACAAAAAAACAAACAACAAACAAAAACAAAAACAAAAAACAAAACAAAAAACAAAACAAAAAACAAAACAAAAAAAACAACAAAACACAAACACAAAAACAAAAAACAACAAAAACAAAAACAAAACAAAAAAAAACAAACAACAAACAAAACAACACAAAAACAACAACACAACACAACAAACACAACCAAAAACACAAACAAACAAAAACAAAACAAAAAACTAAAAACAAACAAAAAACAAACACCACACCAAACAAAACAAACAACAAACAACAAAACAAAACAACAACAACAAACAATCAAAAAACAACACAAACCCACCAACCAAAACACACAACAAACACAAACACCAAAACCATAAAAATACACCCAACACAACCACATAACAAAACAAACAAAAAACAAAACATACACTAAAAAACCACTCACCAACAAATCCAACCATCAAAACCCACACAAACAATCCAATCCAAAACAACAACAAAACAAAATAAACCAACCCAAATCCCAACAACCCACTAACCTCACCACCCACCCACCTCCCCACACCACATTATCCCCCAAATCTCTTTTAACAACATCTCCATTACCACACTAATTCACCACCTACCAATCAAGCTCCACACTAAAATCTTACAATCACACTCCCCTAATATAATAAATTTACTTATAACAACTAACACTACACATACTTTTCAATCAAATCAATCTCCCCTTATCTCAACACTCACTAATACATCCCCCCAATCACCCAATTACACTCCACACTATTATATTCATTTTTATCTCCCAACAATATCTCTACTAAATCTCTATCATATCATCCTTCCAACACATAATCTCATTCATACAAATAAACCATAAAATACCACACATACCTCCGCCATACCACTCTCCCGTCTCACTTATTGCATTGAATATATGCACTGTGCTTTCCAATCACTCTATATTGTATTATTTTTTTGACATGCTTCAATTGCCCAATGCCTCTCAAAGCATATCTAAACTTATTGTACGTTGCCTAGCTTGCCCAACCTAGGCACCCGCGCGAGCGATGAGTCTCTTTCTGTCTTCTGTCTGTCTGTTTGTGTGTGTGTGTGTTTCATTTAACATTTCACAAGATCCAATTGATTGGAACTCAGTCTAGCACACAATAATCTTGTGCAGATAAAATGCATGCACGCACCCCGAATACACTGTGTACTTCCGGCACATTATTGATTCATTTTTCGGAATACACCGAACTCAATGAAAGCCATTCATAAAATCCAAAATAACTGTAATAAGAACTGTCCCGATTTTTTTCCTGTCGCTCGGTTGAATACAGATTTGAATAACTTGCTTGAAATATAAAACTTGCTTGATACGAAGCACACTAAAATCCAACATGCAGACGGAATAAAAACAAAATGCCTACTTCAAATCACTTGATATAGAGTGCGGGTAAGCATTGCCGAGTTCATTGTACGCCTGAGACTATTATACGTAAATCCATTGCATGATATAAATGCTTTTAGCTTCGAGGCACCACAGTTGATGGTTGTTGTTGTTGTTTGCAACCGGTGAAATAACAAAGATTATCGGCTTAATTTTGGCCTCACGACGGCCAAACGGCTTCATGCTATAATATTGAATTGTTGGTTTATCAAGCTGCGTTTGTTATACGTATATTAAAATCAACTTGCGTACACAATGTAAAAACAAAAACAAAAATCGATATCGCGATTGCATTTTGTGTTTGTTAAGCAAATCAAGTACAGTTCAATGTATGCACATTTTTTTTTTCAAAAACCATTTTCCCTTCCCGCCTCATTCTTTCATTCGTCTATAGTCATTTCGAAACTCGACTGCAATCCCAGAACCAAGAGATATTGATGCGAGCCGAAGAGTGTGTGCGTTGACATACCGATGGTTGTGAGTAATGTTAAAGAGTATAAAAGCGCTTCAGTGAATGTCCATCGTGGCAGCCGTTCGCCCATCGCTTCAGTGAGTCCACCTTTTGTTGCCTTTATTATTGAACCTTCAAAGCGTCGCAATTGTTCGTGCACCAGCATTGTCCAGTTCCGTTCATATAGCACATTTAAACGCTCTGCAAAATAAAAAGAAAAAACAAAATAGACAAAACAACAAATTAGTTTCATTCAATGATAATCACTTGATGCTTTCACATGCACATTGCACATCGACGTTGAAGTACTTTAAATGCCAATTCAAACAAAACAAGCCATTTAAAACATACGCTACTACTGCTTCAATTAATATTGGTGTATAAACCCGAGAATGATCATGTATAACCGATGTGTATTAACGTTTTTCGATTCGTTAATTGCAAATCACAATAGAATATTTTTCGTTGTCGTCGATGTGCGAGCTTTTTTTTGTGTGTGTGTATGTGTGTGTGATGGTCACATGTAAATTAGAGCTCGACCAACGATACTACTGAACATGTTGATTTAATTATTGTGCGGATTATTGCATGTGTTTGAAATTTCAATAGAAATAATTGAAACGAAAACATTCTAATTAAACGATTTAATGGCAAACCAATTCGTGTAGAGCTTAAATTCGATTATCGAAACACAATACCGAAAGCTCTTCATCGAATACATATAAAATCGATTAGAATGAATGAGACAAGCATTTTGAAATTAAAAAAGAAAAAAAATACAAAAAAAAAACAAAAAAACAAATGACCACACACGCCTGAATAGGGAACAGATGAGATATATTGAGCATCATTTTCAACTAAACCAATTGATTGAGAGAGATATTGAGTACCAATTTTGCATATATTGTTCTGGCACAAAGCATGTGTGAGATGGATGCTGAAGCAAGTAATTAGCAAATCAATTACAAATTTTCTCGGAAAGCTTTAGGCCATCATCTAGAAATTGATTGGAAGTTTTTAATTACCACTAGTAATTTACCAGGTGCTTTTTCGTTGAGAATGATTTAATTTCTTGATCTATTTGTAATTTGAACTTTGTACCAGTTCTGTGTATTTGATGTAATTAACTATTACATGGCTATTTAAGACATATTTAATTGAAGTTTGAGAAATGATTTACTTTAGTATCACAAGTATATTTTGATTGCCTTCAAAGTATCGATTTGTAAACTGGAAAATACATTAATTGTTATCTAAAGTAAAATCAATCATATTCACTCGAACTATGGGAGCAGTAGTTTGCAGTACAATGACGTTGATGATGCTGCTTCAGGGGCTTATGTGCCCCTGGACAAATTTCCACGAATCACACGCATTTTTGGTGAAATCATACAGATTTCTTATATTTATTGGGAGTATTTTGTGAATCGCTTAACTTAGAAGCCCTTAGGAGCTGCCTTCTTTTCAAACGCAAACTCAATAAAAAGACGCTTATCATGAACCATTTCAATCTCATTGCACATATTTTCAATCAACTATAAAAGTTTATAGATACTGTTTCCAGTATGTTACAATGGGGTGCTGCTGCATCAGAGCTGGGAATTTCACTGTATACGTGTCTCGCACAAATTCAATAGCGCAATCACCATGGCGGCGACATTGATCATACAAATGTTCAAATGGCGACACTAGCGCCATGTACTTTGCCTCTGATTTCTATAGGAAAAGAATTAGTTCGAGAGTACGCCGTTTTCATGTCGTCCCATTGGCTATCACACACAGACTGCCAGTCTGAGACTGTATTTCCAATGTATGCGCAGAGCACACACACACACCAGTGTTTTGGATTTCAAATTTGATAAACGTCAATTGAAATGTGAAATTTAAAAGAAAATTCTGGTGCGTACATGGAAAAATACAAGCAGTCTGTGCGCCGCACACTGTGAGCTAGTGCGCTATCGAATTTGTGCGTGTACGCATACACTGAAATTACCAACTCTGTCTTGCCCTCGGAAATGACATTTCTTATTACAGTAAACGCTTCAAAATCTCAAGAAATCCATTCGATGGGAGCTTGATTCTTCCAGATGGTACTAATAATAACCTAAAAACTATTTCCATTCTGTTTAGAAATCTTGCAAAAAAACTTTAGACTTGATGAACAAGTGCGTATTTACTTAAGATTTTTGAACGATATCGATCTCTAACTCTTGAATTTCTGGATCCAGAACGCTCGAGCGTTAACTGTAAATTCTTAAAATGATGTTTTTCAACAATTAAATATAACGTAAACATTGTTTACTAAAGAGACGTACTTTTTGTCAATTTCAAGGAATCCTTTAGAATAGACGATTTTCCCTGTTTTTTTTTTCTTTCAAAACACTTTCCAAACCTCACATTGCAGTTTAAATCTTTCAGAGGAGAATTCAGTTATGAGAGTCAATAAAAATGTTGAGTGGAAGTTTTTTTTTTGTCATTAAATTTTATTGCATAAGATCTTTAACTGAATGGATTATACTTTGTCATATCACAAATTATGATAACGGAATTGAAATCGTAAAACAATTTAATTATAATAGATAAACGAAATTCATGTGAATCTTTTGCGAGAATCTTTGCTACAATTAAAGTGTGTTATAGAGCATTATTGTCTGCAGCAAGGGAATAAAAATGACAAAATAGAAACAACACATGTGCTGTGTGCTTGTTAGATTCATATTGTATGAAAGTGGCGTCACTTCATCTCAACAACATGTGCAACATGTTCAGACAATGTTATACAAATGCTATTTATTATCATTCTAATACAATTTGGTGCTGGAAGTATATGCTCTTGTCTGCTTATTTTTGTTTTTTTTTTTGGTTTATGTTATTTCTTGTATCTTGTACATCAGGTTTCGAAAGGGGACGACAAATCAAGAATTTGCCTTTCTTTATATTTACTTGATCAATTTGCATAGTTGATGGTGCTTCTATCGAATGCCATATTTGAAATGGAATTTTTATTCAATAAACCAAAAATATGAGCCTTTCATAATGAAAGTTTCATTCAACTAAAAAAAAAACCCTCACATTTCATTTGATAGAATTGTCACACTTGTACCGTACATAATCCTGTTTGAGTTGTGATAGCAAAATGGTTAGATCTGTCATTTTGACCAGGTCTTTGTTCCAATCCAAAAAAAATTATCTTCTACATTCCATTCGAATGTCAATTGCAAATTTTCGATTATCATTGTCAATTTTGTTTCGAATTCAAGCATTAATTTCATCCTAATTGTTCTCGTCGGTTCTCATATTTCAACCAAAAAAAACCAAAAACATTATTTACTCAAACATTTTTAATTTGACACGAAGAGCAACAACAGCTTATGCTTATGACAGTTTCAAATCCATACTGAACATATTTGTGTATACGTGCAAGCAACAAATTGTTGTCATCGATCAATATCAATATCCAAATTAATTAAAATGTCTGTTTTTGATGAAAACTTTTTATTGCCTCAACAATTCAAATGGAAGGATGAGGAATTAGATTTGAAAAAAAAAATTGATTAAATAAAATTCATAAATGGAATGGCCAAAAGTTGGAAGAGCTTTTAATCGCCAATAATTACGATATGGAATCTGTTAAAATATCACCCCCGTCCTTGCCTAGGCATTTGAGCCCCAACATTGAAGCCGTTTAATGTCAAAACTCAATAGGTTAGTGGTGAATGGGCGTCCATGCCAATTTGTTATATGACAACAGCAACACCAGCTTCCCCAACACATCAGCACAAAAACATGGATGATGATTATTCATTATAAATGTTATCTGTGAAGTCACTAATAAACTTTTGCGTGAAATATGTTCAGTAGCCGGAATATGTTTGGTATTCTGTTGAAAATGTGAACAAGCAAGTCGTTCTCGCAACAACAGCAGAAAAAAACCGACACATGTCTGAATTATTGTGCCTGCTGTCCACAATGAGAACGAGTTAAACTAATACCCCGAAATAAATAGTGTTTCGCCCGATAATAAAGCAAACTTCATGCTCACACAATGTGCGTGTCAAATGTCACGTATTGCATCTATATTAAAATAAAATCATAACTTTCTTTTTTTCTCGGAAATAAACATTTTCTAGCTTGGCATTTGGTGTCATCAAGAAGACCTCCCTGAACTTTGAACGATTCCCCCCGGTTTAGTGTGTCTCTATATGTGTGTGTGTGGCCAAAAATACGATTTGTGCCTGTTAATGTTTTGAGCCGAAAAAAAAATAGAAAAGTTGAAAAGTCATCCGGGAGCATTGATAAAATGGCCAATTGATCAAGCACACCGCATCCTCAGCCACTTATTGTTAGAAAATTCGAAACGGAAGTCAAAATACAAACGGAAGAACTTTAGTCCACCCAGATAAAGTGAAAAGTGGCGATGAATTGGATGAAAATACAATGCTTAATACACATATAAATATATATATATATAAATATATATTTTTTTTCTTGCACATTTATTATCGTTGCCTTTCCATTCCCCCCCAGGCGCCATTACGGCAAAGTCAGTATGAATAAACGAGCTGTGCATGAACTGAATGTAATATATGGGCGCCAATCTATCCCATTGTATTTCATTCCGTGTGACACATTATTAATTGAAAATTATGATGATGTCTTCGATGAAGACGCATCAGAAACAGCAGCATCCGCAGTATTATTATAGTGAGGCCAATCCCAATGCCAAACTCGTATTATGGATGTGCTTTTATTTCTAGTGTGTTAAGTTGTCTCGAAACTTCCGTCGCCAAAACGAACGAAAAAAAAAGTAAAATTAATAAATTATTTGCGACGTTTTTGTGCTTGGTTCGTGTGTGTGTGTTCACGATTCATGTTCAATTGAAATGTCGGCCCTGGGTTTTGTTCCGGCGAAATATATGAAAGTTGTTGGCTTAAAATTTCGGTTTAGATTGTGCATGTATGTGTCGGGCTGAAAGTTTTAATTGAAATTCGACTTGTTCGAAGAAGTTTTAAGATGATGGCAACGAACCAACCAACAAAAAAAAGAATTACCCTCAAACGAAAATAACAAAGATTGAAACTTACCGGTAATGGTCCACAGTTCGCGTAGGCATTCTTCACGACTTTTGATGACAGCCAATGTATTGTGTAGCTCAAGAGGCGCTTCAAAGAATGGAAATATAGCAGCACCCATCAGCGAATACAAAACGACTAACACGCAAAGACCCGGCGTTGAAAATAGAATGCGCAACGTTAAATGCATACATCGATTTGTCTGTATCACATTCACCGTTTCATCATTATCAACCACCATTTCACCGTCACTAGTCTCCATTTGCGACATTTTCGACAGAATGCAATTTTACTTCTATCTTATATAGCTCCAGTTGCGATACGTTTGCTCTTCGGTTGTTGTTGTTTCTTTTTCTGGTATGTCACAAATTTCACACGTTAAACTACACCCGGCTTTCACACAACAACGTTATCGATGCATTTGATTATGAGAAAACACTGTTGCTGTCTCTGCATGTTATGGGGTGGTTTGTTGTTGTTGTTTTTTTGCTTTGATATCTTAGTCGACGAACAATCCGTACCGTTTTCCTCTCACACTAATTTTCACCTGTGGTTTGATTCACCATGTATTTAGTCTTGAATATATATGATCACCACTGACAACTTTTCACCACACCGACAAACACCAAAACTTTTTCAAAATCCGCTTAAGCTTGCACAATCTCATGCCACTGAAAAATTTAACGTACATTATTAATGCTTTTGCCATTTCCCAAAATGTTCGAGCATAACAAAACAAAAAATGCTCGCTACTTATTATTTTGTTGCTGCTGCTGCTGTTGTTGTCGATAAATGTTATGACGTTAATTGTGTGTGTGTGTGTGTGTGTGCAACAACGAACATCAGCAGCGTGCATCTACCGATGATATTAATTAATTTCAAGCTAAACTACAAATTGTAGTCTAATTTCAAGCATCAAGTCAAAAAAATAACCTAAACTGCAACGCAAACTAGACGCTAGAGAATAGTTTTTGGTTTAGAGTCGAAATCATCGACAGAAATATTTGACAAATAATTTCGAAAAACGAAAAACAATTGTTGTTCAAGCATTCTTTAAGTTTCTGTTTTGGTTTCGATGTTACGCTTTTTTTAAAACAACTGTACCTCCCCCCCCCCCTTTCTCGTCATACGGTGTTGTGTATGAGTTTGAACATGAGAGCAAAAGCATGAAACCTAATTAGTTTGTCTTTTTCGCATCCGGTCATGCTTAATTTTTTGGTGGCCTTTGTGCGCTGTTGTGGGGGTGTGTGCGCTTTTCTCGACTTTTCATCATCATTGTCGTCGTTGTCGTTGTCCACCGGTTGTTGTTATGGTTTGTCGTACAAAATACGCTGCCATTTAATTGAACGGGTCAAATAAATTATGGAGCCATCAAAGCGATGCGGGCGTGCAATTTAACAGTTTTTGGTCATTTAATTTCATCTCCTGGAGAAAAATGCCAACACATTAATTTCAACTGAAGTGGTTTTTTTTCTCTCTCATAAAAATAAACCACTTCAATACTGAATCGAAACACAAAAAATTCATCAGTTGTTGAAACTTTTACATGTTTGCCCTCCAAACTCATGGTCGTGTTGTTAAGTGAATGAGAATTTTATAGTTGAAATCATTTAACACTTTTGCCGATGGCAACACAACCGAACAACAAAAAATCTCAATTCCACATCTTCAAAATATTGGTTGGAATAAAAACAACATTTTTGGTTTAAAAAAAGCCAAAAACCAAAAATCAAAAGTCAGATTTTAAGATTTGTGGTTGAAGTAATCTCTATTGGTCGCTCTCCGGTTCAAAATTGCCAACAAAACACATCCATTTCAAATGTATGGTACGAAACAACGATGTAAAACTTACTAAGAATCTGTGCAAGGGAAAAACTTTTTGCCGAAAATATTGCATTGAAAATGCGATAAGATGTGAAATGGCATAGTTTTTGACATGTAACTGCATCAATTGCAGTGAAATGTTACCATTCAAATTCCTGTTGAACGGCAACACACATTTTCACATTTTCGAAATGCGATTTGTCATCTTGAAAAACCGTTTTTTTTTTTTAATTTTGAATGTTCGGTAGTTGTAATGTTAAAGAATTTTCTATCATTTACATTTAAAAGCTCAATGCTTCACAATTTACGATGATTTTGACTTCATTTCTACTTATAAATCGAATGATGGCTGTACTTTGTTTAAGCATCATTGAAATTCATATTCTAAACTTGAAAATTTCAACGAAGAAAAATCATTGAAATTTAATTTAACCAACTTTCAAGTTAAAAGTTATCAAGAAAACTTTAACTTATGATTCATGGCTCTTGTACTTGTTTCAACCACTTTGATTTCTTTTAAATCTCATTCAAACCGCACCTTATCATGAATTTGAGAGAGAAAAAAATGAATGAAAATATTTTGTAGTGTTATAAAACCAAAAACAACAAATTGTGATTGAATGCATAGATGAAATCGATTGTTTCAAACGACCAATTTTTTGCACATTTCTTTTAATGATCACCTTTTCTATCAGATTTACCACAAAACGTCTGATTTTAAAATAATAACGCTAAAAAATCCAATCTTCATGTTGAAAAATTGAAAAAAAAAAAAAAACAGATAAAATGTAATGCCCCTGATGACATAAAGATGAGAGAAAAGTCTCCACGGAATGCGCGGCTCGGATAAACGTTAACGCTAAAAAAACATATCAAATCGACGTTCATTGTTAAATTGATAATTGAAAATGGAAGTATCACGTTAAAGTGGCACTCTTTTTTTATTAACTTTAACTCAAGTATGTTTCATTGAGTTTCTCTTTTTGAGAATGCTACTTAAGTTTCTTTGACATCGAAATTTATCGTTTTGAATCGATATCTTAAAACATATGATAAAATAGACGATATATGCAAGTGCATTTCAATCCAACATGTTTGAAAAGTTGAAAATTTAATTTACGAGCTTGCGAATATGGAACATATGGAAAATTCAGTTACAGCTTCTGTTGAAGCGAAGCGAACAAAAAAAAAACATCAACATATTTCAAATAAGTGTGTAATTCACCAGCCATGCATGGAATCTATGGATTCGCTAGCAGCGGATGAAAATGATAGCATTTTGCATAGTTGTCAAAACAATAAACTGCATTTGCGTGGTCTTTGACGAAATAAAAAAAAAAAAATGATTAGTAACAAATTTTTGGTTGTTCTCGTGCCAATCGTAACAAGTAACAAGCAAATAGAAATGGTGTAATTTATGTTCAGCAAACAATGTTTAATAAATCGATGTGTTGACAGTGAAAGCGCCCAGCATACAAAACAACAATACATGAAGTCATTTTGAATGTCATTTTTTTCCCGAGATGTCACAGTGATTTGTATTGAAATTGGACGCTCACAATCGATCAAATAAATGTGAGAAATTGTCATGATGTTTTGGAATTTGTTGTTTGTCATGGTTTCATACACTTCTTGTTTTTTTGGTCGTCATTTTCTCTGCATTGTCATCGGTTTCAGTCGTTTTTGCATGCAATTTCAAATGCTTCAATAAATAATATTCCGGTTAAGGTAATATGCATCAAGCATTTGGAATTTAATTTTCGTATATTATGACTTGTTTTCCAAAGTGTGTCTGTCATCACATGCAATCGACGAGACAAAAGAAAGCATACACAGAAAAAGTTTTTTAAAAAAAAGGTCGCCGTTCAACACAGAGCAAAAAATACAACGAGGAGAAAAATGTGGGAGACATAAAAAAACATAGCATGCTATTTATTCAAACAAAAGCGATAGAAATGCTGTGCATTTTGTGAAGGGCATCGACGACACAGCACATTTTCTATACATTGTTTGCCCGAAACTGGTATATTCGTCAGTTGCTCGCACGAATTATGAGTTGTACGTGAAACATTTAATAAAAGAGTTAACACACACACAGAGAGAGAGAGAGACAGCCAAAAGAGAAGGCCATTATGAGAGTCAAGAGTAACTAAATCATTTTTAATGCATCTCATAGGACCTCATGGCAATGTAATTTTTAAGCAAACTGCTTTTCGCTATAGCGGTGGGTGTGTGTATTTGTTCAAAAGAAAAGCTTCAAGTGCAAAAAATTTCCAATTACATATATGATTTCTTCGCAAATGTTCACCAACGTCGGAGCGCATTTTCATGTTTAACATGAATAACTATAGCGAAACACAAAAAAAAATGTACAGAGTGATTTCAACGATAACAAATGGTAAAAACAACAAAACGAAAAGAAAACGAGTTGAAAGTGATGAAAATGATAACAAAGTTAATTTCAAGATAACGGAAAACGCAAGCGATATCACTTTTAACGAAATATATAGCGCGCTTTCAAACACACAAATGCACACATAAGATTCCAATAGCGAGCGATTCACCGTCAATCTACCTGGATGGCGTACAACGCGAATACAAACTAACAAAATCAACATTCAGGTAGAAGAAAAAGACATTGGCAGAGAGTGAGAGAGATAGAGAGTTTAAAAGTAATTACATGGAATGCATCAGCTTCAATATTTAAACACACCGTTTCGATGGCAAAACTATTTAAAGTTTTAATGTATTCAAACATAGCCATGAACAGTGTTGAGTGTTCAACTAGTAGTGGATTTTAATTTAAATCTCGTTAGAAAAGTTCGCCGCATAAAAATCCTAACCTAATCGAAACAAACCGCAACACACACACACACACCAATCTTAACGACTATCAACTGAACATTGCTCACTTCGGCTTGCTTTTTCTTGATTCATTTTTTTCTTCTGTGTTTTTTTGTTTCAAAGCAGAAAACTACTTGGTTTGATTTTTAGTTGGTTTATGTAGTAACATTCTATAGTACAATCCATCTCTTCGGATGGATAAACCAAATGCATTTCGTGAAATTTAATCTTTGCGGTAATGACTTGAATTGGTTCGTATAAATCATATGTGGTATTGATTGAAATTCATTACATTGAGTTTCCTAATGAATCGTCCATCGATATCAATGCATTAAATCAACCGCATTCGAATGTTCAATAGACAGAGTGTGCTCGGATAGCACCGGGATAAGCACATCATCTAGACATATTTTAGAAAGCTCAATATATCCCCCGATGGAATGTTGAACGGTACATAGTGCACACACACACACATCTTGAGACTCATAGTACCGAGTCTCATACGCAGTCATTTTAATTGTGTGTATCTATTTTTACTCCTGAGCTTTAAAACACATTGCATTTCTCATAACTAGAAACATTTGATACACATGCATGGGATCCTTTTTTAATTGGGTGGTTACATTCTCTGACTTTTTTTTTGTACGTTCATGTAACAAATAAAACCCCCATTTTGTGTGGGGAGAAAAAAAACCTGCACGTAATATAATTGTGTCACGTTTCACTTTGCAACAACAAAAATTTGTCCTTATTTAAAATGAAAGTGTGCGCTTTTTTTGGCGTTGGAGCGATGAAATTTAAATTCTCAATAAAAAATTTAAATTTAAATAAAAATATGGGAAAACCCTTTTTGCAGGCATGTTCTTTGTGTGTGTGTGTGTGTGTGTGTGTGTGTGTGTGTGTGTGTTATAAACTAGAATTTGTTTGTCAACTCGGAACAGCAATAGCATAGCAGCATTTTAAATGTGTTCGTTAAGCGTTCACATAGAAGAACCCCACACAAAACCGAACTCAACTACCCACTCGAATTCAATTGATTGCCTGCTACAACATTTTTGTTTGTTTAACATGAAAATTTGTCAACGAAAACGGTGTGTTTGACATAAATTAATGCGATTCACCACATCATCGCGTTGGTGGTCAACTGTAACCAAATTAACCATTGATACTAGCGGTATCTGTGTGTGTGTGTGTCTCGCTCGCCAATATATTTGGGACGCATCGATTGAACTAACAAACTTTTTTTTTAGCTGTTTGCATGAGTAAATATTTGTTTTTAGTAGCTGTTGTGTGTGCCTGTGTGTGTGTGTTTGAGGTTTTCATTATAATTATCAATCAAATGAAATTATCAATGAAAATAAAATTACAATTTTGTGTACAAAATTGAAATCCACTTAAAGTGGGACCAATTTATCTTTTGTCGGGCAATAACCAATGTTCGGAATATTGTGCAAATTAAATTTCATTGCTTTTGATGTTATTGTGAAGTGGAATTGATATGCGAAACGTTCATCATCGGCTATTGTTTGCTGTGATCGAGTTTTAAATCGATTGATAGATTTTCAACTTGAAAATATGATCACAAAAGTTTTAAGTAAAAACAGACGAGTTTTCAAGACGAAAATGAACTGGTCAATAATCTTGTATTGATGCATGTGGTCAGCGGTGAGAGGCTTTAACTTAGAGCTAAAATTTGATCGAAATTCTTTAGTAAACATAGTTTGCTTGGAATTTTGATAACACAAATCACAGAATCTACTGGCGGCTTAAGCATCGATGCTCGAGGAGTTTAACATAATCCCCTCTTCAGCAGCTGATTCAGCTGCCTCACCCGTCAATACAAACATTTATTTGTCTTGACTAAAATCAACTAGAATCAACTTAATGCTGCAATTTGGTTTTAAAGTACTCTCGTTTATTCCTATTACAGTGATTTTGGGAACCGATAATTTAGCGTATATTTTTCTTCAAAAAAAGAGTCTGTATATTTGTGCTGATGGTAGCAGGAGAGCAGAGAACCACCGCAGGGATTATGTCATTTACAAAATTCGACAGATCTGTCACAAACAAATGGTCTCAAACAAATCAAAGATGTGAAGTTGTTTGATTTTCTTGATTTGATTTTGAATTTCAAATCATATTTTGACCTGTAAATCGATAATATTCGATATCTCGTACTGATCCGAGAGAGATGTGTCATCATGTGAGATTGAAATATTGATTTCATTTTATGTCGAACTGAACTCAGGTAACATTAAATTTGTTGATATTAAAATTACAGCCGTTTCAATTTATCAGTGTTTGATGAGCAAATGAAATTTGAGCGAGAAAATACCGAACTCAATGCCACAATGTGATTTTGGGCAGTTGAGTTGATTGATCATTATATTGTATTTATGCAGAATTTTCATGTATGAGAATGTTCAAGGTAAATATTTTGGTCATTAAAACTGTTTATTTTGTGGTTATAACTCCTCAAGAATGTTGATTGCTTGAATATATTTCGTGATGCAATGAATTTATTCATTAAACAAATTTTCCTATGTCCAGAACTATTCAGCTGCTGGTGGCATTGGAGTCTTAAGGGGTTAGACACCGATTTTGAATGGCTGATGCTAAAATGAGACGAGACAAAGCATTCGCAAAACACTTTTTCTCATACGTATGCACATTTAAATATTAAATGTTTATCGGTTGAACATCATCATGAATCATTTGTCAAATAGAGTCAACAATTTCGGTGTAATAATTCAAATAGTATGGTTCAATTACATAAACCGAAGAATGGTTAAAACTGTAGCAATAAATAAATTGAAATATATTCAGTCAATTTATTTAAATTTGACACTAGACAACCGTTTCAACGAGTTGTATTCAATAAATTGTTTAAACCAGGGTCGATAATCAGGGTTACAGTGCTCACTAGCATAGAACAGTACCATAAGCATACTGGCGCCTCTACACTTTGAAAAGTGAAATGAAACAAATTTTTTTATGAAAGTCTACTATTTTTCCACTGTTTGTTTAATGCTCAAAAAACTTTGTTTAGAAAAAAAAGATCACTTTTTTCAGATGCCATTCTCTTGCAACTCGCAGCTTCTTGAGTTTGTTCGATAGAGGTCGTTAGTATCAAAATGCAACCTTCACATTTTAAAGTCATTTGCACAATTCCAACAATCTTTCACCAACTAAATGTGTATGGATTGCATCATGAAATCATACGCCAGAAAAAAAACGGAATTGGTTTCACACATTGATTTAACATGCCAAAATTTATTGAATAAAATGCATTTTCATTTGAAATGAACATTGTGATGGAGGAAAATGTCTATGCCACTTGGTTCACCAGAATATCTATGTGAAATATAAAACGGGGGCATCAACTGTAAATTAAATTCAACCACATATCAGACCAAATGTGTAATCATCAAAATATCACATTTCATTTGTGCAAATGAACACACCAAAATGCAAATGTTACCACACAGCAGCAAAAATGCGATTAGAGTATATATCTCGGAAAATGAGACTTGCAACATTCAACATGAGAATTAATCAGTCATCAATATCGAACGAAATGTGTGGCTTAGTGGCGGCCACACAATACACAAAAACCCATGATACTCCTCATTAACATATATGGTTTAATTAGTACATTGCATTTAATTTAATCATTCATTGTCAACGTCATTATTGCATTTTGGTGAACGATGCATGTGTATAGGTGACACTTTTTTTTTATTATTTCTTTCCCCCCATTCAAAACGGCTCCCCTGCCTCGCTATTCTGTTCATTGTTCGATGCTTTAGTTCAATAAAATTAGTCAGCATACTCGGTGTCATATTGATTTGATCGAAAGCGATACAGAAGAATTGCAATCTAAACTCATCAAATTACTAATTTATTTATCATATCCGCATTTATAATCCGCAGTAAAGGCGTTAAATTTTCACAACAGTAACCGAACCCATTGCCAAGCTATTAATTGATAAGGTTGTCATAAATTTCATGAAATGCTGTTTCAATAAATCTAATTTAAATTCAAATTTTATGGCATGAAAGTGCTTTGATAAATTGAAGTCAAGCGTTAACCATTTCATAGATAAAGTACACTCAGACATCATAAACATGAATCTTTATGAGCGGTCAATTTATAGTAGCTTTGGCTATCGTTTGCACGCGATGCAATAGAAAGTGTGTGTGAGAGAGAGAGAGAGAGACGAGGAGAATGGAAACTTTGATCCATTTACATCAAAGTGTTTATAAATCACGGGAAAATGTGTTCACTTGTGCACTTGAAAATCGATTCACACCAGCCATTTTTAGCCATACGAAGAGCATGACATCAAGTAGTTTCCCTCTCTCTCTGTGTTTTTTGTTGTTGTTGTAACTGAGCTTTTTGAATTTCGAATCAGCAGAAATTCTGTTCAAAAGGCAGAGCAATCACATGATTTTTACATGTTTTCCGAACATTTTGTAGCCATTTTGTTGTGATGATGAACAAATTCACCTCACGCTATAGCTTCTTATCAAATTTTAATAAAAAAAAACAACATTACGATCGAATCACCCAAAAGAGTGTAAGTTATGAGCTCTAGCCACGCTTCCCTTGGACGCAAATTGAGAAGACGCTTGAAATTGGTGAGGTGGTCGAAGGAAAAATGTGGCGACCTCTTTTGATATCCACATCAGCAACAGCATCAAACTAAGCAGACATTGTTTTGTTTTCTCTCTCTCTCACTCTCCCTCCAATCGATTTTAATGAAAAGATATATGCGAAAAGGACAGTGAAAAAAGCCACACAGTCTCAATTTCGAAACCTCCAAACATAATAAAACAGCCCAACACCAAATATTAGACATAATCAATAATGGTTTGAGAGGCGTAGACATTGGTCAGTTTATTGATTCTGCTGTTTTTTTTATGTTGCAATTTTGTTGTTGTTGTTGTTGTTATCAGTTAGACTTCCTGACACAGAAATTCATTTCCAATATTGTTATGCCTTGATTGAAACCGTCTACATTTTTATCATCATTTGCACACAATTTATTATCAGAAATCAAATTGTCGCCCCAAAACACATGATATTGACTGATAAAATTGATTATCACATGATTGTCGATTTCATTTGGAAACGATAATTTCAATCAATTTATGATAAAGAAATTCAATTGTTACGAAATTATTCTAACATTTTTAGCACATCGTTTGATTCACTTAAAACACATTCAACAGAAAGTTTGTTTTTTTGATGGAATGCATTCGTGTAATATTGTGTCAACTGTTGTATTTCGCAACAGTTAGACATTTTCAATTGATAACCGTTTTAATTAATAAGTTGTTGGTTTAAGTGAATGTTTTAAAGAGAAAAACTTGGAAAATATTATTCAGGCGTTTAATTCCAAAAATTGGATCAAACACAAACAAACAAAAAAACAATGTCTGGTTTTTGTGGAATGCTACGAAGAGCCAGGAGTAAAGTGTACAAACGCGAAGAATATGAGTTGATTGTTGAAGATGCCGAATTTGATGGTAAGTCGACCTTAAGAATAAGTTACCTTAAGACCTACGGCTTAGATAACTCGTTTGATATCATAATAAATTGTTTCATAAATCTTTAAATTTCCCGTGAAATTCTTCATAATTATGGCTTTAAAGTAAAACAATTCAATCGAAATGTATAAAATGGTGTATAATAACGGCGGCACAACTTGTGAAAAGCTTATTTGAAACAGCTTATCATATAATCGACAACTTTAATAACTTCTCTCGAATGGATTGATTCAAAAATGGTTTCGTCGAAAATATTTTAACAATTTTGTCAAAGTTTCCAAGAATTGTGACAACATAATGGAATACTGTGAAAGAGATTTTATTATTAAATTTTGGATTGGTGAATGATTTGCGTTGAAATCGTCTAAGTTACAAGAGATTTTGTGTTGATAAACAAAACAAAAGAAAAAAAAAAATAATTGAAATAACACAAATAACAAGTGATCTAACGAATTTAAAGCGAGAACGAAAAAATTGCACGTGCGCCGATGAAAAGGTCGCCTACAACAGAATTGATTTATAAAATATAAGAAATATAAGACACAAGTGATACATAAAGATAGCGTAAACAAACCAAAATACATTGTTATCATTGTTTGATTGTTGATTTGAGATTATGTACGTTAATGTGTGCTCTTGAAATTTTCAAGTCTTTTGCATCATAAATTCATAGACCAACCAACCAACCAAAAAAAAACCTGCGATACGTTTACATTTGTAATATGAAACGTGTATAAACATTGAAAATGGTTCAACATTCACAAATTGTTTCGGCTGAATTGGAAACAAAGACATCAATATGGATGGCATGGAAAATTCGGTTTTGATTTTTTTTGCTGGCTTTTTTTTTCGTCAATGTCCAATTAATTTGCGTATGTTTAAAGAGGCCGCCACAATCATCAGTATTCCCTGTCACATCGAAAGGTCATGTAATACCATTTCACGGTGAAATTGTTCGATGTTGTTGTTGTTGTTGTTTTTTGGCAAATGGCCAGAGCACTCAGCTCCAGTGCCCAATTTATGGAACGTCGATTTTTGCGTACCAAAGTTTGCGATCCATCAATTGGATTACGCATAACGTTGAATTTTAACATTCATGCTCGGTGCTTTTTTTTTCTTTTTCTGTCGTACGAAAGCACAAAGTATATAGACTGAACATAGGAATGTGCCTTTTTTTTCTCTCAAAGGTGTCTTAGAACATTGTTGGCGTGGTCATCAACACAGTCTTTTGACTTTGTCACTTGAACGTTATTTTTTGTTTTTTTTTGATACAGTTTTATGGCATTTGATGTTTACGAGTCAAGTACTAAAAATGATTAGAACCGGGGTAATGAATTCCATGATGAAGACATTTTGTGTCGTGTGTTAGCTTGTTTGGCCTGAAAATGAGAATATTCGCATGACCATCCTTATGCCATAGTTACCATCCACGTTCTTTGTTTTGTCTAATGAAAATTTGCTCGTCCAAAGACGACGAAAGTAGAAAAAAAACAGCCCTAATCATATTGAAGACTATCAAGATTCTTTGCATTGTTCACTTTTTATGTTGTTGCTTAGATTTAATAGTCGTTGATTTTTTTCTACTCTCTCTCTCTCTCTCGTTTATTATGCATGTCGCTCTGGCCGGACGGTTAATAAAGCTACACACACAGCTGATTTCGTTTTATTTCTTCGCTTCGGTTAATTGCTGATTAGATGATTTGTATATGTATATGTTTGTGATTTGGGGGCTCATTTGATTTTCTGATGATTTGCTTCTGCCACTTGAATCTGTCGCTTCTTTCTCACACTCTACATCTCTGTCGCATGATACCGTTTCATCTTGAGCACCGTTTCACGACTCTGATCCTAATTTGATTTTTATGAGCACATTTATTGCATTGAAGCTACTAGACATTTTCATTTTGATTTTCGGGCATTTATGCACGCCTCCAACAAAAAGCACCAAGCAAAATCCACCCAACACAACACATGGATTTAATAAAGCATTGAGCATTGCACAGAGTTTTTAATACAATCGAAGAAATGAGATTGCATTGCCACTGTAAATCCGGGAACGAACCATTTTTGGTGCGTGTGTTACAAATCGCAATAAAAAGCAAGCAAGCAAGCAAGCGAGCGAGAGAGACATAGAGAAAATTTGATTAAATGAACTCGTTTTTTGTGTGTGTGTGTTCAGGATGCGTTGAATGTTTTTGATTTTTCCAAAATTCATGGCCTCAAACTTCAAAGGCACACACGCTTATAATCCTAGTATAGATCCACTTGATTCCATTGAATATCTCATATTCAGTATCAAAAGAGGAAAAAAAAGCACACAGAGAATGAGAACGAAAGAAGATCAAAATCATTGCGTCTCGAATTTAATTTGCATAACAAAAGTTTCTCGTTTTAATGTTGAAACAGAACGAGAGAGAGAGAGAGAGAGAGAGAGAGAGAGAGAGAGAGAGAGAGAGAGAGAGACTAGGAATGGAATAAACAGCGGCAACAAAGAAAACGAAAAAAAAACGACGATGAAATTCAGAAATAAATATGTTATCAATGCCTTGTGGCTAACAGCTTACCAGCTTAATAGCAACATTTTGTGGTGTGTTTTTATCGTAATCACGATGCCATACTCGAAATAGAATGAAAATCAGACAAAGCAACAACAACAGCTGAAGGTGAGCGAGCGAGAGAGAGAAAGAAAGAGAGAGATCGAGAAAGAGACAAGAGATAAAAAAACGCCATACAACAATGCCGATTATTATGGGTGCTCATTAAATAAGTATGTGACATTTATAGGGATAATGTGAATATGAAAATCCATAATTTCCGAACAAGAAGCATGTGTTGCAGAGTGCAAAGTTTTGTGCCGAGGAGTCATATGCGGAAACAAATGGAACATACACACAAACATGGGGGTGGCTGGGTGGTGGCTGTGGGGGTGAAGAGCGGTTTTTAGTCGCAGCGCGTCATATACCAAACGAAAATGTTTGCTATCAAACATTAAACTATTCACATGTTTAGTGCACATAAACATGATGAAAAATACAACAAATTTGTATTTGTTGTTTTTTTTTTCGTTGTTGTTCTGTTTCGCTGGCGTGACGCAGGAATCGGGTATTTGAATTTTCAAAATGTGTCGACGAGCAACCCAAACAAATGCACAGAACAGAGAGAGAAAAAGTCAAACACACATAAATGCCAAAATCAGATATCGAAATCAACACCACATCGTCGACATCGAGCTGTGTGCTACCAGCCTGAAGAACAAAAGCTTCAATATAATAACACAGCGTCGATAAAACAACAACAAGTAAAATATTTTGTGTTAAAAAAAAAAGAAAAAAAACACAGAAGTAACATAACTCACATACTGAAAATAACAGAACAGAGAGAACAGAACCGAACCGAACAGAGGAAATGAATATTTGCTCATTTGGAGCCGAGAACCGTCATTCGGTGCCGTGTGTGCTGCCGCACCATGTTACACATTCAAAATGTGTTAGTTTTCTTTTCTGTGTTTTTTTTTTATTATTTTTCGCATTGTTGTTGGCATTGTGTGTATGTGCGTTTTCTCGCAATATTCACGGCAAACGCAACAATTTTCATTCCGTTTCATTGTATATTTTAAATAAATTACATTTCCTTTAGTTCGTGTGTGTGTGTGCTTTTTTCTTCTTCTTTCTTCTGTGCCATTGTTATGTGTATTCCCATTGAATTGACGTGTGTCTCAAGACCAACGCACCGTTTGTATATATATATACACATTTTGCGCGTTCATTTTACATGTGCATATAAATTATAATTTTGTATTCTTATTAAATTGCGTATATTTGATAAAATTCTTGGATAGATCTGAAATGTCATGGAATGAGTGGGAAAGGTGGCAGTGGAAACCAAAGAAACAGAAAAAAAGAAAAAAAAAATTAAGAATGAAATGGAATGAAAGGAAAGAAAAATACGAATGACAAGCTAATACGGCGTATTTCAGTTCAAAAAAATAAAACTCTCGCGTGCCTTTCTGTGCGCACTTCTTTCAGCCTCATCCAAAAGTACTGTGTGTGCTGCACACACTGCCAAAATATAGTATTATTTGGCAAATGACGATTAATGTAATGAATATGTTTCGCATTTTCATTTTGGTTTAGCGTGTGTGAGTCTCTCTGTGTGTATGTTGTTTTTTTCCGTTCTTCATTGCGTTTAGCGTTTGGATTTTTCCACGGTTTTTGGTCGTACTTTTTGGGCTTTATGGGCTCTATGGGCCGAAGTTTAATATTTGATACCATTTTCCTTCCACTTTCGCTTTTTTTTTTCTTTTATACTTATCGTGTCAAAATAAGCAGAAGACACGAAAACCAACCAACCAAACATATAATACAGCAATCATATATAGTCACAGTTCAGTCTCTTCTCTCTCTAGCTCACTCTCATTGCATTTTATCCACATATATATATATTTCGATCAAACACACATTTAACGCACCGTGTCGAATTACACATGAAAAATAATGAACGACAAAATAATATGACTGCCAAAGTAGAACAAATAGCATACGGTAGCAAAAGTTCAACCTTGCCCCCACCCCACCCCACCCCACATCCATCCCCGACACGGAATAATAAACACAAAGAAGATGAAGAAAAACAAAATGTGCTACGAAATTAGTCGAATAAAAAAAAAGCAAATGGTGAATAAAATGAAACATGTTAAGCCATGAAGTAAGAACATTCGACAGTCGGCTCAGTCACTCACTAGCAAAATATCACTATGACGTGAGTGTGATTCGCTTTTGAGGGTGTTCGCATATAACATCACAATTTACAATTTGTATTGAAGACAATCAGACAGCTTGGAATCCATTGGTGCTGAGATTTTAGCTGTGTGAAAATTGTGAAATTGGATGTGCATGACAACAGGTGTAATTCACCTAGTGAATAACTAAAGTTGAAAGAGACTCTATGCTTTTGGTAGTCAAAAACTTACTACTCTTTAGCTTTATATGCAGATTTCAAAAGCGATTTCACAATGCATACACAATTCATATATAAGTTCACCAAAAAAAAAAAACAATCTGTATGACTTGACACACCAAGATAGAAACGTGTATGGAAACGCATCAATGGCGGATATCTTTCATCCCTTATCGCTCGCACATTCAACATTCTCTCATCGAATCGTTGATAAAGAAATGAGAAAAATTACTTCGTTCAAAAATGTTTCGCTGAGAGTGCTTTGCACTGGTGCTGCTTCTTTGCTTTATTTCTCTATCACATCTTCTTTGCATTTTACTTTGTTTTTTCTTAACCGATTTTCGTCTCTCTTTCAGTTTTTTTTTTTTTGGTTTCGTTGGTATTTTTACTGGTGCGAGAGGAAAATGCTTGAATGTGTCGTCTTTATTCGCCATGATTTCTATGCTAAGTTTTCGCTGATGGTTGTCTTGTGTATTTGGCCCTTCATATTTCAAAGGCCGCAATACATCTTCGCTTCTTTTTTTTCGTTAATTTTGTATGGGATTTTTAGTGATAGAATTGGTTCGTATTTTTTTCTACTTCGATTGTTCTGTTTTCGTGTTTTTAGTTTCAAAATAAAAAAAGTAACAGAAAAGATTCTCTCATCATGTGAATTAACATTCGACTCGATGAATGACTGTGTGATATCTCACTCTATTTAGGTGTGTTCAGTGTGCGCTGATTCGAAAGCATGAAAAACAATAAACAAATGGAAAATCAGAAGCTAGAGACAGATCAAAAACATGTACCGTTGATTGCTATCATAAATTCAAAATCAGGCAACAACAACAAAAAAATTGACTTCATCCATTTGACTTCGTTCGGAATATGCTTAAAACTTGGTCTTAATACCTTTCATCGCTTCATCATTCTAAGTACTATTCACACTCACAATTCTCAATCAAACCATGATCCCCCCCAATAAATACTTTCCCATTGTTATTTGTTCTTTTTTTCGGAGATGAATTTTTCAAAACGAACAAAAACAAGAGGCAAATACTGTCGCCCGCGCGCATATAATTCGCGTGATTTTGACCGATTTGTTCTGTATTCACAAAATGTGACTTTTGTCAGTTTTCAACTTCTTTGCGCGTCAGACACAAACCAATTAGAAATATTTTTCTCTTCACAATTGTTTTAATTTTTCTTTTCTTTCTTTTCTTTTTCTCTGAATGCGAACCGAAGTTTAGCTTTTTGACTTGAATTCTGCTTGTTTTTCTTTTTTCTTCTGATTTTGTTGTTGTTGTTATGTTTTGTAGCTGTTAAGTAATTGCAATAATGTTTTTGAGATTGGAATGTTGCTTACTGTTGTGCATCAATGTCAAATTTAACGGAATACCGTCACTTTAAGAGCAATGCTAAATATTTGCTTGAGAAATTGCATTCCATTTTTTTTTGTTTTTTATTGTTGTTCCCTTTTAAAGCTCGTTCAATTTTTTTCTCATCATACAAAAATGTGTTTATCTTGTTATGTATATTTACTTTGAAAATTTTGCGCACTGTGATGAGAAAATGGTGTTGTTGTTGTTTTTTTTTCACGAAAAAATTTGCCACTTTTTAAACGGTTGTTCTTAATCACATTGACACAAGTCCAAACCGAAAATTTTAAGCACTACCAAAAAGAAAAATTAAAAATTAAACAAAAAAAGAAGCCAACTAAACCAAATTTGACACGTTGTTCTTATTTCGTTTTACAAGCGCATCACAAGTAATTATCGCTAACAATTTGCCGTATAATAATAATGAGCGAAACTTTTCTAACGTCTTTTTAACATGTTTGAAAAACAAAAAAAAAACCAACAAACACACACACTCCGACGACTGTGACTCCAACAACCGAAACTCGCCACTCTACTCGGTGTGTATCTTTATGCCGTCCGCGTGTTATATATTTTTCAACAGCAGAACAATTTTATTTTATTTTTGTTCGTCTGGTTCATGATATTCACATCCGTGCTGTGCAATATGCTGTTTGCCACTGATCCAACAAACGTTGAACGTGCAACCAAAAACCGGTTTCCCTTCGGTGTGTTTTGGGATTTGTTTTCGGTACATGTGTTTCGGAACGGTATATATATATGCCTTTTCCAAGCAGCCAACTGAGGAATCCTCCGTGCGCGTGAGTGTGTGCTCTGAGTTTTCACTCCGTGCGCTTTATTTTTTTTTTGCTATCTATTCGGTTTCGGGGCTGCATTAAAGAATATAACAGCGTTCTTCGGTTTGATTTTGGTTGTTGTTGTTGTTGTAAAATGTCTATCCTTCTTCCCTGAAGAACACTAGCTGTTCGATAGAATCGCACTTCTTTTTTTCTCTCACCACTTTCGATCAATTTCAACGAAACTTTGATGAGAATTCAACGCTTTTTACCATGTGTACGATAAAAGGTCGATAGAGCTAGCGATAGAGATACGAACAAAAACAAAAACGTTAATATTTTGTATAAACAATACACACTTTCACGTGGTGAGCAGTGAACCAAGGTACAGGATGTTGAAATCAGGAGATGAGCATTCAGTGCCACCATGCATACAATGGATAATTTGACAAATTTAACAAAATTGTCCAAATTTTATGTGAGTAGCTCATTGGGTTCATTGTTGTTGCACCCATATGCATGCATGTAATACTGGTCAGACGGTGCGGTTAGAGTGTCAACCCAATGCATCATGATACACTCACTAAACTGTTTCGTACATTTAATGCCATTTATCGAATGTGATTTCAACACATTTTCATTGGCAGTTTTTTTTTTGTCGAACAGTATTTAAAATAGACAACAACAGTCACAGTACTACTCTGCAATCTGGCCGCACGCCATTGTCTTTCGGATGTGTGTTTTTTTGCTGTCGGTTTTTATGAGTGTGTGTGTGCGTTTGAATGTGTTTATCAATCAAAAAAGCAATCTTTAATTAAATTTTCTAGCCATGGTTTAGATGCCATTGTGTAATAACATATAAAAGGCTATTTTGTTGTGGTTTTTATTATGTGACCGAAGCATGCCAGACACGGGACGAGTTAGTTTTTTTTGTTTTTTTTGGTTTAAGTAAACAATGATTTTTTGAGTGATTCACATGTGAAACACGGGTAGAATTTTTTCAACAAATGACCAACTTCCCAGGATTTACAAAGAAACCGCATTAGTTTCATGATGGTAGTTGGTCGTTGGTTTTTCTTTGACACACGCACTCCGGAAAAAAAAACCAAACTCGAAACTAAATTTACATTTTGACCACATTTATATTTCACGTGTTGTGGTTTGTAATTGGGACGTTGCACGTTTTTATCGTGGAATTTTCATTTCGAAATAAATATTTGATGCGTACAAAATCCCCATTTCAAAACAAACAAATTTGTCCGTAGTCAGTCTTTTAAAACATCGCAATTTTCATTTTGCAATCAACATGAATTGAAGCTCATTCTTAGCTGAGTTTTACAGCTGGGAGTTAAATTTTAGTGACAAAAAAAAAAACACAGTTTACAATTTACAATTAAAATGTGAGAGTCGACCGAATTTTAACGAGTTGATTTTGGCGAGAGAGAGACCTTAATGGTGTTTTTAACAACTACTTACCGCCGTAATAGACAGTGTCGATTCAATGTTACATCAGATTGCATACTAAAAATATGCCATTTCGTGCTGTTCAAACGATCACACTAAAATCACACTCCGCCGAATCGTTTCGTGGGTGTTTCACATACAACCGAGTAGTTTTTTTACTGATTGATCGACACTGCAATGCAATAGATACGCTATCCAACAGGCTAGCACACACCATTTGGGATTTAAAATTTTCAATTCAGAATTAATTTGTTGCTGCTGCTTATTTGATCATACATTTGCCCATAGTTCAATGTGTGGTTTTGTTTTTCACGTAAAACTGAATTTGAACGATGTCTGGTTCATCCAAATGAAATGTTCGGTGTGTGTCTAATGCAATGCCAATAAAGTTAGCTGGGGCGAAAAATGCAATCGTTGTGAGCCATTTGTGTACAAAAATATAATATCAACACAGACAGGTTCATGAGTGCGGCTACATGTACGGGCTCAGTGATCCCGATGAAAATTAGTATGCAAGCAAAAACACTGACAGTTGCTGTTGTTGTCGCTCATCGAATAGCCGAACACACAACTATCAACACACACACACAACACAATTCAAAATACACAACACACCGACCTACAACAGCAGCGGCAAGAAAAAAAGGAATGAGCTGTCGCGTGCTGTCGTATGTATGTCCGACGTCACAAATAAAATTGACAGTCTCGTTCGCGTTCGTTCGCACACACACACACACACAGACGAAACAGAAATTCGCGCATTTCATGTGTTTTCATTAGAACGGTGTTCGAGTAAATCAAAACGATAATTGTTGTGTTCATCTTATCATTTCGGGTGATGATTGTTTCTCGTGGGACAAATTGACAAATTTATTCATTAAATTGTGCTAATTTTATTTGAATGTGATATTTTTTGTTTTATTTTAAATGCTACTTCCAAAACATTTGATTATTCCATTATGACAGATAATCAACCGAGTAAGTTGATTTTGCTATTGGTTTTTACATGTGCATATAATGTTGCAGCGATTTTCGATATTTTTATTTTTGTTTGTCATTAAGAAATTCATCAAACACGCGCGCGCCCGCGCACGTCACAGCATCATACAATTGAATTTTTCGATTAAATGAGATTGCGGATTGTCGGTTGCTAGCACTTGGCCTATGAAAATTGATAAATAAATTTTATTATTTCAATATTTCGATTGTTTTTGGTTTTGTGGGCGAATTTGAATCCCGCCAAATGCAATTTACGTCATTTGATCGAATCAAAGTGAAAATCAATGAAATCTTGATCGAACATTTTCAATGAAATCATATTTTAATGCGAATCAATAGACTTAACGCATTAGTGTTAAATAACATTCAGTGTGATGGCGTTGTACGAGTGAAACAAGAGTCTAAAAACATTTTGAGAATTAGCGTGTTTCAACCAAATCAATTAATTTTATTGATTGTATTGTGGCTGACACAACGTCGTTTGATTTTCTTTTGTATCACGTGTAAACGGTGGTGTTCAATTAAACATAGTTAATTAAAATGAATTAAAATCATATGACAATGTTTGGTATTCATTTATTTTATGCAGTTAGTCCATATCAATGGGAATATTTAAATGTTTTGAAGTGAACAGAAAATATATTCTCAGTCAAATCTTGAGCTGCACACAATTCACGTCAACATTTTATGAGTGTCGATTCGAGGTGCTCAAGTGTTTTTCTGACAAAATCAACAACTAAATATAAATAAATGTTAAAATGGTTCAAACCCGTATGAATTTACACTTGTTTTAACAACATTTAGTTTTTCTTGAATTTTATTTTCACCTTTTTTTCCATTTTATTTTGAAAAGTTTCAGTTTTTTTAAAAGTTTTTTTAAACTAAAATAATTTTCGTTTTTTTTTGTTTTTTTTTTTTCTTGTTCAATCATAAAATGGTAGTAAACATTGCCAATTTGGTGGCTCCAGTGGACTTGGAACTGTCCGAGAGAAACGAAACACAAGTTCAAAATGTGGACAAACTAGATTACAGCGGACCAAAATGGTAAGCCAACGGCCAAGGTTGTTATAAATTTCCCATTGAAAGAAAACCGAACAAATGTTTTTGTTGTTTGCTTTTGCTCAAACTCATTGCAAAGTACAAGATTCAAACAGTTGGCGATATTTGGTAAAGCATTGGCCCGTGTCATCGCAACCGCTTGCATTGCTTGGATGCGCCGTGATAATATGGACGCTTGGAAAAATTCTAATGCCTGAATACATAACGTTTACATCGGCACCGACACGAATGGCGGTCTTATTTATTGGTGGCCAAGCATTTGGCATATTATTACGTTTATTACAATGGCCTGAAATGCTTGGCATGATTGGATTTGGCATGCTTTTTGCGAACTTAGGCTGTACCGATTTTACTGGTTACACCGAACTCGAAGCATTCTTTAGGTGCGAATATATATATTTTGTGTGTGTGTGTGTGTGTGTGTTTTTTTTTTATTTCATTTTGGATTTGTGTTGTACTAATCATTCAACTTGCTTACTGTCAATCTCAAATCTTGATTCGCGCATCTCATTCAATTGGGTATAGAGATTTGGCTCTGGTGAATATAATGCTGTTAGCTGGCATGGGCATGGAGTTAAAAGCGCTCGTGCAGAAATTATGGCCTGTGCTACGATTATCCATTTTGCCGACACTTGGAGAGGTGCTTATCATCGCTGTTATCGCCAAATATGTACTTGAAATGCCATTTCTTTGGAGTTTTTTGCTTGGGTAATTGTTGAATTTCAATTTTCGTCTCTCTGTCACACCATTCCGCTCCTTTCCACACATCACCTTCAATCGCATAACGACTACCTTATTTTTCCTCTCCAACAAAAAAAAAATCCGGTTGACTGCATTGACACTTATTTGTTGTATTGTTCGGAATAAGCTCTTGCTGTGAAATTTCGAAATGTGATAATGAGTTGACATTGCCAATTGTTGGAAATGAATTAATAGACTTGACGACCCGTTTTTTTTCTTCTTCTTCTTCTTCTTCTTCTTATTTATATTTTTTTTTCAAATTGAAACGTAGATTGATCATAACAGCGGTGTCTCCAAATGTCGTTATCGATATTGTACTTTGGTTGAAAACTGAACAGCTTGGCCTCTACAAGGGCATCCATACAATCATTATTGCAACGACCACCATCAACGATGTACTCTCAATATTCCTGTTCAATGTTATTCTTGGCGTTATATTTTCAACAGGTATATTTTTTTTTGTTTCGCCTCTGAAACACAAACAACGAATTTCGGTTCGAATCGAACTATAAATGTCATGTTTTCAACCGATTTGGTGAACAGGGTCACTACAACAGCAACTGTTACAAGGGCCCGTGGGCATTGCAATCGGTATTGTTTATGGATTTCTATTTGGTATAGCCGTTAGCAAAGTGCTGCCATCGGATAAATCGGTAATCAATGTTTTATTTTTGTCTGGGGGTGGGCGGGGAGGCCGATGAAGAGAAGGCGAGTGAATTGGATGAAGTAGCACTGCGAGAGCAACAAATCAAGAGCACTTTTACGCCATGACCTCAGCAATTTGGTGAAATATCATCCAGCAATGGGGTGCATGTGTCGATTCAATGTACCTATGTCAATTGACCGCTCATTCGTTTGTTTGCTTACTTCTTGCTTGCTCACCATCAACATCACACGCTCTCTCTCTCTCTCTCTCTCTCTCTTTCTCATTCACTTATACTTTGTTATCTCTTGTTATAGAAATATGCGAACGGACTTCGTTTCACAATGATGGTGTTGGGTGGTTTACTGTCCGTCATCGGTAGCCGAGCAATTGGCTTTACATCGGCCGGTGCGTTGGGATGCATGGTATTGTCATGTGTATGCGGACGCAGTTGGCAAAAGCAAAAGCATCAAAAAAACGTACGTAGCAAATTGTAATCCGAATGGAAAATATTTCCATTTTGAATGTCTCGTGATTTATTGATTTGCTAAATGACACACGAATAAAAGCGAATAAATGTGCGTACGATGTGTTCGATTTGGATACGAAACGATCTATCGAATCATCTCATCTCGGCAACTTCATTCGTACCAATTGTGTGCGTGTGTGTGTGTGAGAGAGAGTGCGTGTGTTTGCTTGCTTATTTGTTTGTGTACTTAATTTATGATTGAATCACCGCACATCAAACAAAACACCTTTTCGTTTTATTTGGATTTGGAATTCGTATTCACAGACTCTTTCTCTCTCTCTCTTTCTCACTCTCTATCTATCTCTCATTCCGTACGCACTATTCATCGGTTCCGTTGCACACAGAATGATGTATTAGACAAAATGAATCTGTTGTGGAAGTTCGTGAAACCAATTTCGTTTGCGTTAATTGGAAAGGAAGTGCTATTTTCGAAACTAGATGCTCAACTTGTCGGCTATGGTGTACTAATAGTTATTATTGGCTCTTCGGTAAGTCAGTGGTTTGTTACCCCGTTTTGCAATGAAAAACTTGTTTCATTTCCATCGATTTATATTCAAAACTATACTCGAATATCGTTCAACGCCAATTGATTGGCCACACATTTTCAGTGCACACCAAAAAATTGTTCAGACCAATCGTCGCAAACGATTCAATATTAGCTTTGCAAGTTGTGTGCAATTCAAGTGTCATTACTTCAAGTTGTCCGGAGTTTTTTTTTTTATTATTTCTCCATTGAAGTGGCACAATCAATTGGTTGGCAAACTAAATTTCACTGGAAACATGAAAAGTTGTTAAAACTTTCTCTCTTTCTCCGGCTTGAAATTCGGAAATCGAATTTTCGGTTTTGCGAATTTTGTTCTTGTTGTTGTTGTTGCTATTAACTGCGTTTGAAATTATAAATTGCGTATATTTGCCTATAATAACACAGTGTCGTCTGGTTTTGTCTTACGTGCTTACTTTTGGGGCGGATTTAAATTGGAAAGAGCGATTATACATAACGATTTCTGGTTTTCCCAAGGCAACCGTTCAGGCAAGTTCTTAGCATTTAAATTCTTACAGATAGAATATTTCCACGATCAAAAATGTCCAGGACATATCTTAAAGGTGTTTCAAAACACTGATGGTTCTGTCGAATTTCAAAAAAAAAATCGTGGTTTTTTTCTCTTCTATTCACAGGCGGCTTTGGCACCGGTCGCATTGGATCTTGTGCGGCAAAAAAATCTACCCGAATATCATAATTTGGCTAACATTGTTTTAATTGTTAGCGTACTGGCTATTGTCTTAACAGCACCCGCCGGAGCTATACTCATGGTAAAGTTTGCACCAAAGTTTCTTCGTCAAACCTCAAGTGATGGATGACCGACAAAACAGTTGGGCTGTTCCAAGAGCGGCTTTATACACTTAATATAAATAACTCAAATGATTACTATGTGAATTAAATCAAAGCTTTATACTCAAACGTTCATTCTCTCTCTCTCTCTCTCTATTTTACTCACCGTTTTTACTTGTGTTTTTGCTCCACTTTCTTGTTGTGTTACTTGCCTCTTTTTTTGGTTTACTTCGAAATCGGCGATCGAAAACAACAGCACAAATTTTTCGAAAAGTGTAATTTTGATAGAAGGATAAGCAATAAATTCGCAATGGTATGGATATAACAACGCTAAAAATGCGATAAAATGTTTCACGATGTATTTGTAATCGAAGTTAAAGCAGAGTGTATTTTTTTCGCCATCATCTCACCATTCGTTTCCATCAATAGCATCATCAACGGTATTTTGGGTACCTCAATGACCAGAAAACGAGATGCTTTGCACAATACCAAAATAACCTTGTTGATATTGCTGCTGAAAATGACTTCCATCATCATTTTAATTTTGAGTTTTTTTCTCCTTGGATTTTTTTTTTCCTTCGTCGGGAGGAAGAGAATGTTGTCGCGCGGCGCATCTAAACCATGTACCATCAAACAATGTCACCGAAATGCCAACGCATTCCACACACACACAAACCGGAGTACTTTCAAGCGAAGGGAACGTTGAGAGAGAGAAAAAAAAAACACGTCATAGAATTTATTTTTTTTTATCTAAAATTAAAATCTTTTAGAATTGGTCAAGTTTTATAGAGTGAGAACAAAAATAGAATGGAAACGGACAAAGAGGAAATTTTCCATAAAACTGAAAATCTCTTAACAAAAAAAAAAAAACAGAAATAAAAAAAAATGCAGCAGCAACAATACTTGATGGGGGTAAAAAAACCATCGAATAACGGAAAAGGATGGAAAAATACAGAGGAACTTCATGAAAATGTTCAATTCACTTGATGGAATGGGTTCATTGGTGGTGATATCACGTGAAAGAGGTGTAGTCCTGAGACTTTGATTTTATTCAATGCAAACTTATTCAATTTGATTTTAAGACTTACCGGTAAGATGGGCTTTTGTTCACACTTTCTCTCTCACGTGCGTCTCAATTTTTATTTGACGAATATATGAAAAATACACTTGTGTTTCATCAGCCCACTTTAAGAAGATGGCGAGTGTTGATTAAAGCCAATGTGAATGGATGTTCCTGAAATGAAGTGGGTTTCATGTGTACCTGCTCAGGTGCCCATCTGGGCTTTGATGTGTGTTAAGATATAGAAACCCCTTTCATTTAGTTTCCGATTTACATTTGCAATCGGTTTACTTTCACTTACAACCAAAGAAAACAAATTACAATAATTAAGACGAAGTTTGCAACTCTTTCCCGGCAACACAAACAAAATAAACATCAACAACAGCAACATCATGAACATTAACACCCTTTTCACTCGTTTGAACTCAACAAAAACAATTTACAAATGAATAAATGACCAAAACACATTCAACACCGTTTTTTTTTGTTATCACTTCGTTTCTTTTATTTTATTTGCCAGCAAAAACAGGAATTTTTATCGTAAGCACATTTTTTTGTTGTTGTATATTTAGAAATTTTTGCATGTATTGAATTATATAATTTCGCATGCTAAATGCAATTCGTTTTGTGTATTATATTCGCAAAGAAAGAAGCTACTTCTGATATTGATTGTTTGCTACACAACAAAAAAAGGGAGTTTTTTTTACGTAAAAAAGTATCGAATCAGCTATCTACTTAGTTGGTTTTTATGATTCTTCTGAATCTGTCAAACTTATTATGAAGAAAAGGCAATTCGTTGCATTATTTCGATTGATCTATTTTTAAATCAAAAACTTCATTTTGACGTAAATTTGTTTAATTTTGTTCAATAGTTTGAAATCTGTTAGTTTTCACCTTCAAATACCTAATTCTCTCCTGATAACGTTTTATTTTGTTTACATTGTTTAAATTTGTTCTTTTTTTTTCATAAAATATTTCATGTGCTACTAACAAAGTTTGATTGGTTTCTCATTTTGAAACAATTTGAACGTGATTATACTGTTGAAAACTGAAATATTTCAATCATATTTAAATTTGAGGCACGTTTTTTCGTGTGAATCATTGAGAATATTTCAATGAATTTTGTCCTATAGGTTTTTGTCTGTATTTTAGTGGTGAAAAAACATAATAGTAATAATAAATTGATTAGAGTTTTTAACATTTTCCAATTGGTTTTGTTTTTCTGTAAAATAATTTTTGTTTTTTGTTTGTTTTCATGATGCACATCATTTCAGATTAATAACATAAAGCAACATAAAAACAACGATAAATGCATCAAATGCATTAATAAATGATTCATCTTAAATACTATTTTTTGATCCAAATATTTGCATCGCTTTCCATGCGCGGTCATTGCGGTTGGACGGAGCTATGCACTGTTTATGGTCGTGTTAGACTGAGCTTTCCCAACAAATTGGCGGCTTCAGTACCAGCATTGTTCTGAGCATTTATGGTGGCATCGTGAATTTTCTACAATTGAACACAGCGATATTTATAAAGGATGAGATTTTATGTGAATTTTTTTAAAAAATAATAATAATACCTTCTCAAGGTCTTCACGTGTTGCGTCAGCATAAGCATTGGCATCCTTCAATTTTTGATCTAAAGCTCCACCGGCGACTTTTATTCCAGAATCGAACACCTGGTTATCACAAAGCAAACACGACATTAAAGTCAATAAAGTATGGAATTAATTGAAAAATGTATTGAAATTTCAAACGGTGAAAAGAATGACGACTGTTTCTCTGGCAAAACTGACCATATTGTTTCAAATTTCAGTTACGGTAGATTTCACCAAATTACGATATATTTCTCGGAATTTCCGTATTTCAACACAAATCACATGCGATAAAAATGTATTGTGCATTCAACTAATCATATTTCCATTGTGAAGTTCTAAGTAAATTTGACGTTTACGATCGTATTTTATTTCAGGTGTATTGTAATTGAAGTAAGTAGTTCGTTAAAATAAGTGTTCCGATTCAAAAAAAAGTGTTTGGAAAATAATTATTTCATTTAAAAGCCATTAATATCACAGCATTAGAACTGTTTTAGAAACTGAAGTTCATTTCGAAATTGATTGAGGGCGCAGTCACACGGGGAAAAATTATGGAAACTGGAAACATTTTCATATATGTTTCCCCGTGTGACATGACCAACTCTTTGGTAAAATGACTAAAATACTTTCAATTTTTTTTTTAGACTGAACAATTGAGTAAATAAACACGATACAATTGAAAACGCTTTGTAATGTGAATAAATCAACAAATTCAATTGAAATCGGCTCAAATGTGAATAATTCAATAGATTTGTGGATGCACGGAAATTTTCAGTGTTTTTGTGGCAAAAGAGAGAAAAAAATAATGCAAAATTAACAGCTAAATTTTAATGTTCGTAATTTGGTTAAAATGCCTATAAAAACAATCGATCAACTTCAAAAATTTAACCCCTTTTGAAATTTTGAATCGAATTTCTTTGTTACATTTTCGGCCTCCTTCAATTTTTGATCGACGATGCCCTCAGCAGCTTTGCTACCAGCGGCAATGGCTTCAGTGGCGGCACCTTTTGCATGATCCAAAAGAGTTCCACCCGTTTGCTTGGCTTTTTCAATAGCATCGGCACCATTTTTCAATGAAGTATCTGCATCATTGGCTGAACAGAAAAAAACAAGAAGATTTGTCAAATTCATTTTGTTTTATTGAAACCATTGAGATGGCATAAAAAATCCTTTAATGACTACTATTATTATTCAACATTTCACTTACCAGCTCCTCCCAAAATTTCGCCAGCTTGATTTTTCGTCTGTTCAACTGCTTCACCAGCCTTTTTGGCTTGTTCTTCAGCATAGGTTTGAGCTTCCGTTGCCTTTTCAGCCGCTAAATCTTCAACTTCCTTCTTCTTCCGATCGAATAAATTGGCCGCTTTGTCGCCGATATTTTTTAATGAAGCTATACAACATAAAACATTTGTTCCAATTAAATTCGTTTTATTTACGATTTTTTACAAATTAATACACTTTATTGCTTTTTATGGAGACTTACATTTTGAAAAAAATGAATCCATTCCTAGTGAGTTCAAAAATAATTTTAATATATATTTAACAAGACACATTTTGATGGCAACAAAGTCAAGGCTATGTTTTTTAAGTAAGCAATTCAATGTCAAACATTGTGATGTGAAATGCAATAGTATAGTGACCCCAATCAAAGTTTAAACGTCTCATTATACGATTCCATTTCACCATAAACGTTTTTCATGAATTTGTTACTGAACATTTAACATCATTATTTGTCTTGTAAATTAAGTTTTTGTTTTGAACTCACTGCAAATGGAAATATGTCATCTTGAAATGTACATCTGAGTGTATTATTTGTAGAAAATTCAATTTTAATAAATTCATATTGAAATATACATGTTAATTTCTAACAGAGCTGGCAACGAATCAATTTCGAACAATTTTTTTTTTTTTTTTTAAATTTCGGCCTTAGATTTGTTTTCAGTACGTTTCGGACAATTTGGAAAAAACAGTTTTTTCGAACCAACATGAATTTTTTTTCTTCGAAATTGTTCGAAACGTACCCAAACCAAATCACAGGCTGAAATTCTTAAGAGAAAAAAAAACTGTTCGAAATTGGTTCGTTGCCACCTCTGATTTCTAATCAAAAATCAAATACAAAATAAAAATTGAACTTAAATTCTTATTAATAATGAATTTGGACACACAAAAAAACACATTTTTGTGTAATGTGAAATAGCTAAAGATTTATAACAATGAAACAAGAGCATGCATATGTGTTTTCAATTGGATTCCCGTGTGCAAATTTCTGTCTGTTGACAAATGTTTTTTTCAATTTTGGCTGAATGTGATTTAAATTCCAAAAGTCACTTTCTTTTGCACCCAGGATATCAACAACAAATTTGATAAACGATTATTAGAATAAAAACAAATGTATAATGTCAGTCGAGTTTTTATATTTGCAAAGATCGAAAGATTGGTGGTGTTTGATTGAACATGCGATGAGGTAATTGCCATGACAAAGACAAAGACAAGACTCTTCATAACAAATAAGATTAGGAATTTCAAACAGTGATTGTGATCGAACAAGAAAATGTTGGTGATTTTATTTTTAACAAACCTCCTGAAACACAAGAACCAAAAGAGTTGGATTAACATTTAGTTTGAAATAGAATTAGTGGCAAAGCGAAACGAAAACGCCCAACAGGTTAGTTATAAATATGAAGAAACACAATTTTGATTGGCAAGAGAGAGAGAAAAGCATCAGAAATTTCCATCAAATCAGAACACACGGATTAGGATTTTGCGAATTGAAATTGTCATAGATTTTCCCAGAGATTGTGATTGCGGCCAAAAAATCAAAAAGCATATTTTTTCTTTCAGAGCGCTTCAAGTCTGAAATTGTTCGTTATTTTGGTGTGTTGAAATACATATTTAAAAAAAAAAACCAGTGTGAACGTGTTGAACAAACGTAATAGAAAAAAACTAATTTTCACTTACATCTAATAGACAGCCCCAATTCAATGAATTTGTATGGACGACACACACAGAAGATTGAACAGCATTTTTGTTTTTTTGAGGAGAAGGGTTGATATATTCGGAAGCAACCAAAACAATTGTCATTACAAACACAATTGACAAACAATATGAACAGTCCCAAGTCCGAGCCGAAATCTAAGGCCAAAGCCAAAGCCAAAGCCAGATCCAGAGCCAAAACCAAATACCCATCGGTATTGACCCTCGGGGACCCAGCTTCAGATTTACAAGTACAATTCTCGACCTATATCTCCGGTCAACTTTCGAACAATAAAATTCGCCTAATTTTGATCGTAATATCAAATATATTCAAATATATATAAATATTTAATGAATTGATTCTGCTCATTACATATACAGGTAGATTAGTAAAATAAACAACATTTTGGACTCTTAAACAACACAGTTTCGATAAAATGGGTGTTAGAATTTAAACATTTTGCTCATTTGTCAAAATCAACAAAAAAATATATAGATTTGTTTGTTTTTTTCTCTGTTTTTATACATAAAAAAAGGTATTATTTAAAAGGGGCGAGTAATGTAAATGTTTAAATCTATTTTTTAAGCGCCTTTTTAGCAGCATCACCTGCTGATGTCACTCCTGAATTTATTGCATCACCAGTTGCTTCGGCTTCGTGTCGTTTTGTTTAAAATTCGTATTTTGATAGCGCGAATTGATTGCGAACAATGACAACAACGACACAAAAAATGTTGAAAAAGAAGAAGAAAAAAAAAACGGATTAATGATTAAAGTAAAAACCTTGACAAATTACTTCACACTCAACGTGTATGTATATCCTCACCAGCATCATAAGCTGCTAATTTTGTTCGATTCCATGCCGATTCCGTTTTATTGCCGAATGCTTCAGCAGCATCTTCAACACTCTCTTCACATTCATTTGCCAGAGCCGACGTTTCTTTGGCTATATTTGTTTCGTTTTTTTGTTTGGTTTGTTTTGTTTTGTCATTTTGAAGTTTCATTTGTAAATTTGTTCAGTTGTTGTTGTTGTTTGTTTTGAAATAAAAGAATTCGTTTTATTCGTATATATATTCAATGAGTTTGCTGTTTTGTACGGTAAAATCGCACTTTGTTTACCTAAAAAGTTAGCCGATTGTTGTGCACCTTTTAATGTATCATTTGTCTTCTGTTTGGTTTTTGTGACAATCTCTTTTGTTGTATCTTTTGTATCTTGCCAGGCGGTTTGCGCTTGATTTGATGCTGAGTCAGCTACTTGATCGGTTTTTGATTTGGTCTTTTCAAAGGCTGATGATGTTGTGTCTTTGAATTTACGGAATAAATTGCCAGTTGTTTCGGCTCCCGTTGATGCGATCGATGTTGCGAATCCTTTGGTGCCTATAAGTGGGCGATTTGATTGTTCAACGATCGTTCAAACGTCAATAAATGTCGAAGATTTCACTCATATTTCGCCGCTTTAGTCGAAATATTGATTGATTTAAAGATTCTTCATTCATTTCGGCGGTAAACAAAATCAAAAAATCAATATTTCGAATACAAGTGGCGAAATGATTGAGTGTCATCAATGACAAACTATTGACCATTTTACACATTTTCATCCATAGCAATTTGCTGTTCCATTTGTTTAAATGTGTGATATTTTACCTTCCCATGCTTGACCGGTTTTTTCAGCTCCAACAGCGGCCATATTTTTCGTTCCTTCGTACACATTTGAGGCGGCATTTTTGGTTCCTTCAGCAACTGTTGATGCAGCATGTGCTGTACCTTCGACAACATTCGAGGCTGCATTTTTGGTGCCATCATAAATATTGGAAGCAACATTTGCGGTTCCTTCGGCAATGGTCGAAGTTGCATGTTTTGTTCCTTCAAAAGCATTTGATGCCAAATTTTTTGTACCATCAGCAACATTTGAAGCAGCCGTTGTAATTCCACTGGCTACGGATTGGGTGGTATTTTTAGTTCCATCCCAAACATTACTGGCCACTTCGGATGTTTTGTCAGTGACTGTGTGAATGGCTTTGCCACTTTGATCATAAACATCATGTGCAACTTTGCCAGTTGTTTCAATTGTTGTATTTACAGCCGTTTTGCTGGTGTCAACAATAGCCCCGCCGGTTTTACTGGCTTTATCACCAACTGATGCAGCGAATCCCTTGGTACCTACAAGTTTTCACACAATTTCAACACAATTTTCAACAAATCTTTTGTTAGTATTTTGTTCTCAATGGCCTCAATGGTCAATATTCGGTTTTCAATCATTTCATTCAGTCATTTACAAAGTTTGAAGTACGAAAGAAGCATTTTAGTTAGTTTTGAAAAAAAGTGGATCCAGGATTTTGAATGCGCTGTAAAAAAATTTGACTAAAAACGTCGCTTTTGACAAACTGATCGATTTGAATGAAATTAGAAAAAAACGCGTCATTGGCCTTTTGGTGATCCATCTATGCTAATCGTTACCTTCCCACGCTTGTTCGGTTTTTTCCGCACCAGCGGCAGCAATATCTTTAGCACCATGTGCAACATTAGAGGCTGCATTTTTCGTGCCATCATAGATATTTGAAGCGACATTTACGGTTCCTTCAGCGATGGTTGAAGTTGCGTGTTTTGTTCCTTCAAAAGCATTTGAAGCTAAATTCTTTGTGCCATCGGTGACATTTGAAGCAGCCGTTGAAACTCCACTGGCTACGGATGAGGCGGTATTTTTAGTTCCATCCCAAACATTACTGGCCACTTCGGTTGTTTTGTCAGCTGCACCATGAGCCAATTGGCTAGTTGTATCAACTGTTTTACTGAATACACTTTTTCCACCTTCAGCAATCGTTTCAGTTGTTTGATATGCTTTGTTTCCAAGATTTGAGGCAAGATTTTTGGTTCCTAAAGTAAATTCATTTTTCAATATCCATGTTAGATTGTCTCAACACACACAATCGAATCCGTTTGGTAATTCCATTTTGACATTTGACTTTCATTCAATGACTGTTCCATTAGCAAAGAAATTTGGGTGAAACTTTGTGAGTTTTTATCTTCCAAAAAATAGAGCGATCAAAGTTAAATATATTCAAAATCGAGAGGAATAATATTCATGAATGTCGAATGTCCAATGTCCAAAATTTGGCGGAATTTCCTTTTTAAAATGCCATTGTGTTAATACCTTCCCAAGCTTGTCCCGTTTTTTCAGCACCAGCAGCAGCAATGTTCTTTGTTCCTTCAGCAACATTTGTGACTGTATTTTTTGTGCCTTCGTATACATTTGAAGCTACATGTTTAGTACCATCAGCAACATTCGATGCAGCATGTTTCGTTCCTTCATAGGCATCAGAAGCCACATGCTTGGTTCCCTCATAGACATTTGTCGCTACATTTTTCGTTCCATCAGCAATGGTTGAAGTTGCATGTTTAGTTCCTTCAAAAGCATTGGAAGCCAAGTTTTTAGTTCCTTCGACTACATTTGAAGCAGCGTTCTTCGTTCCATCATAAGCATTGTTGGCTGCATTCTTGGTACCTTCAGCAATTGTAGATGCAGCATTTTTCGTTCCTTCGTAGGCATCAGATGCAACATGCTTTGTTCCCTCATAAACATTCGTGGCTGCATTTTTGGTTCCTTCAGCAATGGTCGAAGTTGCATGTTTTGTTCCTTCAAAAGCATCAGAGGCCAAATGTTTAGTACCTTCAACCACATTTGAAGCAGCGTTTTTCGTTCCATCATAAGCATTGTTGGCTGCATTCTTAGTGCCTTCGGCAATCGATGATGCAGCATTCTTTGTTCCTTCATAAGCATCAGATGCAACATTTTTAGTTCCCTCAGCAACATTTGAAACGGCATTTTTGGTACCATCGGCAACCGTTGTGGCCGTGTTTTTCGTTCCATCCCAAACATTACTGGCCACTTCGGTTGTTTTGTCAGCGACTGTGTGCATCGCTTTGCCACTACGATCATAAACATCATGAGCAACTTGTCCAGTCGTTTCAATTGTTGTATTTACAGCACTTTTACTTCCATCATAGATTGTTCCGGCCGTTTTGCTTGCTTTATCTCCAATATCAGAGGCAATATTCTTTGTGCCTGTAACAGTGTTCGTTGTTAGTTAATATAAATATCGCATTCGAAATGTGGAACATCGTCAAATAATCCTCCCCAAACACTTTGATCGTTTTCCCAAATACGTTCACACTAAACGCTTAACAGCATTTTTCATGTTTCAAACTACCAAAATGATTGGGCATATTATTTTGCAAAGTTCCAATTTCGATTGCGATTTGTGATACCTTGCCATGCACTTTCAGTTTTTTCAGCACCAGCAGCGGCAATATTTTTCGTACCTTCAGCAACCGATGATGCGGCATCTTTAGTTCCTTCCCAAGCGCGGAATAGTTGTTTTTCAGTGGTATTTACTGCACTTTTTCCACTTTCAGCAATGGTTTCGCCGGTTTGGTGTGCTTTTTCGCCAATATTTGAGGCCAATCCTCTGGCGCCTGTATACATTTTCAAGGGAATTGGTTTTTTTTTTTGGTTGTTTGTTTTGGTCACAAAGACTCACACAAAATCCATGTTCGTTTTGGCAAATTTCACTTTAAATTTGGTAAAAGCTCGTTAGTAGCTCGGTTATCGTGTGCAGCACACACACACAGTGACCTTTTACCACACATAAAGTGAAATGTCCAAAACAGCCGAAATATATGTGTTCAGCTAGTCGGAATTGTAAATACCTTCCCATGCGTGAGCGGCAGCATTATTTGATTTTTCAGCAGCAGCAATTGTAGCATTTTTTGTGCCATCAATAATTGAAGCGGTGGTTTGTTTCGTCGCTTCAGCCGCACCAATGACCGCCGTGGTGGTTTTGTCTGCCAATGTGTTGGTCATTTTTTCAGTTTTACTAGCTACCGAAGAGGCGGCATCTTTGGTCGATTTCCATGCTGATTCGCCCGTTTTCAATAGTTTGTCTAATAGCGTACGGAATGGAAAAGCGAACGATGCAATGGATTGTTGATTGACCGATCTATTCAATTAATCTTAATATTGTGGTAGCATTTCGTTATCCATCCATTAATTATCTTGCATTTTGTTTTTTTTTTTGGATAAATGATCGAAATTCTACTACATATTCATTACCTCGGCAAAGCAAAAGGCTTAAATTCCGTGGAATTTTGTTTTGAATATTTTGCACACTGCACAAAAATTCAATTGATTGGTAAGAGAGACCAAAAAAAAATAGAATAATGTTTGAGACACATGTTAAATGTAGTAACCTGTATTTTCTCCAATTTCATTGGCATCATTTTTCAAATCATTTTTCAAACTAACGCCAGCCTCTTCAGTTTGATTGACCAAATCTTGGGCATTTTGTTCGGTGTTCTTTTTCTTGCTTCTAAACAGATTGGCCGTTCGTTCACCAAAATTACGAAGCGACGCTACAAAGAAATATATATTTTTTTTTGTTTGGTTATACATGAAAACATATGAAAATAACGGGAAAAAAAAGAAGAATTTTTTTGTTGATTTTACGAAAATTGCATTTTTTTTGTTCTGTTGTTGTCGGGGCAGGCCATTTCACAAAATGTTAATGTTACAACCATATTCACTTGGCAGTTGAAAATTCGATTTGGACGATGTCAGTTAATGTCGGTTACAGTTGAAAAATATATATCTCCAGTGGAAAAACTTGCATATCATGAATATTTGAAAACCAAAAGGGAAATCGTCCAACAACAAAAAAAAAACCGACACAAAACACACATAAACACAAACGTAAAAAGACCTTCGTTCATTGCAGTCATTTAGTAATGCTCTTATTACTGCAGAACCACACACAGGCGGGCCCCCAAATATAAATAGCCAGAAAAATAGAAAGAGAGAAAGAAAGAGAGAGAGAGAGAGAGAGAGAGAGAGGAAAAAAAGAAAGAGAAACAACATTTCCATTTTATATTCATGCTGACATTCAAAGACATGAACTAAACTCACCAAAAGGCTTGTAAATGTAAATATTATACATGCAAATAACAATCGACAAACTGAGACTCATTTCTCAGTTAGAGAATATTCTCGTTTTGTTTGCAACCAAAAACAAAAACAAAAACAAAATGAGAAGAACAATGTAAATGATTTCAGTGGGTAATTCATGTTTGTTGTTGAAAAAAAATGAAATATTTGAGTGCATTATGGCCAATCAGCTATGTTTTTGTCTAGACAGGTTTGCTTGATGTGAAACAATGTGAAATGTTATTCTTCACCCTCGTTGAACATTGAAACCAAAACAAAAAATCATTTATTACATTTAATCGACGTAATAATTCAGTTTTCCAATGAATTTATCATTACAAATTGGATTGACACCTCAAACAATATTCTCTATTCACACATACACTTCCCTCATCCTCATCCTCAAAGAGAAATTTGAGTACGATTGACAAGTACGAATTGTCCATCATTTCCACATCAAACCAGACCAGGTCTGTTTATCTGTTCTAACATTCGATGCAAAAAATAAAATTACATGTTTAATTGACTAGCTACTGGTCGTGCAACAACAAAAAAAAAAAAAACAAAACGTACAAAACGAGTTGAATTGTTATTTGATTTTGGTGTGTAGACGAAAGAGATACATTGTAATTTTAATGTAAAAAAATGTAATGTGAATTGTGAACGAAAATTACAATTTAATCAAATGGAAAAACGCATTTCAATTTTCATCACTATCATACTCACAATCTGAAATGGTTAAAAAAACCGTAATTTTTTTTTCCCCATTTTGTTCAAGTCATAAAGAAGATTAGGAGAGAGAGAAAAACATTGTTCATGGTTAGTTATTTGTCTAATCGATGCAGTTCTCTGCTGGGTTTACTACTGTTTTGCTAAAAGTGTGGATTTAATTTGTGAAGTGTCGCGATTATAATCGCTCAAATATTATTTGAAGTGTGTTAAGTGGATATGCCAACAAAAAAAACGCAGACAGTTTACAACTTTTGGGGATTTTTAGGGGGAAAAATTAAAGTCAGGATTCATACAACAGACCATATTAAACATGCACAGTCGAAACAGATTATAGTCAGTATTTACATTGTCCAAATCAATTTATTATATTAAAAGACGGTTACGAATATTCACGGTTTGATTTCAATTGAAAAAAAATCGTTTTTTTTTGCTTGGATTGCCAATTCGACACAACACACACAAACACACAAAACAATAACAACAGCCACAAATTGAAAATCACAATATTATCTGTATACAAAAGAATCTGGTTTAAAATGTGGGAATTGTCTAGAAATCATGTTTTTTTTTTAAGGAATTTAATTCGATGAAATGAATCATTTCAAATGATACGCAGGTAGATGGGAAGGGAACGGAGAGGAAGGTGATACGGTCACAAGTTCACCAGTGGGAAAGAAGGAGAAGAGATAAAATACCATTAAAAAAGCACAGAATATATTATTTTTGTGCGCGCATCGAAATGCGAAATAATAACAAGTGGCTAGATACTCTTATTAGAGAGTGTATGGCGCGGTGATGACGGCAAACAGCGAACAAAATCGATAAATTTTTCATCATCCATTGATTCCGTCATTTGGTTATTATCGTAAGATGATGCACATTCCATAAACTGATTAGTCAATACCTTGTTCGAGGCTATGCTAGAAACAGTCTAATATCTACATCATATTTAGTAGACGAGGTTATGCATGTTCTTTAAAGAAACAAACAAAAAACACACAAATTGTGACCAAGAATTACGAAAGGTCAATTAAAATTGACCTATAAATTAGAGTAAGTGAGATATCTCTGTGCCCGTGTGATGATATCTTTTCATTATAATTTTATTTTTATCGCATAGCATAGAACTAAACGAATTATTTCGCATTGAATTTGAATAAATTACATCTTTTTTGTTTCTTTTTTCGGCGAAGCGTTAAATGATGGAGTCACAAGCAGGAGCAATGTGTAAGAGGCTACATGACGTCATATCAGATTTTATTTCAAACACTTCAAATAAGACTCTCAATAGTGTGCGGCCAAACACAATGTATAGAATCCGAGAATAAAAGCAGAGCACGAAAAAAAACACACATTCAAATGCGACGCAAAAAGTAACATTTCAATCCAATTAAATGCGATTCGGCGTTTCAGAACGTGTGTTCGGTGAATAGAAAACCAAAAAAACAACAAAAAATGCTGCTTTGAATATGTGTTGCCTCTAAAATGGTTTTGTTTATATGCGGCCATCGATCTTTTGATTCCGAATTTTGATTCTCAAGTGAAAATTCTAAAAAAAAAAAAAAAATTTTGTTGTTTATTTCAAGTGGATTCTAGCTGCTTGCATTTCACAAGCTGCTTCGATTATTTACGGATAAAATGGTGTTGCGCGTATAAATAGCTGAACGAAATGAAAGTGTCGGTTTTTTGTTTCGTGAACGCAGTTGAAGTCGCACATGGATGACATCACGCATTGGGCGAGTGTCAAAATGACGGACTTCTAATATGTAATTTGCTATCGGTGTTTTCTTTGTTGTTGTTGTTTATTGCGTGTATTGGGGCATTTAATTCGATGCGAGGCATGTGTGTACGATGATGGAATTAAATAATGATGAATCAATCATCAAAAATGATGAGCATCGATTAGATAGAACAAGATGGCCTAGAATCTTTTGCCTTTCATTGAATCCAAATCGAATAACAAACAACAACAACAACAACTAGAAAACACCATTAAAATATTTAGAAGGGCAACGTGTCCAAATCCAAATCCATCGTTTTACTCAATAGTATTGTACAATCATCACACAACTGACTGTTTCTATCCACTCGCTTGAGAATATCGACCCAGTGTAATATAGATGTGCGATATTGATTAATTCACAAGTGCTGCTTTCTATGCTTTTTTAAGGTCATGGTCAGAATTGGTGTGTTGGTACGGAGTCAGTTAGGTTCCCTCTGTCAAGTACTACTTCTTTTTCTTCTATTGTATGTTTTTTTTTTTATTTAATTTTTAATTTGAATGTACTCGCATGTTCGCTTTCGCTCTCTCTATCCCTCTCTCGCTCGCTCGTTTTGTTCAAGTGTACAAAGAGACTACTCACACCATGCACACCATAGCCACCTTCATACCGTCATTCAAATACGCACTTATAACATTTAATTGATACTAAGAGAAGGTTCTAAACGCTTATCTAATATTCATGTTTCCATTGCTGTTTTTCCCACCATTTAAAACCAATGTGAATTATTCAAAAAAAAAAAAAACAAACGAAACAGCAAAAAGTTCTACACAATACGCCCGCAAGAGAGAGGCAGAGATACGAATTGGAAATATTAACATTCATTACACATAAAGTAAAAAATATTTTACTGTTTTTTTTTCTTCTTCAAATTCCAAATAAATTTGATAGTTTTTTAATGCCATCGATTTTCGATGGATTTTTCGTTTTTTTTTTTTGGTAATTAAGTCTTCAAAATGGATGTATCAAGTAAAGTCATACCTGTGAATGCACTGAACATGTTGATGTGTTATGTTTGATTTCTTTCTCTGTCGAAACGATGTTATCCAAAAAAATGTCGATCAAATAGTGGTTATTCCAGCTGATTAACTGTTGATTTGCGTCGTATGTGATTCTCTGAAAATGTGTTACAATGTTTGTTGTTTTACACAGCGATCAAAAACCAACCAAAAAAAAAACCAACAACAGCAGCAAGAACTAACAAACACTCCCTAATCGGCCCGATAATCCGACAATAACAACAAATACAAAACAAAAAATTAAATCGAATGCAATAATAACAGCGAAAAAAAAGTCAAGCGAACAAAATAAGAGCAATTATTGTTTTTTTTTGCGTGTGTGTTGTGTACTCTGCCTTTCAACGGCAATTATTTCTCATTATTTTTTTTGTTGCTTGCTCTTTTTTTGTGTCTTTTTCTCTCTCGTTTGCTCTCGCATTTCTCGACGAAATAACAACAACAACAAAACAACGCCGACCGGAATGCTGTGCAGTGTAGAACTTTTCGAAACGGATTACATCGTTCCGCGTTCACATCGATTCATTTCGCAATACCCAAAGAGCACCTATTTTGACTCATGATGTTATTTTTGAAATACTTCTTCTTTTTTTTTCCTTTCGACATCGCCTTTTTTTTCGTCCCGTCTTCCTTTCCGCGAGACGTGACCGTTTTTGTTCTTCGTTTACGGTATGTGTGTGTTGAAACCGCGATCGATTTGACTATATATAAATATATAGATTTTTATTTTTTTTATTTTGCATGAAATCAAATTAATTTTCGTCTTATAGAAGAAAGACGCAAAGGGAAAACGAGAGAATGAAAAAGAATGAATGAAGTAGAATACAAAAAAATAGCGCCACTTGCAAATTGGCGACACTTAATTCTTGATGCTGATTGTAAGATGAGTGTGTTGAAGATTTTTCGATGAGTGGCTATGCCAATCTCGTATCGCTTCAATTCAGATCGAGAAAATCGATGCTTTGCAATTTCTCGTCTATCTCAATCCAAACAACAACAATTCAATGATAATTTTATTTAAAATGTGATTTCATTTTTTTTGTGTCGCTCTTGTGGTGTGCGAACATTCACGAAAATCTCGACAAAATCGATAGATTTTTTTTTTTCATTTCGGAACCAATTTTTTTTTTTTTGGTGTCGTCGTTGAATTTCGATATAGAAGTAATATCTATGAACTGTGGCTGAAAATTGTGCCATTTGATTTATGTTTGTAAAAAAAATAATAAACCTCATTAATCGAAAAACGAAAAATGAATTGAAAGTCAAAATCGGGCGGAAAAAAAGGTGACACACAACCAGAGGAAGATGAAGACAAAAAAAAAAACGTGTACCCAGAGTTAAACGAGAGAAAAATCAACAAAAACACCTCAACTGAAATATTATTTCGTATAAATATTTATTTTTTTTTTTACTATTCGATTCGATTCGATTCGATTTGCCTCACCGCACTTCTCTTAGAAAAATCTCTGATTTGGTTAATATTCGACGTTCGCACTCGTTAAACTAACAGCTTTAACACCGAATGAAAACAATCCGTTTGATTTGAATATGATCTTTTCTCTCATGTGTGTGTGTGTGTGTGGTATGTGCTCATGGGTCTCTCACGCTGCTGCTACAGGGGCTCTCTCTCTCTGTTCCGTTTAACTAGTGTAGATGTGCCACACGACAACACTTGTGTGTTGTAATAAACGTTTGTTCCTTCGTTGTTTTATTTGATTATTTGTTGTTGTTGTTGTTGGTATTTTATATGATTTTTTTTTCTACCGATGTATTTCATATCAAATGTGTTTAGTCCATGTGTTTGTATGTGAAGCGCGCATTTTTGTTGTTGTTTATTCATTGCGGTTCTATAGTTCAGTTTTTTCCGTGCTTTGATTCCGTGGTGGAATCGGATGTGAATGTGTGAGTGAGTGAGTGAGTGAGTGAGGTACGGTTCGTGTGTTGTTTCTCATGTTCTGTTGGCCAACGCGAGAGCGGTGTGTGTGTGTGTGTGTGTGTGTGTGTGTGTGTGTGTGTGTGTGTGTGTGTGTGTGTGTGTGTGAGTGTGTGGCACATACTGTGTGCTCAATGTAATGGGCGATTTATTGGCGCTGAATAGAAAAGATGACATTCCATATGTAATCTGGTGAAGCGGCTGTAACCGTTCTCTCGCGCTCTCTCCCTCTCTCTCTCTCTCTCTCTCGATCTTCTTCTCTCTCTGTGTGTCCGTCCGTCCGTCCGTCTTTCGTATAGTTCTTTTCGGCCTGTTCTTTATTCCCAAGCGTATTTTAATTCTTGTATGCTGTTTGTGTCGCTAATGCGAGCCCGTTGTCGTGTTGCTCAATACCATTCGCAATGTGTCTATTCTATAGTGTGGATTCCACACTCAGCGCATTCAACCAACGAATGTCGACACAACATACAAAACACCGAACCAACCACACACACATAATCCACAACACAGGCATGATAGAATGAGACCGAGCAATGCGAAGCAATGCAAACAATTCGGAACAGCGGCCAATTAGGTGTATGCAAGAACAGGGCGAAGCACACAGAATAGAATAAAAAAACATGAATTACAATTCGGATGCGTATGTGTGTGTGTGAGCGAGTGTGTTTGCCATTTTTTTGCATTAGATCATCGATGAGACAGAAATCCTATGAACTTAAGTGTAAGGAACATTCTTTTGGATTGTTGTCTGTCTCCTTCTATTCAATCGGAATGTTGCGTCTCGTGCCTTCGTGTGAACGTGTGTGTGTGTGTGTCTGTGTATTTGTGCGTATTTATTACATAATGCACCGTTTTTTATGTTCGGTATTTTGAAGTCAAGTGTGTATTTTAAAAATGATAGATATTGTTATGTGAGCCACAAACAGTTGAGGCAAAAGCGCGCGCGGCCCATTTTGATTGCATGGCCCGTGTTTTCAGGCACATATTTTTCTGTTTTGGGCGTTTTTTTTTCTTCTTCTGTGATGCTGCGATCCCCATTGTGTATTATATGCTTTAGTTCAATTATAGCTCAACCATTCCCGATAGATGAAGTTCAGCATTTATGACCATGATATCGTACATTAAGATTCTAATCAATTTTCAGATGAGTCAGAAATCGTTCGCATTTGACAGAAATGAAACAGTTTGTGGCGAAGCGGTGTATCGCTGAATTGGTGAACACTAGAAAGAGAGCGAGAGAGGGAGCAGGATAGCGGGATAGCGGGATAGCGAAAGCATGATGCTGATAATTCCAATCTAATTAAATTTTCTAATTATCTGAACAATGATTGAATGGCAACATAATGTGATAAGAACGGTTGTGATCTCATTGTGTGGTCATCACTAAACATCGGGGGCATGCACGCACTCACATTCGGTGGATAAAAAACGTAACGTTATTCTCTAAGTGGTTTACCTTATTAAACATGATTTCATTAGCAATGATGAAATGTGCGCGTTAAAAAACATCGATTTTATGTGCAAATTTCGATTTCAAATTGATATCCCATCGATTTTTTTTTCTTTCTCTCTCACGAATTGAAAATGTTCAACGCACATATCAACAGATCATCATCCGATAAATTCAATTCTCCAATGGGTCAATTCACCTAGCATCGTGAATGCAATTTCCATATATGTTATTTTGCCATTGAACAGTAATCGATTTCGAATGTGCTGATAAAAACACATACAGAGAGCAAGAGAAAGAGAGAAAAAAACAGCAGCTCTCGAATGTGATGCGTGTGTGCGAGAGTGTTACAGTTTAAGCTAGCAAGAGATCAACCACATCAAAATGATTGTGTGTGCTATTTTGTTTTGTTTCAATCGAGCTTCTCTCCGTCGCAATTGTGTGTATTCTTTTTGGCACTGCACTAGAGAGTTAGTCTGTGTGTTTCTATCACGTTTCACGCGCCGTGCATGCTTTATTTTTGTGCTCATTCATTTTGTCACTTTCGCCTTTTTGGCTGGCTCTCACTTGAGTTGCGTTGTAATTTGTTGTTGTTGTTGTTACTGTTGTAAACTTTACAGGCTTCAAGACGCCGAACCATTAAAATTGCGTCGTAAAAATTATCGGCCTCAATTTAGCCTTCCGTTGACTTTCTATTTTGTTATCTGTTTATTTTCAAAGTTGATATTATATTAAATTATTTTTGTGCATTTCTCATTCACATTTAATTTAATACTTTTTTCCGTCGATAATTGTTTGTTTTTTTTTCTTTTTGCCATAAATTTATTGGTGCTTTGCCTCAGGAGAGTGTTGATACCATGCAACAAATTTAGTTTCAATGAACTAGAGAATTTGATGTGGAGATAAACAGATTGAGGCATCTGGCTCCACTCAATCAAAGCGATTTGAAAGGAAACAAAAAGAGAAAAAAAAATATTCGTTGTGCTTGACTTCATGTACGTGTCGTGTCATAAGAATCATAAACAATATTGTTGCCGAACAAAAGCGCATAGCACCCGAAAAATATGAACGGAAATTTATTATAAATAATAACAACAACAACAACAAATAAAAATCACTCACACACAATTCGACCAGCGAATAAAGAGACCTCGGTGCTACTTGAGCAAATGAAGCAACAAACCAGGCAATAACAGCAGCAGCACCACAACCGACACCAACAACAACAACAAATTACGCTTCACAATCTTTTCTCTTGCGTTCGTTTTTTTTTCAGTTCTTTCCTATTTGTGTGTCGTGTGTTCACATTTTGAATATGCGCAGCGTATTTCAGAATTCCTATAATAAATGAGAAGTATGACATCATGCATGATGAGAGAGTACATTTGTTATTCAAGGACGATGATTCGTTTTTGCTTCCTCTTCTTCTTCGGTTTTGTTTGTTATTCACTATACTCTCTCTCTCTCAACTTCTCTCGCTCTCCTTTTCTCTCTCTCTCTCGCTATCATTCTCATTCTCTCTGCTTCGCAACATTCTTGTTCTATTCTAGACAATTCCGTGGCACGGAATCCGTGCGGTGTTTAAGTGTGCGTCATTTTTTTTTTGTTCCGCATTTTGCCATATTATGCCATATTATGACCGGAATTTAATTTTCGTCTCTTTCGCACCGAAAAAAAAACCACCAACCAGCAACAACAACAAAAAACATATATAAACCGATTAAGAGGCGGCTTAAATTCAGTAAAACAGGCAAAGCAAACAGAACCGTTGAAAAAGCTACCATTCTTTTGAGTTTGGCATTTCGGCTTTTGATTTGAACAATTTCAATTGAACTTGAAACGAATTACCATGAAAAAAAGCATAAATCCAGGCGAATATTACTTTCAATATCCATACAAACATTTGTTGGTATACTTAAAGAATCGATTGAATATTCTTTTGAAATATGACCAACCAACGCCATAAGTCAACAAGTAAAGCACTTAATATGATGCGACGAATATACGTAATAGGGCCAACGCAAAATGTGTGACATAATTTTTGCACTTTTTCTGCTAGCACATTGTTTTTTTTTTTTCCTCCATGCATAATAAAATAAATGACTTGACATTTTTTGTGTGTGTCAAACAAGGGCAATGTGATTCATTTTTGCATAAAATGACAATTTTCTTCCCTTCTCCCCCTGTACCGCAATTAAAATTCACTGGCATCAAGCTATTACTCAACTCCTATCAGCTAAAAACTGGAAATAGCACTGTGAACTCATGACAAACGACGAAAAAAAAAACTGTACATTTTGCATGATTTTATCTTTTGCATTAGAAAACCACCATCATCAGTGACTACATACGACATGCCTGCACCATATAGTCACTAGGCCTGGGCCATGAATTTAAATGACTGAGTCTATGCAGGAAGGAATGCACGAAACAAAATATATTGCTGCGTTGACAGATCTATAGACGCATCGATTGAAATACATCAAGACAGTTATGTTTTCACTTGACAACAAGCTGTTCTTTAATTCAATAAGACATCAATTATGAATACCATATATCGACAATAATTCTTTTATACTATACATTTTTAATCGACTCATAAACATTTATATTGGAGACATTTATGGTCCAATTAATTAATCATAAAAGAGAATATGGTTTGAACGGTAGAAAAAAATGAATGAAACTCCAAAATTCTCATCATTAACAGAAATGGCATGACAAATAAGGTGTTCTCAAATTCAATCAAAAACAATCAATGTAAATGGAATTGATTGGATGACCTTTTGAAGCTCAATTAAAAAAAAAAGCATCTAAATTAAGCTAGAAATCCAAGTCGGAAGTCTCGCAAAATCGGTTTTATTTGTTGATTGATTCACTTGTTTCGCAAATCACATCAAAAATAAATCGGCTATTTTGCCAACGGCACACTATTTAACTAACGACCGCTGCTGAATGCGGGTAGCTGATCGATTGTCTTGATGACTCATATTTTACACGATCTATACGACAACTGTAAACTCGGTGTAAATTGTTCACACTCTTTTAAATGTTAAGATTGCTTTTAATTGAAAAAAAATATGCAGTCAGATCTTCATTGGTTGCTAGACGGTAGCTGGCTAAATATAAACCAGATGAAAAAATAAAAACAAATGCAAAAGATGTCTCAAGCCATGAATAAAATTGAATATTATACTCACAATCACAAAATTTGCATCAACAATTTCAATTCATTCGTGCCATTCGATTTGTTTTCCAGCTCCATAGAAATATAGAGACAAATATCACGCCGCACATTTTCATTTATGACTAATAACGTTTGTGATACGAATCAAAAGCGATTTATTTTCTTTTGACACACGGATTAGCGATTGAAATAAATACTTTTCGTCACACCGCTAAATGCATGTCAATGCAAAAAAAAAAAATGAATAAAATCTGGGGAAAAACAGCGCATATATATCAAGACCGAACAATTAACCGATCAAACCACCGATATGTTTCAAAATGGAAGAGAGCGAGAGGGAAATAGAGAGAGAGGGAGGGAGAGAAATAGAGAGGAAGAGAGGGAGGGAGAGAAAGAGAGGAAACTGACTTTAATGTGGAATAATAAATGTGCGTCGAATACTTTGGGTTTTGATATATTTAAAAGAATTTCTCCAGCCAGTCCATTGAACTCCCCTACAAAGTAACTATAGTGATTGGCACAATGTACACATAAAACCTATCGAGACACTGGCCGATTCCGTGTGGTTTTGCAAGACAAATGCTAACTATCTATCTGTTTCTGATATGTGCATGTGTGTGTGTGTTGAGGGAGAGAAAATCCACCGCACACCAGAACCCAACCGGAGCACGCACACACACGCAAAACCTGTTCAGGTGAGGATATGAAATGTTTGTGAACGAATCAAAATATTCTGACTGTGACCGAGGGGGGAAGTTCATGTACAACAAGCACATATTAATATTGCTTATGTGTGTCCTGTTTCGTTTGTTGTTGCTTCCGTTGAATTCTTATTGTTCTTGTTGTTGTTGTCAGCACACAGAAACAATACCAAAAAAAAAAAAACAACAACAACAACAACAAACCGCTAGATTCAGTGTTGTGAGATTCACGCGTACACAAATAAAAATGCCCAAAATGCATATTATTTAATCGATACAAGTGTGAGTGTGGCATGAACTTGTGTGTTGTGTTTGGTATAGTGAATCGAAATCGAACGAATGGATTTTCGAAACCAAACAACCCGATAAATTAAACACATTTAAACGCATTTGTCATCGTTTGTGTGTGGCTGACTTTCAGTCGCAGAATTTTGTGTTGTTTTTTTTTCGCGTGTCTCTATATTATTGTTTGTCATTTGAGATTTTTCAAAACTTTAAGGACATTTCAGTTGTTTTTTTATTCGCATTCGAGTGTGTGTGTGTGTGTGTGAAACGTTGAACAAGTTTGTAACGCCAACCGTTTTTGGCAATACATTTTTCGAATTGTTTTTTTTTGTCATATTATCTTGTCTTCATACTTTCATCAACATAAATTGAATTCCGAAAATTTATGTGTTCATTTTTTTTTATTGTATTTTATTGTTATATGTTGTCCGTTAACTTGTGATCATCATTGATGCAATTGCATTCGACTACCGATTCAAACGATTTCAATTTTGATTCGACAAATCGGCAATGCACAGTTTGATTTAATTTGTTGTTGGTTTTTTTTTATGTTTCGGGTTTGATTTGGTCAATCATCGGAATTTTTTTTCAACATTTTCATAATTCGATTAAATTTAATTGAATTTTGGGAAACTTTTAATTTTTTGTTTGTTTATAGATGATGAAAAAAAAACATAGTGTTCAAAGTGTTTAAACTGCAATTAAATGCGTTGAAAAATTAACCGAACCAAAAAAAAAAACGTTATCGAATTTTTTTTAGCTTGAAAATAAGCAGTGATTTTCTATACCTTTTTTTATAGTTTTTTTGATTTTTTTGTTGCTGTTGTTAAATATTGGTTTATTTTAAAGCAATTACAGCTTGACGAGAGAAAATACAAACAAAAGCACACAAAACAAAACAAAACAAAAATTCAAAGTAATGCTGTTTGCAGTGTAAATGAATAGGAATATGATGAATTGCGTTTGCGGGCGGTAGCATGGAATTGGCTCTGCATGGATCGCAGGTTGATAAGGATTCTTTTTATTTTTGTCACACACAGATCATCACACCATTTTTTAATCCATTAGCAAATTTGATTTTTTCGTTGATTCCAATTATTTCGTTCAATATATCCAATATTCATTTTTCATTTCATTGTTTTGAATTTTCATTTTATGTTTGTGTAGCTGATGTTTTGTTGTTGTTGTTATGACCAATTGCTTAATTTTGCATTCATTTGCTCGTTTTTTGTTGGTTGTCCCAATTCCATTTCATTTTTGTGGCGCGCTTCATTTAGCACCTACGCATGTGGGTGCGTGAGCGCGTGTTTTGTTATCCATATCATTGGTTCTCTTTCTCTCCCTCTCCCTCTGTATCTCTCTCCGTGCATATGTGTGTGTGTGTGTGTGTTTCTAATCGAAAAATCCTGTTTTTAAATTCGAAATACGAAAACGAACAAAAAAACGCCAAATTGTTGAAATGTTTCTCCAACCATTTGCTTTGTTGTGGTTCATTTGTAGATTAACCTAGCAACGCGTGACAAAGCAACCGCCGCAATACCTGTTAATTATCCAATATTTATAAAACGTCCAGGTTCGGCTAGTGTCACATTGACTACACCGAGCGCTCAACTAGCTGCAACCAATAAACTTCTATTGGCACGTACAAATTCATTGCAGTGCTTACGCCATAAGCAACACATACAAACGCGATTTTATCGGCGTGCTGCGTCCGCTGATTGTGGCAAATATCAGCCAAAAGCGGCCAATTCAACGAAATCCAGTCCACATTTTGCATCGAATAAGGCGATATGTAACAGTCAAAAGGTATTTGGGTGTTTTATTTTTGTTCGTTTATACGATTTGTGTTTATTTTTCCATTTAAAATGTAAAATCAATGGAATAATCAAAAATTGTACTGTTTTTCCCCCCCTTTCAATCCATTTTTTTTTGTCGGCTTTGTTTTGGTCACAAGGATAAAAAGTCATTATCTTCATCGAGTCTGTACAAATTGTTGTTGGCTGAACCGATAAAACGAAATTCGTGGATGTCGTCCGATTCGGTGAAATTACCATCATCAGCCAGTGGAGCTGAGGATGGGTCACCGGAGCACATATCCGAGCATATGTCATCGTCAAAACTATCAAAAAATAGCCAAGAAGATTCATCCGATAGTCCATCATCGATTGCTGAGGAAATTGGCGATAATGGTAATGAAACTGCCAACGATGATGACATCGAGATGAGTGAACACGATGATTTAAAATTGGAACATGTTGCAACACCATCACCGTCGCATGCAAGTGAAAATGGTTTAAATCATTCACCAAATCCGGATACAAAAGATGAAACGTTTGCATTGCCGCCAAAATCAAAATCGGCCGCTACCATTCGGCTGCGCAGTAAGCCAGATCCAAAGCATAAAGTGACTGTGATAAAAGCAAAAACATCATCACCTGTCAATTCGAATAATAAGCTCAAGTCGGCCAAATCCAGTGCTAAACAAGTGTCAATATTACAAACGGATGGCAACAAAGATAAAAACCGTTGTAATGCCATCGAAGCAACAACATCATCGCCGTCGAATTCAATTGACAGCAAAAGCAATGGCACCAACAACAAACCCCAGCCACCACCACCATCATCATCATCATCAGCATCCGCATCAACGATACATGAAACAAAATCCATTTATGTAACACCAGCAGCCGCACCAAATTCACCCACATCAACCGGTTTTAATACATTGAAAACCGATTTACCGGGCCGTGTTTCGTTTAGCAAAAATGATGTGTATGAAATAGATTACAGCGATATTGACAATGACACGGACACAAGCCGTAGTTTGGACTTGAATGAACCGTTTCGCAAGAAAAATGTACATTTTGAAGATGAATACTTTAGCAAGTATCATGATAATGGTCGCAATGACGACAACGCCAACCATTCGGCGGAGGTGAAAAAGTCGACATTAAATCAAACCACAGTGCATCGTGGTGGTGGTGCAGATGGTCGTTTGAGTTCAACGAAAGATTTAAACGATGCAAATAATTTATTGGATGATGATAAGGACTATGGTCCAATTAAATGCAATAGTTTGCGTTGCAAAACCGATATGCGATTGGATGTTTTGCCCGAGGATAATGAAAATGGCAGTCCGGGCATTTCAAATGATGGTTCGGAGAAAATTATCGAAGAGTATAAACGTGAAATTGAATGTATAAATCGGCAGCATGAGCTCGAACGACGTTGGAATGGTAGTAAAATAAATGGTGATGCAACCGCATATTCAGAGTACCTGAGCGGTGTGGCCAGTCCATCGCGCACCGCATTCAAAGACAGCGAAAAAACTTCCCAAAAAGATGAATGGCAATCGGGCAGCGATTCATCGTCATCACCGAATCATGAATTGAATGCAAATTTAGTGAGTAAAACAAAAGTGACAACCGCCAGTAATACATCCGATGAATCACCAACACGCGATTCAGCCAGCACTGTAATCAATAATTATTTAAAAATTACCAATCAAAAGACAAACAATTCATCAAAACCCAGTTCAGCCACAGTTAAATTGAAAACCACAAAAAAATTAGCGACCAACACAAATCGTAAAATTAAGTCAGCACAAATTGCAAGCACCGATACTAAACCAACCACATCGACGCGCCTGACCAAGGCAAAATCCGTTGGACATCTGCAACGTGTTACCGATATTAAATTAAGTGAATTTCAAATTGATAAAGTTGAAAGTTGGATGTCAACGCATGAGGATACGTTTAGCGATACAGGACTCAATAGCTATCGAAAGTATGGTAAATTTGGCAGTAGCTCAAATTTAGATTATAAAAAAACATGGCGTGAAACACCCACATCGAAGACAGACGATGAAGGAAATTATAGTTTAGACGATCAAGTGGACAATACATCGATGGATGGCTCCATTGGCGGTGGCATTGAGCTTGTTCTAAAAAAACTCGAAGGACGTCGTATGCAAATATCATTTGGTAATTTACTTTTGACTCAAAGGTCCTTAGGTCTATTTATTCAATAATTTTATTTCATTTTTGTTGATTTTTCTGTGTGTTTTTTATTGGGTCATAGATCCAATCAAAAGTTCAACATCAGCTCCATCACTATCGGCGACCAGCGAAGGATTTCAACAAAAACCGGGCTCAGCTGCATCAAACACAACAATCAATTTAAATGACCAATCAAATAAAATCAAGTAATTTTGAGTAAAATGATCAAAATTGGGCTGGCTATTGATCTTTTTTAAAAAATGAAATGGTTTTTCCAAATTCACAGAGAAATCTATCAATATCTCGATGAAGTGGACTACAATTGTGATCGAACCATAAACAATGCCAAGCAACAAAAGATTCCGGATGATTTTCAAGCGGAAATGTGTATTGATTTTAATATTGAAAATGACACAGTCGGTGATGTACCAAAGTGAGTTGTGCAAATAGCTAAATGTGTTATATTTCTACTGACTGCGTGTGTGTGTATGTGCAAGTCAAGTGGCTTTCAATCAAATATATTTTCCACAAAAAAACATAAAACCCCAATTCCCAATGATTTTAGATTGAGTGACTTGATGCTACTGTCAAGTGAGCAATTGGCTCGCAAAATAATTGGCTTGAGTTTACGAACAAACGAGCTTACAAATGCAATGCAATTGTCAAAGGAGCACATGGATAAAATACGCAGTGATAATCAAAAGGCGATACGATTGGAAAAGCAAATGGCACAAACGCGGTTAAAAGAGCAAAAAAATCATTATGAAACAATCGTAACACGGCATCAAGAGTTTATCGAACAAGTAAGTGATTGGGCGTTGTGGAAACGTGTTCGAAATTTTGTCAATTCAATCCAGAAATGTCCCATTGAGAATACTTCTTTCTTCCTCACTCCCTCCCTGCGTCTCTTTCTTTCTTTCTCTCGCTAACATTAGTTGCTGAAAGACAAAGCTTCACTTTGCGAAAAAATATCTGGACTAACACGACGCCTCGAAAGTCAATCGATAGCTGCTGAACATAAGCTCCAAAATGAAATTCAACGTATTAAAGAGACAGCTATGGCCGCCGAAAAAATTCGACGTGAACGTTGGGTGCGTGAGAATACAAAGAAAATTAAGGTAAACTCCAAAATGAAAAACAAAAACAAAGAAAAATCAATTCAATTGTTCAATTTCATTTAATCGATATAAATCTATCGACATTGTTCATGCACAGGAGTTAACGGTCAAGGGTTTGGAACAGGAGATAAGCAAAATCACTTGTAATCATCAAAAGGAAATTACTGAATTGAAGCGTCAACATCAAGAGGAAATTTTGAATGCTGTTGAAGAGGCCCGTCAAAAGCATGAATCTCTGGAAATGGGCATCCGTGAAACGTATGCCAAAGACCGTGAAGTGGCCATTGAAAAAGAGCGCAATGCAATCCGAGACAGGCAATGAATTTTAAAATAACATTTTTGAACATTTTATGATTTTATGAGTTCATGTCGACCTGTATTTACCTTGAATGGGACAACAAAATGTTCATATTTGGTGTGTATTTTAGATTTGAAAAGCAAATGGAATTGGAGCAAAAAGCATTTGAAGACTCAAAAAATCGAATACTCAACGAATTTTCGGCGGAAAAAGATCGCTTGCTGAAAGAAATCCATCAGAAAGAGCAAGAATTGGAATTGCAACGTGAGAAATTACTGCGTGATAAAAAGGAGTTGGGCGAACAGTTGAATCGTGAATTCAATGAAAAAGTGCGAATGATTGAAAAACGAAATCAGGTAAATAAGCGATTTCTTCTACGTTTCAACGAAATTTGATCGCTCTCTCTCTCTCTCTCTCTCTCTCTCTCTGCGTCTCACATTTCAAATGATTTTTTTGTTATTCATGTCAAATATAAATGACATAAATTGTCTATTAAATATGATTTGTTTGTTGTTGTTGTTTTGCCAAATTTCCAGTGTGAAATTGAATCAATTAGCAAGCAATTCGAATCGGATTTTGCGATATGGAAGCGTAAACAAGAGACAGCATTTAAATTACGTCAAATTGAAGAATCAAATTCGATACGTCAGCAGTGTCGATCGGAGCGTGATAAACAAATCGATTCGATTGTTGCCAAAATCGATGAAGAAACATTATTACAAAAGCAAGATTATGAGGCTAAAGTCAAGTAAGTTGTTGCGATCGTCAAATCGATTTCAAATCTGATAAAATCGGGTGAAAAATTAACGCTTTGATGTGATTTCTCATTTATGTGCATTTGAAATTTAAAAAAAAAACAGCCGTTTAAAAAGCCAACACGAGAATGAACTTCGCGAAATGGAACGAACGGAACGTCAAACGCGTGACAAATACATGGAAACACGTTCAAAATTGGCACAATTTGAAGCTGATGTAAAAAATTTGCATGCAACTGTAAATCATTTAGAGATGCAGTTGGCACATTCGCAAAAGGTAAGCAAATCTCTGTGGGAGATAGATTGAGTGTCTCTGCATCGTCTACAAAAAAAAAAAAAATCGATTTCAATTGATAAATAGTCGACCGCGATGAACTCAATTTCTAATCCCATTTCCTCCGTTCTCCGTTTTTATTTCTTTTTTTTATTGATTTCCATTTTCATTTTTTTTCTTTTTTTCTCTCCCTTGGGTCCCTGGGCTGTTGTTATTTCGTTTTGTCGCATCCCCACAAAATAGACGTGCGATAACTTTATAACGGAAAAGGAACATTTCAAAGATGCTGTGCGTAAAGAGCGTGATGAAGAGATTCAAGAGATACATAAACGTGTTCAAAGTGCCATTGAAAAGAAAGACGAATCATTGCAAGTGATAATCAAGGAGAATTCATCACTCAAAGATCGATGCATTAAACTGGAAGCAATTGTGAGACAACAAAGAAAAGATTATTGCATCAAATGAAAATGTCGTCGTCGCCGTCGTCGTTGTCGCACGCGAATGGAAAATGTGTATGAACACAAAGTGTTCGGATGGATTCTTTTTTGTACTTAGAGCGATCAGTTTGAATGTTTTTTTTTTATCTTTTTGATGATTTTTTTTTTCTTTTCATTTGAATGGAATCGAAGTTATTTATTGCCATGGCAAAGTGAAATGTCAACGCAAAGCCAGAGATAAAACAGATTTTTGTTTGTTTGTTTGTTTGTTTTTTTTTCGTTGTTGTTCTGTGTGTGGTATGTACTCTCATGTGGAGCGAGATGATAATGAACAGAAAAATGTGCTAAACGGTTGTTTGTAAAGAAAAACGAAAAAAATTCACTGCCTTTTTAAGTAAAGTCAAATAAAGTTTTAGAATGCGTTGACTGGGAAGTTGGGCGACATTCTTTGAGATTTGGAAAACATTTATTGCTGTGGTTGATCTTTTTTTTCATTTTTTTTCTTCTCTCAAGCGAAAATCAAAATCTTAAAATAAATTACAAACACATTTTTTTTTTATTTGTATGATTCATAGACATTTAGCATGTAAATTAAAGATGGTTTTTATTACAATTTAATAGAAAAAAAAATCGAATGCAAAAGACATGACTAAAAATAAAAGACACTGCGTTATTTTGAGATGGTAACCGAAGTTAGTTGAGACTACACAAAAAACAAAACACAATAAGAATAAAAACATATTTATTCATGAACAAGAATAAAGAGATAAGATGAAGTACAAAAAAAATGCTATTTTTTGTTTGAAAAATGATTCACTTGGCTTTTGGAATCACTTGGCCATTTGTTTTAATGGAAAATCGAATATTATTGAATGGATTATCCGGAATGGCATGCGAACGTTCACTAATAATGGTCTTCTTCACTCGAATCTGGTCTGGATAATTGTTTGGTGCATTCAATAAATCCTTTGAAAATGACACAATTGTTTTCTGTTCAAATTGTTTGGTTTCATATTTGTCCACCGTATTTGTTGTTGTTGTTGTTGCTGATGTTTCATTGACCGTGTGCACTGTACGTTCAAAATGATCCACTCTATCCTTCGCTGGTGGTTGAAATTTTGGCCGATCCAATGTACCATACGATAGATTTTTATTTAATGTAACTGTTGTGATGCCGGGTTTTTGTTGTGCGGATGAATTAATGGTGCGATGACTGTTCAATGTATTGAATTTTCCATTGGATTGTTGTGACATGGCTGGTTTATTGAAATATAACTTTTCCGTTTGAATACCTTTCAATGGCAATGTTTTTACACCATTTTCACCTTGAGCTGGTTTTTCAAATAAAGCTTTTTTATTTGCCACACTCACAAATGTTATGCCATTGCTGGTTTCATCTACAGAATTGGTCTTGGGTGTAGATGGTAATTCAAATTTTTGAATTAATTCCGTTTTTGGTTGGCATTTTAACGGTTTACTGGTAATATCATTGTCACAACTTTTTTGTGATTTTATTAAAAAAATCGATTTACATTTTTCCACTTGTGACTCCGAATCAGCATCTGGAATTGGTTTAACATCAGTTTTCATTGAAGTTGACGTAAAGAAACTGGGCCGCTGAAGTTTTGTTTGCATCGGTTCCGGTTTATCAACCATTTTAATTGGCAGCTTTGGACTAGGCTGTTGTTTATACGGTAAATCAGCAACCGTTTTACAATCCTTTTGATGATTTATGGTAAAATTTGGTTTGCCATGTGATATTTTTGGTTTATCAGACGTTGATTGTGATTTTGATGCGGAAGCATTTGCATCGTATTGTACGTCGGGCAATTTAATACCGGTCACAACAGATAAAATAGCGTTTACATTCAATGGCTTTGGAGTGTTTGCGTTCGCGCTTATGGAATGCGATGAGTCATTGTTTTTATTAATATTGTTATTGATGTTGTTGTTGGCATTGTTGGCGTTGTTGGAATTGTTGTTGGAGTTGTTTGAGTTGCTATCATCATATGTGGGATAGTCGTATTTGGGTGGTTCGTTAATCACCACAGGCTTGCGACGCTTCAATGTACTGGTTAGTTCGGCATGCAACAAATCTTGGGTTTGCTTTTTTAGTTTATCACTCGGCGATAATTCCTACCAACACAAAACAGAACAACAATTGAATGAATTATAAATGTTAATTAAGAAGCGAAACTAAAAACGAAATGAAGGATCATTGAGGTCGATAACTAAGTACAAATGGTTGAGGACCACTTCGTACATTTGCGTCAAACAAATCTGACTCACAGAAACGAACAAATTCTTAGAATCGACACCCGTTTTTTCTGTTTCTCATGCTCATGATACCTACATTTTGGTTTGAATCGTTCAAAATGGGTGCCTTTTTAAGCGTTGAACCCTTTCGAATATCGGCCAATAATTGAGATCGTCCGGTGTCCGCTACACTGAAATTGAGCATTGGCGGTGGTGGTGGCGGTGGAGGCAGCACAGCCGAACACACTGATGATAGTTCTTTTTCAGAATCCATTTTTCAATTATTAAATCAAACAAAATTCACTAATGAAATGTGCGTGAAATTAACGAACGTCGTTATTTTAATTAGTTTGAGCAAAAAAAAAAACAATAATTTATTTGAAATTAACACAAATTCAACACGGTTTGGTGTTCGATGACTATTTAAATAATTTGACTTTTCAAACTGTACGTTTGCTGGATATTTGATTGGTTTTCATTCGAAATGAGCATTTACTTTCAGTTCCAGCGCAAAATCGTCGGTTTTTTTTTCGTTAAATATTTTGTGCACAATGGAAAAGCTGATTCGATGAATCAACGGATTTTTTTTGTCTCTTTCTCTCTCTCTATGATTTTGTATTCACTTTTTTAATGTTCATTTATACTTAAGCGTTTTTTTTATCAATTCAAAAGTGCAACGCACAACTGATGAATCAAAGCTGTAAAAATATGGCGATAAAAAATCACTGTTTTTCGTTTTGAGTTCAGCGGAGAAACAAAAACAAAAACAAAATGATCACGCACAAAACGCACTCAAATAATCAAAATTGGAAATTTGTTAATTTTTCACTTTTAAACGAAACATCGAACGAAGTCAAACACTGACAAGCGCGTCAAGTGAAATAAAACTACGAAAAAATTGTGTGCGGACGCTTCACCATAAGCACAAGAACTGATTGAAAACATAAAACTAATATGTGTAATCGGTTGGGGCAAAGTGCCCGCACGCTATAACAACACGTTGTTTCAATAGCTTCATTGGATATATTAACCGATCAAGCTCGATGAATCATCATACAATGGATGTTGTTGTTGCAGCAGATACTGTGTTTAGTATGGAATATTTTTATTCGTTTGGCATTTTTTGTTTTGTTTTGTTTTGTGTTGTTTTTTTGTTCATTTTATTTCTCCAGTGACGACTGAACAGATTGTTGTTGTCGCTGTCGTCGTCGTTGTTGTTGATTTTTTTTTTCTTTTTGATTCACTGTCTTTTGCCTCACTCAGTTTTGTGAATATGGTCGGATCTGGCTGCATTGGGATTGTTGCCGCTGTTGTTGTTGTTGTTGTTTATTATTTTGCCGTTGCGAATACTCAAACAAAAATGACGTGATCAGCAAATCAACACACATAAAGAAACTTTTTACAAAAATAAGACGCCAAGTGTCTTAATATGGAATAAGACACTTTGGCGTCTTAATCGCATGAAAAATGTCTTATTATAACATAAAAAATATATTGTTAAATTCAAAACTAATTGTTATCGAATGTGCGTTTACAAATCCGTTGCTCTTTTGATGCCGCATTCTCCGTTTGTGTGTGCGAATATTGTGGCTACTCTCTACACCACTCGGACACCACACAAACGGAGAGAATGAGGAAATGAAGGAATGTGTGAAAGAGAACAAATCAGTCACGCGCGTGCAATAAGAAATGCTCTCTTTCTGTCATTCACTCACTCCGTCCGTGTGATTCTGAGAGTAAACAAAATATTGATGCACACACAAACGGAGAATGCGGCATCAAAACAGCAACGGTTTTGTAAACGCACATTCGATGACAATTAGTTTTGAATTTAACAATATATTTTCTATATTAGAATAAGACATTTTTTATGCGATTAAGACGCCAAAGTGTCTTATTCCATATTAAGACACTTGGCGTCTTATTTTTGTAAAAAATTTCTTTGTGTGCACGATATGATATACAACAACTGAAACGACATACCGTATATATATTTAAAAAAAAAGAAAAAGAACTTCAAATTGAAACGTATCAACACAACGAGATACGATACAACATCCATGCCAATTTGAACGTGAGCTCAACCGTGTATGTTCTGTTTGATTTTCTTGAAATTTATGTCCCTATTGTGTGGCTGTGCGCGCTTATTCAAATCGGGATGCAATTCGCATCAAGTTCAATGTGTGTGTGTGTGTGTGTGTGTGTGTGTGTGTGTGTGTGTGTGTGTGTGTGTGTGTGTGTGTGTGTGTGTGTGTTCTCCATGAAATTCGTTGCTTCTATTGAATAGAATCGAATTGGAAGTGATTTCGAATTTTTCAAATCAAATTCAATATGAACATCGAAAGATTGTATTTTAATGCTCCCAAATGGATGCATTTTTTGTTGTTGTTGCTGTTGTTGTTGATTCATTCAAATAAATTCTCAATGGGAAATTTCACCTTACCTCAGATGAATATGGACCTAGGCCATTTTTATCAATGAATCTGACTTTTCGCATGACCTCCGTACAAAATCTAGAGTATTTCGATCAAAAGATACCGACCAAACTTGCAATATGTGCGTGCGTGCGTTTTTTGCTCATTTTTTTTTTTGGTGTGTTAAACTTCATAAACGATAAAATTGCAAGTAAATCGAGTGAGCGATTGAGCTCACTGTGAGCTGCTCATACGAAGCAACTAAAATGTTCGTTTTTTCTTTCGTCTTTTGTTAATTTTCACATTAACTGTGCGAATGTCAATGTGGCTATTTTCAGGTGTATTATAAAACGTTTTGTTTAATTGCACTTTGTTAACATTGTAAATTATTGCCAAAATGGAGAGAGAGAGAGCGAAATATGTAATGATAATTAAAGCCATATTCGATGCTTTTGTATGCTTTATAGAGTATTTTAAACTGAACATACACCAAACTAAAAAAAAAAAAACCCAAAAACATCAATTTTAATGCGTTGTCACATTGTGTGTGTGAATAGCGTATAAAATTGGTTGCCCTCGAAAATCATATCTCTGTCTATAAACGGTGACTGGACTCACAAATCGTTCAACGCGGTGTACGCGCACAAGGAGATTAATGATTTATATATAGCGTAACAATTGTAAGCGCTTTCATGATTCGCGACACTGGGTTGCACAATGAAACAACAAGCTCGACAAAAAACAATCTATACGGATATTTCCGTGTGGTTGTAATTGTTATTTATCTCACACACAGATCGATGAGTATCGGTCGCACCTTGTGCATACAGGCATTTGTAAGCCTGTAAGGTCGTAGGTAGTACGTGCTTCGGCTAAATTGTATGTAATATTCATTTTGTGGTTTTTTATACATTTCATTTTTTTTTATTACTCTTCTTTTTAATTCATTCAAAGACTTGACCAAAATTACGATGAAATTGAATCCAAAGGATGGGGGAACAAAAACATCGTCTTCAGACGAACTGCCAAAAATGTTCGATGAACAATTGTTAGATGATTAAATTGGATGGGTTTAAAAGCGTGAAATTGAAGTTTCAAGATTGATTTAAAGATTATTAGTACCACAAATCGAACCAAATTGAATGAAAGATTATATGCTTTATGCAGAGCGTTAGGTAGTACTTAATAGGTACGTTCACCGTAAACGCAATGCTTCATACCAGATCAGTTGAAGTTAAATTGCTTTTGTTTGATGTAATCCCCCAGCCAATCCACCTCAGTTTGTTCATCTGTTCTATCGTTCTATCGAATTGAAATATACCCTTTTTATACCACAAATACCTCATTGACATTACATAACATACAAAGCGTCAGCAAAGACTGTCATATTCTATAGATAAACTACATACATTTGTAAGATAAGGCACTCGATCTATGCATACTTGTGCACTGGTATTTATAATGTCACTTGATTAATAAATCAACATCTTTATTACATGAGCACAGAGCACTGTACAATGTACTGTGTGTTGTGTACACTCACTCAACGAGTAATAATGCTGATGCAAAATTCGTAGAAGAAAAAAACAAGCATTATGCGGCTTATTGCAAACGTCATTCACACTTCGGATGAAATAAAATTCACATAAATTTAATAATTATATTTTGGTTTTTCATTAACCGAATGAAATTCACTCAAAACATTCATCCATATGGGAATGGTTCTTAATCTGATGTTGTTAATCTGATTTATTGTTGAAATCGTTTAACGAGTGTTAAATCGAGATGTAACGAAATGATTTTACGTAAATGTGATTCTATTAAGACTTAGAGGAAATCGATAAACAAAATTGGAATGACAATTTGTCAAATGGCAATTTTACTTCAGCGGAGACGATCACTTAATACTTACATTTTTCTCCCATGTTTCACTTACTTGCCTTTGTTTTGGTTCATTATAGCATCTCTTCAACACTGAAAATGATAGCTCACAGATTGAATTACGTTTATTATGCAAAGAAGGAGAAAAACAAAACATCTTCACACGTTTTTCCTTAGGCAATTTGACATTATTATGTATGTTATTGTTTTGCGTGATTTGCGTTTTTCAATGAAATAAATAGAATAACAGCACATGAATATGCCAAAAAAAAATTATTTGAGTATTCTTTTGATAGATATTTTTTTTTTTTGTAGAAACCTTGGAGACTTAAAAGGAGCATTGAATAGACGAGTCATATGTTAAAGTAGTTCATTATTACATTTTTGTACTGGATTTTTTCTTTCTCCAAAAACGGAAGCAATATTTTGCGCTCGTTTGTGACTACCAGGCCAGACACTAGCTGAACAATATTCTAGTGGAAACAATTTAAAATTGATGATCGAACAAAAACGACAACAAATGAATCATATGAAATTGAAATGGTTTTGAACATGTTTTCTATGCTATTTTTAATTTGTTTTTGTTTTATACTAATTTTTTTTTTTTTGGTTTTTATTTTGGACGCACACATTTTTTTATGGACTTATCATGCAAATTTGGTTTATACATTTTTAGTTGGTAATTTTATGACTTAGCCATGTCTGGAAAGAATAAACTTATTCAAATACGAAGTTAGAATTTCTAATGGTTTTTTGTTGTTGTATATCATTTTGAAGCACATTCGGAGCAAAGAGCAAGCAAAACAACAAAACAACAGTTCGAGCTACTAATTCTGAAGCTCTAGCTTTATTTTGTCGTGCGATTATTTGGACCAATTCATTCGATGTTCAAATAACTCATGAGTTATTTTGTGCACAAATCATATCTTTAAAAAATGCAGTCACTTCGATATCGATCTACTCGAGTAGTTCCATCTAAAGAATGGTACGAAATTCATTACAAACGACGGGCCTGGCGGAATAATGTAACACAGAAAAAGTCCGTTGGTGTATACCAAATACACTGAATAACAACATTTTTTCGCGGACTTTTTCTGTGTTACATTATTCCGCCAAACCCGTCAAACATAGGTTTTAGTCGGGGAGAGACGGGGTGGGACTCTCCCTATCGGTTTGGAGTCGCTATCAGATTTCGGCAGCAATTGACAATATCCAGGCAAATAATGAATTAATTGCGCTTTCGATCGAAGAAACGTGTGATTATGATTGCATTTTAAAATAATTTTATCGTCGATTCGATGTGTTAGGTGTTTTCAGACTCGTGTGAAATGTTTCCATTTTGGAGATTTTTTCGGGCCTCGGTCCTCCCCTCAATTTTTCTTCGTAACCTCCTCAAAATGTACGGATTGGCAACTGGATTTATATGATTGCTCTAAATTTAGCCAACTCATCTCCAGGCCATTCAACTAATTTACTTAATCCACATGACCAACATAATAAATGGTTAAGCCGATAGATGAACAAATCTGAACGTAAAATACCAGCATTTCATATTTGGAGCGTCCAAAATGGTTTGTCATGTTCCTAAGTGTATGTGAATCTGTTGTCGAAGGATAAACTATTATTATCTGCATGTCAATTCATTTCGTCTGGTCATCGAAAAGATCATCTACATATGTAGCGAAGCACAAAAACAGTAGATTTTGTGCGAATAACTATAAAATCTATTCTAAATGTAAACGCTTTGATTATATAATCAAATTAGAAAACACATTTGCTTGAATTTTTCAATGCAAAAGATTGCTTGAACATCAAATATATGAATATGCATGTTTTTGAATCATGATTTGAATCTACCAAATTAAATCTACATTATTATTTACATCAAAGGTCATTAACATCGATTAGAAAATTCATTAATTTTGTCCAACAAGAAATTTCGATAAGAATTGTGTTCGATGTGATGCATCGCCGGATTCATTGGCCCAACAGCTCAAAACATGAGATCGTTCCTTTTGCATGAAGCAAATTTCTTTCAATTCAAGTTGATGTGCCATTACTATGGTGTCAATCTGTCTTATATCAGTGAGATGTTTTTGCTTTAAAAATTCGGCATGCAATTTGGCACGGTATTGGCATGTTGTCAGTGGTAAATTGTAGTCATCAACTATATAAATTCAAGATGACAACAAAAAAAATGTTTAAATTAGAAAAAGTAGCGAACAATAAGAACAAGGATGAATTTTACCGATGTGTGGAATTTCACGGAACCAACTTTTGTATAGTTTAATGACACGACTACGAGCTTCAGCTCTGCTAGTAGACCAAATTGGCTGAATATTACGCATAGATCGGGCTATAGTCTCACGTCCAACCATATTTCAAAAGAATCCACTTGAAAATTCGCTAAAAACGCAAAAGCCGTAGGAATAGAATTTTACCGAGACTTTACACAGAAATCCACAAACCAAATCAACTGTCATCGACCAGCCTGAAGTTGCCTAAATTTCGGCTGTCAAATGTGTCACACTGAAACATCATACTGTTTACATTCATATTGATACACTGAAAACAAACGCATCAAGTTCAAAATAATAGTGAACGTTTATTTTGTATTGCCTGCATCTTTATTGAATGCTCAAAACACAATTATTATTTAATCAAATAATGTCCGTACAACAACAAAAAAATGGCCAATGAAACGATGCACTTTCACGATACGCAGTGCGATAATTGAGCCTGTGATGAGCATAATTATCATTTTGTGTCGTCGAAACCGTCGTCGTTGTCATCGTCGCTATTAAGGTCATGGGTCATCTCTCTCAGCTGATAAAACTCAAGATAATTTCACATTAAAGCTACAAAAATGGTTAATAATTTTAAATTGGAGCCGCGTAAAATGTGTAAAAACCGCAGTCGTTTGACGATTTTTCAGTGGGAAAGGCAAAGTCAAATTGAAATTCTTACTCAATCTAAAAACTTTATTATTCCTTGAATCGTCAATCCAAAAGCATGGCGAATATTTTTGCTATTGCTTTGTGTGCTGTAGTTCTTGCAGTTTCGATAAATCAATCAACTGCAGCAGGTCGATGTACTCGTTTTGAACATGCCAAAAAGAGTTTGAGAGTTAATGGTGATGGTGGATATCGTGTGTTCATTGATGGTGATCCAAAATCATATCAACCAGGCAAAATCTATAATGGTAATTTTTCCACAAGAAAATCTCAAAAAATTCCAATCCGAATGATTTTAATCGAATTTTTTTTTCTTTTAATATTTTGCATGAAATAGTGTTTTTGGTGGCACCACGTGCAAATGGAGAATATACTAAGGAATTTCTGAATTTCCGCATTTATGCACGCGGTGTATCCAGTGGTGATCGAAGCAAAGCACGTTACACATCGATGAATCCACGACGCGTCGGTCGATTCCAATTGTTCGATGATCCAATGGCTGAATTTAATATCAATTGTGTAAACACATTGAAAGAATCCGACGATTATCCGAAAAATGAAGTTCAATTCATGTGGGTCGCACCACCGGCTGGCTCAGGATGTGTTGCTATTTCAGCTATGATTTATGAACAATCACAGTCTTGGTATGCCGAAAGCAATCAATTGACAAAAATTATTTGCGAAGGTGAACCGGCTCACCTTGATATGTCAAATGAATGCTGTGCTTGCGATGAAGCAAAATATGAAGTAGGTTTCATTGTCTTTCGATTCAGAACCAATCTTATTTCCTAAATTTCTGTTTGTTTTGTTGCCCCAATAGCTAACATTCGAAGGAATTTGGTCAAATGAAACTCATCCACGTGATTTTCCATTTGCCGTGTGGTTAACACACTTTTCCGACGTAATTGGCGCATCGCATGATTCAAATTTCTCATTTTGGGGTGAAAATCATATTGCAACCGATGGTTTCAAGTCGTTAGCTGAATTTGGCTCAGTTCGTGCGCTAGACTTTGAACTCCGTGCAAAAGGACCACGTCTTCGAACGCTTATCAAAGCAGCCGGTTTATGGTATCCAAATGTGAATACAAACACTTCATCGAATTTCCGTGTTGATCGTATTCACCATAAATTATCAGTGGCATCGATGTTTGGCCCATCACCTGATTGGGTGGTCGGTGTGAGTGGATTGAATTTATGCCAAATGGACTGCACGTGGAAAGACTCATTAGATATTGATCTGTATCCATGGGATGCTGGCACTGATAATGGAATCACTTACATGGTAAAACCTTATTTTGGTTTTTTCATGGTTAAATCTAACTGCTCCTTAATTTGCATTTCTGTTTCATTTTTTCTTTCGATTGACCTAAATTCGTTTGTTATTTTGATTTATTGATTCGTATTTCAGTCACCTAACTCTGAAACATTCCCACGTGAACGAATGTATCGCATAACAACAATGTTCCCAGAAGATCCACGTCAACCATTTTACAATCCAAATTCATCGGAAATGGTTCCATTAGCACGTTTATATATTCGTAAAATAAAAACATTCCCACGCAATTGCGATGATAAACTCCTTCAAATGCAAGTGGACGTTTCGGAAAATACTGAAGAAGAAGCATCTCGACGTAAGTTTATCCTCTCTGTTTTTGGAATTTTTAGAATGAATTTTTGCAAATTCCAATTATTAATAAACTGTTACTTTAGCTGAATGTGCTGCCTCTGAATACACGGCATGGTCACCATGCTCGGTGACATGTGGCAAAGGAATTCGATCAAGAACTAGACATTATCTTAACGAAAACGTAGCAAAATCATCGAATTGTAATCGACAATTGATCAGCAAGGAGATGTGTGCTGCCGCAATCCCCGAATGCAGGTCAGTTTATGGTTTGAACTTACAACATTTTAGATTTAATAAATTCCAATAATAAATATTCAACAACGTTTAGTGCTAGTGATGATGAAGATGGTGAAGAGAATATGAGCCTTAGTGCAGCCAATGTGGACAGTGCTGGCGAAGGAGTAGGAGTTTGTCGTACATCACCGTGGACGGAATGGTCACCATGTTCAGCCACATGTGGCATTGGTATTTCGATGAGAACACGAACATTTGTTGAACATGCTGGTAGAAAGAAGTGTCCGCATATCACGATCGGTAATAACACGCTGTTTTTTTTACTCTTTTAACATAATTGACATCAATTATTCAGCTGGATTTTGAAAAATAAAATCAAAAATTTAATATTTTTTTATTGACCAAAAGTCGAAAAGAACAAATGTATGCAACCAGAGTGTTCAGCTGATGATCTTGAGATTCCGGATCCAAATTGTCCAATGACACTATGGAGTGATTGGTCACCATGCAGCAAAACATGTGGCCAAGGTGTAACAATTCGAACTCGTTTATTCTTGGGCGACGAATCCCGACGCGAAGAATGCCAAAAGCGTAAACAATTCCATCAACAAAAGGAATGTACACAGCGTGAAGAATGCATTTTAAGCCGCAGTGAAGCTAAAGGTATGTCCTCGAGATTTGAAACTTCAGAACTTATGAACGATTTTTACACACACACACACACACAAATTGGTTAAAACTGTCTAATTCGAACAATTAAACTCACAGAAATCTGCTCAATGCCAGCAGAAGGAGGACCTTGCCGCGGTATTTATAATCGGTTTACATACGATCACGAGCAACATAAGTGTATACCATTCAACTATGGCGGATGCCGGGGCAATCAAAACAACTTCTTCTCATTTGCCGAATGCCAAAAAACATGCAAAAATGTTTAATATCAAATATAAAACATCATTTTTATCCGGTAATAATTAGCCAGAAGGTAACAACTGACATTTTGTACACCAAATAACAAATATTAATCAATAAAAGCAGCAATTTGTATTTTTCTCCACATTTATTTGTATTTTTCTATATCTATAACTACACACTGCGACACAATTTTGCACCCATGAAGAAGTCGAATTGAGCGTTACTCTAGAGGCCAAACGGAGCTCAACGGCACCTCCCGTTTATCGAGATCAGTTCGTTTGCGATTTTTAGACAGATTGGCATTTTTTCCTATATTTCGTCAATAACTTTGGAACAGCTTGCTCAATTTGAACATATCATAACAAAAAATGCCAATCTGTCTAAAAATCCCAAACGAACTGATCTCGAGAAACTGGAGGTGACGTTGAGCTCCGTTTGGCCTCTAGTTTAACGCCCAATTCGACTTCTTCATGGGTGCAGAAATTTTTTTCATTTTGTCTCAGTGTGCTATCAGCGGATATTTTACAAATGATGAACAAATCCGAATTGCACAAATCAATAAAATTGCATTTTTACAAGAGAAAATTGGATTTTACACGATGGGAATAAGTGATAAAATGAAAATCCACACGGAAAAAATGTTCATGGGATAGGATTGAATATGTACAGCGAGTGAAAATTCCACTTTTGGATCGGTATTGAGGTAAATTTCGGTGGCTTTAATGCGTTCGATAATTTTTGAAATGCCAACATACGGCATATTCATGGGATAACCATTAATTTTGTACTTCGATTGTGTGCATTCAATCAATTTATTGGTGTACGTTTTCTGTTCAACACCAAAGCATTGATCTTGTTCAAGTTCATTGAGAATCTCTTGCATCACTTCAATGAATTTCTTATTCCAAATGGTTTTGCGTTCCAATCGCCATGTTTTAAATTTCTTCATAATTTTCGTTTCAATTGATTTCTTGAGATTGCTACAATCCAAACTGTCCGTATAAGCAAGTGTAAGTTCATGAACCAAATCGGTCGGAGCTTGGGTTGATTTTGTAAATAATTCACGCCATTCAGCAGTTTGAGTGGTATCGAAATTTTGCATGAAAACACGTTCCTCCCGTTGAATATTTGCCCAAACATTTTTTGGACTCACAATGCAATACACTTTCATCAATGCACAAAATGTGTCTCGACTTGAACATTTTCGACCGGAATGTGGATCAATCAAAAAATATTCGCCATTTTCCTTTGTCAATACGAACGTTGTATCACCATATGGAATGGCAAAGCCCATTACCAAATACGCGTTGAAGCCCAACGATAGATAGAAACATGTCAGCAACACGCCCAAATCTTTTGGTGATGCGATGAGAATATTCAATATTTGCTAGAAGAAAAGACGATCGAAAAGATGTTTTAAACATCTTTATAGTTCATTTCGAATGATACAGCGATAACTTACATCATTTGTTAGCCAAACGCCGTTGAGTTTGGTGCATACATTTTTGTGCGGTCGAACCGGAATCAGCGATACAAAACGCCGAATCATGTATTCAGACGTTTCATTTCGTTCAAATGGAATGTCAATCGCACCAACGAGCCGTGTAATACAAACACGTTTGCCATTTGCCAAACTCACTAACGGATCCTGGGCACGCTCTGGAAATTCATCCGTTATTTCACTCAACCATAATCCAATGCGATTTTTTATGGCACGCAATTCAACGCACTCCAAATGTGATGTGGCAAAATGTGTAATCTCAATGATTGGTTCGATGCTAATGAGAATGGAGATTAAAATCGATTGACGTGTTTCAATGAGTCCACCATTTGAATCGGTTCCAAGTTCTGGTAAATTAACAGCTGGCTTTGTATAGCCCACCAATATCAATGGTGTACTCATCTCAAATGTTCCTTCAATCTATGGAGAGAGATAAAAATAAGGGGGTTTTCAGTTATTTCGCGCAATTTCACACATTTCACAGCCATTTCACAGCCATTGAACATTCAAAAGCATACCCTTTGACTGGCATAAATCGTACTAAACGGTATCAACAGTTCACCCAAATAATGAGTCGAAATTTTCTGATAAATTTCCGATGTTGGTGTCATCATATTGTCATTTGATGGTAAATCTTCGATGATTTCATCGTACATGTGAAACCACAGTGAATCCTTGATCTGATTAATACCCTCGCTGAAAACGATTTTAAACATTATACTTTTATCATAAAGAAAATGTTGCTAATGAAAACCGATTTTTCGTTTTCAACTGAAAAGATGATAGAAAAATGCCATATGTTCACTTCGCTCAGACGAAACAAGGCTGTGGTTATGATTTATGGCCACATATCACCATGTTTCCATCCGGTCGCATCATAACTACAACCTTGACATAATATTTATCACTAAAGAAAAGAAAAAAAAAGCACATTTTCATCGGAAATGAAGCGTCACAGTCTCAGTTACACGGAAATCATGTTCACATTTGACGCTCACATTATTCTTGGGTTGAAAATTGAAAATAGAATAAATTTATGAAAATAAATGCGCGCTTGAGCTCACTTGATTGGAATCACAATTTGCTCGTTCCAAGTCGGATTTGAACCATCAACCGTCGATGTACGTAGTGTTTTATCTCGAAATGTAGCTGTCACAAATGGTCTTACGTTCGCATTACGATGAACTGAAAGATTTCGAAAATTTTCGAAAACAATAATTTAGAATGTCTTTAAAGAGATTTAGCAGAAACAAAAATATTGATCTTACAATTTTGCATAGTCGAACCAAGGCTACCCAATAAACAATTATTGACCCAAATACACCCGATTCCGGAGATGTATAAAGTTGAATTTGTGGATACATTTGACCGTTGATGCAACCGCCGCAAGTTCAGGTGAAATCCATATGCAGAAATGAGAGGATAGAAAATTGAATAAAATTAATATAATAACTCATTTTTCAATTTAAAATAAAATGCTTATGTAAAATACTCCTGTTTATGGTCAATAGTTTCACCTAATTTTACCCTTGAAACAAGGTTAAACTCAGGTGTATTTGTGAGGGTAAAAATGGGTGATACAACGGTCAAATATATCCATAAAACGGGTGAAACCATTACATCTTTTTACGGTTAAAATAACTAAAAAGCATTACCTAAATGTTGGTTGGCTAGTTCGTCTATTAATATTTACGGTAACATCATTAACATTACGAAATGGAATTCCGCTGGCTCGAACCACATTGATAATAATATTGAATCGATTAATGCGATCCTCATGGAAGTTTGATTTGCGAATTAATGTTTTGCGATGTGGATTTAGTGGCCGGCGTGGACTAAATATATTTGAAAATGCTTCGAGAGCTCCATAGAGTGTTGGCGGTGTATCACCAATCAATAGATCACGATGTTCATAGTTGCGATTGATGACTTCACAGTGATTTGTGATGATATCGTAGACATGCTTTAGATATTTTTTCCCTTGATAGCGTTGCACATCGATCGGATCCACCCATAGCATATCTTCAAATATCTGCAAATCCATTGGTATTTCAATTTCAACTTCATTATGCGGCACTAGTTTACAGTCTTTTAATTTTAAATCGCTATTGAAACGTGCATTCAACAATTCGATACGTTTATTGTCATTTAATTTATCGCGATCACAAAATGCATACGTATCTTCATTCAATCGAAACAGATTCTTTCGCGGCTGTTCATTTTGTTTGTTTGGACTTTTTGCGATATTGGCCGTTGTCGAATGAGATTTTTCCATTGCCGTGGCTAACGCACTATTTTCCGGATCCATTGGATCGATGAGTTGATCTGAAAACCATTGATCAACGGTTCCTTGAATTGATGTACTCGCTGCTTTTATAGCAGATTTAGCTGTGCCTCTCGCGCTCATCGGTTCCGATTCCAAATCAGTTGCAGCCCAGCCAATACAACATATGATTTTTCCAAGATATTTTCGCGGTCCTTGGCTTTCAAATTCAACACCCGATTGAGCAGTCGGTAGATATAGTTCAGTCTCATTTGGTGTTGGGTAAAGTCCTTCGGCTACTCTTCTTGTTACCGTTAAATTTGTCTTTTCGAAAATCTGAAATTAAAATTTGAACACTTCAGAACGTTTTCATGCTTACTCAGGGTCGCTTAGCGTTAACGCCAGGTTTACAAGGGAAAATGTGGAAATGATAACATTCGAGAACTTGCCTGGAATTTAAGTTGATGTGGAATTTTAGTGGTGAATTTAATCGAAAAAATGGCATTAATTTGCGCTTGTCCGACGCTATTGAGTTTAGTACTTTCAGGAAATTCCAGCTGGCCATCGTCCAATATCAATCGGACAACATACTTTGGTGGGCTTTTGATAGTGGCTGCACTGGTTTTCTCCAATTCAAAATCGATTATTTGCTCACCCGGAGGTCTCACCGAACCAGCAAACGTATCTAACAGCTCTTGCTCAATTTTAGCCGTATTTGGCTTCGCAATCTCAACATCTAACAAATTTTCTTCATCTTCATTTTCAATACTTCGCTTTACACTCTTTTTTCGCGTCGCTTTATATTGGCGATACATTTGCTGTGCTTCATCCATCATTTCACGATGTTCCAGTTCATATCGTTGGCTCCATTCATATTCGTCTTTATCAATATCCGGTTCGTGAGCCTTTATCACTAATTTCAATGATGTTGTTGGCTCTGAAATCCCTTCACGCAATTTTTTCAATTGTGCCCATTTCTCCAAAATGGTTTTCATTAGCTCACGATGTCTGGCACTTTCACGATGCCAAGTCGCCCGTAATTCCTTCAATTCATCTCTGTGCACCTGCAAATTGTCAACGTTTGCTTGCCGTTGACCTTTGCCCTTATTACTTTTCGTAACCGTTTCCAGTAATTGTCGCAAAATTTTCAATTTTGTTTCAATTTTTGTTAAAATGTCACTTTGTTTTTGTGCCACATACTCATCGTAGAGTGATTCAATTTCACGGGCCAATTTCTGTTCGTTATTGAATGTTGGATGAATATCAAAGTAAATATACTTGAGATGAACTTTTAAAATACGATCATGAAATGAGAATGTGTCCAACTCAAGGCACACGCTAGTCGGTGGATAATCAATTGGATGGAATTTTTCAGCACAAAACACTTTAATCAGGCGACGGTCTACGGTGATGTCAAACAAATGTTTGATTTCTCTTTTTTTGAAATCATACCATTGAAATGAGCTTTCTTCAATCAATCGATTGATAAACAGTGCTGAATTTACATTTGAAATGTTTGGCTTTGGTTTTTCAAAATAGCCTTCATCAATGAAATTTCGTAACACAATGACATCACCCGATGATTCAACGTCTTGTGGAAATTGTTTTGGTAGGGTCAAAGCTGGTAAATAAATTTGCTGTTCTAACGGTACATAAGTTTGTATGTCAAATGGAACGACTAGCGTTTCGCTAAGATCATCATTTAAATAAAATGCAGCCAATTGTGGTCCTTCGGTTGGGAAATTTTCCGTTGCTGTTTGATCATCAGGCGATGGCATTATTTCAATTTGATCATCGTCCTTCGTTTCAACACTTTCAATCCTTTTTAACTCCGCTCCTGATACAGTCGATGTAAAAAATTCAATTGCACGCTCTTTTTTCAATGAAAATTCCGAATCTTGTGTTAAATGTTTTAGCAACATTGCCGTTTCAATTTCAACATCTTCGTTAATGAATTTGGAATTGACTTTGGGTGAAAATGTTCGGTTCTTTTCGGTTGGATTGAATTTATCGTCCACCGATTCATCATCGTCCAATTCCAAATTATTTGAATCGGTTGTATTGCTGGCGGGTATCGAACGCTTGTGACGACGCCGACGACGACGACGATTTTTTGGTGCAGACGATAACATTTTTTTGTTTTGTTTTTCAATTTCACTTAAAATTTCAACAAACTAAATTTTTTTTCAACACATTTTTTGTTTGTTGTTTTGTTTTATTTTGACTACAACAAAAATTGGTCGAATCACAACTTTTCATTCATCACTGTTTTTTTACCTAATTTTTACTGATTGTTTTGTTATTATTCATTCGGTTTCCATGGAAAATAGTCGACCAGTTGAGTGATTGCTACGTAACAATGGACGGTGGATAACGGTTTGCAATTGTATTTCTCCCCCCTCTGTGAATGTTATGGTTGAAATGGTGTAGATTGAATGTGCACGCGATGAATGAAGTGGAGACGGTTTATTTTCGTGGTGTCTTTTACATGTTGCAGCAGAATTTTCATTCAAACAGGTACATTGACCTTGGCGCATGTGAATCCCTAATGTGAAACTAACTGGGCCTAGAAATATGATGCCGCAAACTTGGGACTAACATTAACATCACAGGTGGATGCGATCAAGAATACTGAACTATACGAGTTTGAGGTGATGACAAGTCGTTTATAGATCAATTTCTATTTGGCAGACATGAACAAATGCGAAATGCTTCTAAAATGTTAGAGTCTGAGTAACGGAAACATCTAAAATCAGACGAAAATCTCTCGCTGAAAATAATCTCATAGAAATTCACGCAAAACTCCGTTCACGTCATCACTTTGCGCTTCGGCGAGTGAAAAACATTCGCGAGCCATTTGTTATCGATTCAATTGCTGTACGTCCGATTTGGACATTTGTTAAAAAACAATCTTGTTTTCTAAACGTTCATTTTAACAGTTTTTCCATTCGTGTTCGTCATCGCTCATGTTTTAAATGTCGAAATAAATCAACAAAACTATTCAATGCAATTCCTTTACTATATTCATGATTTTCTGTCTGTTTTATCGAACAAGAAAAGCCGTGCGATGGGCTTCAATCGAAACACGGATGTGTATTTGGATATGAACCATATGTTCGACATGAAATTGGTATGCGTTCGGTAAATAAAATTGTCAACGATATATTTGTAATGTTCGTAGCCGGACATATTTTGAAAATGTTCAGTGAGAATGAATAAACAATGCGAAATGCGAATATAAAAAACACTCGTTTATTGTGACAATTTTTACACTTTATTGAATTTTATGGAATGTAACACAGTCAGATGAATATACATTTCGAATGCTAAGGTACGGAATGCTCTTCGTAGGATTTGTTATTTACGCCATCAAATGCGTATATGCAAAATGTATGTTACATTAGGAAAATATTCAAAGATCATGCGTTAAGGAAGGAAAATGTGGAAAAATAAGCGATCGCACAACATGTAAACGGTAATGATTATTCTGTCCATTTCAACAATTTGAGCAAATATTCTATTACGCGGTGCTATGCTAAGGCATTATATTCAGTAAAGTGTAAAAATTATCGTGTCAATGGAATGTTTGAATATTTGATATAAATTATGATGAATTACAGCTAAGTTCGTAACGAATTTGGTCAGCTGGACCGGAATTGGTAATCAGCGGCTCTATCAAAACATTGTATTTGATTCGAAACCGCAACACAAAACTATACACACATACCACTGTATTAGATCACATACAGATCACAAATAATCATCACAACGCGTTGGATGACAAACATTTAAAAGAAGAAGAAAAAAAAAATAGACGAAATCATCAACGTTGAATCCGTCGATGATATATAAATATTTTCTATAGAAATTACATCAGGCAGACGTTCCGTCGAACGGTCGAACGCATGCGAAAAAATTGTGTTGTATACAAACGTTTTTTTTTTTTTGAAAAAAAAATTGACGCGACACATTTATATATATCAATTCGAATAAAGCGTGTGTATTTTTCTGCGTTTTGAATTTCGCGTGTGACAATAGTTTGATAATTATTCATGATCAACTCCAGTCCAGTGTCGCACAAAACGTGTTTCCGGACACACATTCGCGTGAATAAAAACTCAAACAAACAATAACAGGATAAAATACAGTTTCATTTGAATCAATTTTCGACTAATTTTTGTGTTAATTTTTTAAATTAAGTGAAAAAACAAAATTTCGTGTCAAATGTTCGACTGAATTTCAGTTTGAACATTCAAAAACTACATTTTTTACGAGTGTGATAAAAGTAAGTGTGTAGTGCATTTTTTGGAATAACGTCCTGAGATGATAGTTGATAATATGCAGATAAATGTTTGAATGCGTGGAACAAAAATTCAAATTGTGCTTGCAATTGTTTAAACCCATAAAATCCAAATTGAAGTATTGGGCATACCGGGCGGTGATGATAGTGCATTTATAGAATGAGGAAATATCGAGATTGGGAATTACTAATAACAATGAATAAAAGCCAGCTGAAGAAAATATTGATGATTTAGTTCACAAAACTATGAACATTTGGCTATTCGCAACTTTTTGGACAATTTTTTTCTTCACAAATCGCGTTTTTTCTCAGTTTTGCTCAATTTCGCTGCAAAGTTACAATTTACTGTGAAATATTCTTATTCAAAGTTTGCCAATTCCACGTTCTCACATCACAAATAAAAGAAGTAAATATGTCAAAATAACGATAATCACTTCGAGGAATCAGGCGATAAGAAGAAAAATGTGAAAAAATAAGAAATGGGAGAAAATACTGCGTCAACTCGAAGACAACTGAAATCCACTCTATGTGTATTTTTAAACAATAAGTGAAGTCAAAAATGTAATGTAACAAAATTAAAAAAAAAATCTGTTATATTTCAAAAAATAATCGCTCGAAAAAAACCGGCCAAGACATTCTAAAGACGCCTTAATTAGGCAAAATAATGTCATTTTTGTTATTGAAATTTCATTGTTTGTGATTGAAAAAAAAGAAGACCGAAAAAAGATTGAAAAAGTGTAAATTTATTGTGGATGGAAAGCTACTTAAATCTAGATCAAAAGCAAAATTTTCGATCTAAATTACAACTGAATAATTTCGGTTAAGCCGATAATCGTGTGCGGCACGAGCAAGAGTTATTGTGTTTAAAAAAGCTTAAACAAATCAATCGCATACGCGTGCTATATAGAACAATGAAATTATCATACAATTTATTCTAGAAAACAAAATACCAAAGCAAAAAGAAAAAAATTGGTTTTATGTTTGCGCTTTGTCATCGCAATCGAAATGATCAATTAGTTTGTTTAGCACACGTTTGTTTTTTTTTTCTCTCTCTGAATTGTTACTAACAAATTGTTAGATAATTTCTGTTTACTCGCGTTCGCATTCAGCGAACTCGAGATATTCTGAATGCGTGTTGTTTTGTTGCTTTCATCTGGGCAAATGATATTTTTGTTGTTATTGATGTTTTAAAATTGCTGTGAATTGACAAAATAGTGAATTCCGATTGAAATAAATTTCGAAATTGTGTGCAATTACAGAATTTTAAAATAGAAAATGCCAACACCATCAACCACACCAGTGCCGCCAATCAATCGATTGGCTGCATACAATCGACCACGAATTAAAATTCAAATCCCGCCGCCGAATCCACAAGGCAGCTACTTTGATGCCCGATCTCCATATTTGAGTACAGCGCACAGTAATCATCCAAGCCTTGGTGCACCACAATGGCCATCAACACCATATGTCAATCCATTCTCACCAAATGACAAGGATTCCATGAATGCTGGCGAATATATATTCAAGCAATTCAACGGCTTCAAAGATTTTACGGTGGATTGGACGAAAAGTGGCCTAAATCATGGTGAAAAATCCGTTTTTTTTCTTTATGATAAAATTGGACGATGGTCACGCAAATGGTTTACACACATCTTTCTCATGACCATCGTATTTTTATATAGTGTTGCTGGTGCATACATCTTTATTGCTGTTGAAGGTAAGCGATAAATCACTGTTTCGTTGCATCAATTTCAAACTGGGTATTAACAGTCAACAGTTTTTGTGAATGCCGTGAAATTGTCTCATTTTCAAAGTTCAACGAAACCATTCATTTTTGGATGTTTTTTTTGTTTTGTTCTGTTTTGGTAACTAACAAACAATTTTAATATTTCTTTAATTGCCTAAACACATTGAGGATTTAACAAAATGCGCTAATTTATGTTGATGCAATGCCAATAAAGCTGCCAAATTTCATGCCATTGAATCCGGTAAACAACAAATTAGATCATTCTTATGACTATAATCTTATCATTTGGATCGTTTAAAGCGCATGACAAGCATCTAAATGCTTATCATAGCACAATAAACTGTGTTTCATATGCCATTACACCCACTTTTTAGATTTTGCTTTTAATTTTACTGCTGAAAATCTGTTTTTTTTTCAAACAAATTTTGGTCTGTTTTTTTTCAAAGAAATAATGATTCCATTTTAATGTTGCTTCATTCATAGGAGCTGCTCAAGAGAATACAACGGCCACATACAATAATTTAAAGGCACAATTTTCCAAAACTATGTTCAATTTTGCACAAACAAGGGATTTGCGTGAGGTAAAATTTGTGTCAATTATTTTTTGTTTGCTCTTGCTCGATCGATTGCAAAAAAAAAACATACACATTTTCGATTCCAAAATATCAATTAAAACATACAAATTTTCGTTAAATTTCATGACAACAAAAACTGTAGAATTCAACAAAATGGGAACAATCAACATTGAAGGAGATAAATATCCTGCAGGTGGAACTGGTGAAGCTGTACAAAAAGGGTTATTTTGATGTGGACATGTATTATCATGAGATTATTGCTGAAGAACGACGTCAGGATCGTAAAACATGGTCATTCTGGAATGCAATGTTCTACTGTGGTACAATTTATACAACGATAGGTACGATAAATCAATCGTAAAATTACTTTTCTCTATTTAGCTACGTAAAATTTCGTTCTAATTTTCTGTTTTCTGTCATGACATTTGATGCTGACTGTTTCTGGCATTGAAGCATAGATGTTCTATTCGTGGTAGATCTTAATCAGTCTGAATGAATTCATTTAAATTATGTTCTAGTTTGTCAATTTAATGCCACATCACGTTTATCTAATGACGTGTTTGTAGAGAAATGTGCGTGGTCGTCGGTGAAATTTGGCGGATGATTCAGTCAAAAATCGGAACGCTTCAACGACAGTTGCAAAATATCGTATATTGACACGTCACATTCAAATGCTAAGATGATTATTGTTAAATGATGACTCTTCCCTCTGCGATTGCCTATTTCTCAATCGAACCGAATCACGTTTATTGCATTCTTGCTTCCTGTTATTGGTACATCTTGCGTGAAAGCACAAACACACACACACACATTTTGTGACGGTGCGTTTTTAAAATTCGATTCGTTTCATTTCACTCTGGGTCTGATAAGACGATGAGTAGAAAGAAACTCTTTGGATGAGTTTCTCAAACGACGCTTCTTTGCAAGCGAAAAAAAAAATAAAGAAGATCACTACGATGAAATCACATAAAAGATGATAATGCTCGATGATGACAACGTTTTGGTTAAACATTTCTTCGAAATACAATTCTATAAATATCGGACTATTTTATAAATACATCCTTATATTCAGTTTTCTGGTTATGCGCTAAAAATATGTCACTTAGAGTCATGGCTGTATTCTTTGAAGCATTTGACTGGTCGCGTTTGAAAATTCAAACATTTTTGAATTGACAACAACAACACACAAAAAAAGCGCAAACGACGGAATTTACAATCTGATCGGCATGCAGATGAACGGACTCATTTGCTGATATTGCTAATTGAGCACTCAACACGACTCGGTTGACCAGAAACGGTAAATTCAATAGACATTGTATCGTATTATTGGCTTCCGAGTTGAAACGTGAATGCACATTGAATTGATTGTATCGTTTAGTTTTCATAAGTGTTGGATGAACACTGACCGGGACGGTGAAAAAATGCGCCTACTGCTAAAAATAGCACAACATTTATTACGTTAGCAGTTTACTGTGTGCCTCTGTGACTGTGTGTTTCATTTTTTCTTCATTTATTGATTCAATTTTTTTTTGTTCGCTCTCTCTCTCTCTGTCTCTCTCCATTGCTTTGATGAGAAAATGTTGTGTTTTCAAGCCATTTTCCGTTTGTCAATGTATTTGGTCATTTGTCTCTTTTCTTCGTGATATTTGTTTCGCAAAAGTAAAAACAGCGATGCATATGGTTGATATTAATGTGAAATTTTCTTTGCTACACAGTTTCACTGTCATCATTTGTCTGTTTACTACAAGCATGCCAAAACTACGTTGTTGAGACTCTAGATTTTCCCATTGCTGCTGGTTTTTCTTTTTTTCGTAAATTTTGTTCGGGTTCAGCCCATTTTCTGTTCATGTATTTCATTTTTTCGGTACCTCTTTCTCCCTCTGTCACTCTATTCGCGAATATATTGTTGAAACAGATGACGTGAATTCTGGGCATGTGTACGTTAAAGCAAAAAAAAAAACAAATTTTGCTCACACAAAATAAAAAAAAAAATCTCGCGAATATTTTGCCCGTCGGTCACAAGTGTTATAAATCAAATTGTCAAGTGAAACAAAAAAAACCTGAAGTGAATCATTTGAATTGGTAAAATGTTTTTCGAAAAAATGCGTTTCGGATAGTGTGTGCGATCAAAGTGTGTTCAAATGATGTGAAAAATGATAACTTATTTTAAATGTAGAGTGTTTTGTGTTCTAATCACTTGATCCGAGTGACAAATCTCGGCAATACAAATATTTCGAATAGAAAATTATTTTTTTTTCGTGTGGTGTTTTTCCTTGATTGAAAAACAAAATAATTCGGTGTGAACTATGAACGAATCAAATGTTGATGCTCCGGCATTGGTTCGAAGACGTCGACGTATTGCACGACAACAGCGTGAAAAAACACCGGAACCATTGGCCAAAATCGGTGCCATTCCAGCAATAAAATATTCGGATGAAGAGAACAGCAGCAGCACAACAACAACAACAACAACAACAAATGAATATGACAAGAGGCGCACAACAACACCGGCAATGATTTTGGGTACGACACGATTAAAACCAAAAACTGCATCAAATAGTAGTGGAGGTGGCAGTGGTAACAGTAGTAATATGGCGTATCGTGAAAAAATCCTGAATCGAAGAGATCGATCAAATCGGCCGGTGGTCCGGAGTCAATCACAACCAAGAGAAATTCCACCCGATTCACCAACACTCGAACCAAAAATAATGCCAAGCGATTCAAGCGGAAATATGATTAAATTTCTGCGTCAAGCCAAACGCAGTCTATCGATACCAAGGTATAGTTGCTAAAAAAAAAATTAGCAAAACGCCAAATTTCAGCGGGTATTGAACTGAAAACCTGTCAAATTGCACATGAAACACATTGAATCACATTTAAATGTTCAATTAATTTTCGCTTTCTTTTCAGGCGTCATCGTGATGTGGCATGTGAAACATCACCAATTCGAAAACATGAAGAGGTGATCAAACGTTATGCCAAATCACCAATTGTTAAAGCCGAACCAAAAACCGACCCAGTCAATGGAAACGATACAAATAGTCGACTCACAAAATTAGAAATGAATTTAAAACGTTTCGAAGATGAGCGCCGCATTTTTGCACTTGAACACGAAAAATTTGAACGTGAAAAGCGTCAAATGGAGCAAATGCGATACAAGCGATTACTTGATTTCGAGCGAAAACGTTCGATGCAGCAAAGGGAACGTGAACAATTGGCCGTTGAAGCGGCCGCCATTGCATTGGCCGAAATTGAAAAGCAACGATTGGCATTGGAACAACAGAGACATCGACGAAGTAAAAGTAAATCACGTGAACGATCATTTTCCGGTAGTAATACACTTTATGCAGATGATTATGAATCGTCAACAGCCACATCATCATCGTCACGTGATAATGATTTCAACGAATTTGCAAATGACATTAAATTTGATTGTGTAGACGATCTTGAGAGCATCGAACCAGATGTACCGCATGAAGAGAACAATAATGAAACAACGGTTGATGAAGTGCTAGCAAATGGAATTTTTCCAAAGCAATCACTTCTTTCACGGCTCATTTTTGGCATAACAAAATCCAAACCAATCACATCAATTCCAAATAAAAAATCGTATTTGAATATTCGTGTTGATAATGGTGGACCGATTTCTATTTGGCGAATTGTTTTTGTTGAATCGCCACTTGTTTGGCATCAAGTCATCGAATTACATCAGCCGGAATGGACGGAAACAATGCGATTGCGAAATCGATGCATCGCCAATTTTTTGGTGTTAATGATATTTATCGGTTTTGGTGGTTTAATGTTTCGTTTTATTGAAGGTGCATTCGAAAATGTTTACAAGTGTGGTGTTCGACGGGTTAAACGTGACTTTGTCGATCATTTGTGGTCATCGAGTCAGGATTTAAGGTTCGAATTTGAGTTAAATTGTTTTGGGCCGAAATTGTTCTCATTTTTCAAATTTTCGTTTTGGGGTTGATTTTGTGATGATTTATAGTGAAGACGATTGGAAGTCATTGGCACGCAGTAAATTACGTGGATTTGAGGAAGAGCTACATGTTGCTCATGAAGCCGGTCTTACATCGTACAGTGGCCTTAAGGCTTGGACTTTTATCAATGGCGTCAATTTTTGTATGAGCATCGTTACTACGATCGGTGAATTTTTGTACACATTTTTCTATTTTGATCAAATAAATTGGGATGTGAACAGTTTTCAGAGAATTGCTGTTCAGTTAGTCGTAGTTGTTTAGGTCATTCCAATTTTGTCCGTCCATTTGTCGTTGTTTGTGTTTCCAAGTTTGCAGCCACTTGAATCCAAATGTAGAATTCCAAAAATTACAATAACATTTATAAACAATAATATAATAAATTAAAAACGAAATCAACATTTTTTACCGTTTCTCAGGATATGGACACATTTCACCGGCAACAAATACCGGACGAGCGGTAACAATTATTTATGCCATTTTTGGCATACCGATATTTTTGATATTGCTGGCGGATTTTGGTAAATTATTTACCAGAGGTATAAAATTCGTATGGGCCTATGTAAGGCGACTCTACTATACGGGATCACTGCGACGAGTTCGAAAGCAAGCTCAAGTGCAGGTAATTTCAGTTCATTCACTTTTGGGTGGAATTAACTTAACAACAATTAAGTGAAAAAAAAGTCACTAAGATACTATTGCCTATCAACCGAAATGAAAAAACACTGTAAAATTGCCCATTTTCACTCACTCAAGCGATGTTTTTGATTTGTGTTTTTTTTTCGTTTTTCGTTTTTCGTTTTTTTAAACCCAGGAAATGATCCGTGGTATGAGTTATGCTTATGATATAGCAACATTTAGACGGCCAAGTATGATGATGAAACAGTCGGATTTGGAGCGAGCTCAAGCAGGAACTCCATCGTCTCAGCTTGGCGTTAATACCAACACCAATACCGATACACCAACAACACCGTTACCACCAGAAATGGAAGTCGACGATGAATTCAATTTACCCATTTCATTGGCTCTATTCATTTTGATTACGTACATTTTGTGCGGTGCTGCTGTTTATTCACTATGGGAAGATTGGTCATTTTTTGAATCATGTTATTTTGTATTTGTATCAATGTCAACCATTGGATTTGGTGATTATGTACCAAAGCATCCGATGAGAATGATGGCCAGTATAATTTATTTGATTTTTGGTCTGTCATTAACTTCTATGTGTATAAATGTCGTTCAAGTGAAACTTAGTGATAGTTTTCGGCATGCAAGTGCTAAAATTGGTGCAACAATTGGCTTAAGTTTGGCCGAAGAGGAGGCACGTAGCTCACAAAATTTGACACCCGTTCCGGAAAATCTATCGATTCATTCGTATGGACGAAACGGAAATGAGATACCAAGCATTGATTCAGGTGTTTATGAAAATGCCATTTTATGTAATGACAAAATTATACTTAGACCAAATAACCAATCCAAAGATACTGTTGATAAAAATATGGAACCAAATCATCCGGCCGAAATTAAAACTGATAAAAAAGGCAAATAAAAATGTTTTCGAACTGAGATTTTGGATCCGGTGTTTAAGTTTATGCACAACTTTTTTATTTGTCCTATTCATTTGATTGATTTGTGTATATTTTAAGTACTTATTTTTTTTTTAATTGTGTGTTTTCTTTTTTGTTGAAAGTATCAATAAGCTATAGCAGTTTTTTATTTAAAAAAAAAAAAGAAATTTATTATTTTATTTTTTGCGGTATTTAAATTTCACATTGTAATAAAATATCGTTTATGGAATTATATTGTTTAATTGCACTTGGTTTCATTTAAAGCTATTGTCTTTGGAAATGTGTTGACCATTTTTCACAATGAAACTGTCATTCATTGTTTATATCACTGAAGTTTTAGCATTTTACTTTGGTTTATATTGAAAATATTGCAAGTACTCATTGTTAGTCCGGAGAATGTTACAAATTCCGAAAATCATAAAAAATGGAGTATTTTAAATGAAAAAATGAATACTGTTTTTAGCTTTGATCGATTAATTACAACCCATTTGCAAAGAAACTGGCCAGCATTCAGTCAAAAATAAACGATTTTAGTCTGCTATTAGAAGGCAAAATCGATCACATTTGACTATTTTCTATACATATTTCCAAATCCAATCACAGCCGACTAATTTGGTCATTGTTGACTATAATCTTCGGAAAAATAATTTTTTTACAGCCAAAAACGATCGTTTTAGTTCGAACTATATTACTCGGCTGGGGAAGATTATATTCCGTACGGTTGATTTGATCCGTAAATTTAATAATTTTTATATTTTAAATCGTTTGTTAATGGATTTTCGGAATTTGATACGTACTTCGGAATATGGACACAATACAGTACTCAGGAAAACATTACCCTGTACATCACCGATCACATTAAAAAGTGAACAAATTGTGCTATACTATTTTTGGAATATTAAAATAGCTAATGTTGAAATGAATATAAAAAAACAATGATAATGATAAAAAAGCGAACCAAATGAGGAGATGCCACAAATGATTCCGGTTCACATTTCTGAACAATTGATGATATTTCAATGGATGTTTTTTTTGTGAAATGAAGAAATACTTGACTCTGATTGAAATAAAAATCGAATACAGCATTCTTTGTGCCATTTTTAATTGACATTTACTTTTTGTATTCGGGATTTTCCATTGTTGTCGCGAGAGACGCGATAGTAGCTCGAGACCCGACCCATTGAATTGATGAATCCTTCATCGTGAGTGATCACAATCAGCATAAATTTGTCTTCACCTCCACGCTCCTCAACAATGCCATTGAGAGCTTCACACAGTGCTTCAATGTTCAATTGATCCAGATTTGTTGTTGGTTCATCCAGTGCCAAAACACCGCAACGACCGCTGAATGTTTCAGCCAGTGCAATTCGAATGATGAGACAAGCAAGAACACGTTGACCAGCGCTGCTCTGACCTCGAAAATCCATCAACGAATCATTTTTGCATGCAACCACACGATACCTATCGAAGAATTAAACCAAATGAATTCTAATACATTTTTACATTTAGTCAAATATCCGTTAACTTACGTGTATGAACGTCGTTTAGTCGTGCCCGTTGTTTCTTCTGTGTTGATTTGAATGTAGTCGATATCGTTGCCCTTGTAGATGGTGCGCCAGAGATCACGAATCAAACTGTTGATCTCTTCCATTTTATCGCTATGAAAGTTGGTTAAAACCTTCTCCAACGTTTCACAATACGTGGCCAGGTCCGCAATGGATTTTGTGAGGACGATATTTTCGTAGTATGCTTTTTTGTAATTGCGAACAGAGTCCCGGTATTTCGGTTTATTCGTTTCAGCACGCAAATTATCGATAATGGCTTGCTTTTCTTCCATTTGACCGCTCATTCGGATTCGATCCGACTTTATGTTTTTCATGTCACATGTCAGCTGCGCTTTTTTCTCAATAATTTGATTGAAATCCACCTCTCTCTCGTGCTTGCGTAACGTATCCAATTCATTTTCTTTTTCAAGGACTTTCTTCTGGATTCGTTTCAATTCGAGATTGTCGTTTAGTTCACGTTCAGCATTTTGTTGATCAGCTTGCTCTTTTGTGAGCGCTTTGATCTCTTCGCGAATTGATTCAATTACAGCAACCTAAGGAAAGGATCAGAAATCAATGCTTTGTTTTTAAGTCAAGCAATATTCACGGAATTCTCGATCGGCCAATTTACCTGTTTCGACTGTTCCTCTCGCAATTTGATCAATTCTTTCTTGTACCGTTCAATTTCTCTTGTCAAATTCTGTTCAGCCAATCGTTCCAATTCCTTGGACACCCGATCAATGCCGTCCATGTCTCGCTTCAATCCATCATAACGTTTCGTTTCCTTGTCGAGTACTTCTGCACCTTCTTTTTTCTTGTTGCGGCGCTTTTCTTCGGCATGTTTAATTTTACCTTGAATCGGTATCAACAATTGATTACTCGCTTCTTTTTTTTCCTTCAACTTTCGAATATCCTCGATAAGCTCTTTCTCACGAGCTTTCAATCCATCGCTCTTCTGTATATCGCCTTGCAATTGTAGCTCAATTCCTTTTAGCTCGATCTCCTTATCCTTCAACTGACGAATGCGCTGAGCTTCATCATCACATTGCTTTTCTTTCCGCACGATGTCTCGATCCAAACTCTTGATTCGTTCCGTGATTTCCTTGCGCTTCTTTTGCAAACTATCCAAATTGTAATCATCTTGCCCTTCACCCGATGGCATTTTGCGTCGCAATGGCTCTAGATCGGTTCGGGTTTGTTCGATGTCACGCAATGCTTCTTCCAAAACACTCATATCGCCAACCATCGTCGATGTTATAAGATTCATTTTTTCTCTGGGCTCTTCGACATCTCGTTTGGCGTGTTTGATTTTCTCTTGAGCCGTCAATAAATCCTTTTCAATCTTTCCAATGTCTTCTTTTATTTGCGGTATTAACGACGATTTTAAATTTTCGACCTTCTCAACAGTCGATCGCATTCCAATCAATCTTTCCAATTTCAACTGCGATTCCTTCAGCAAACGTTCACTCCGATCGATATCTGTGGGTAAATTCTCGATTTTATCACTTAGTTCCGTTGTCAAATCGCCCACCTCGTTGCGATCGAGATCCTTGTGACACAAAGGACAACACGGTTGATCCGCCATCTTTCTAATGTAACTATTAAAACGATATTGAAACATTTCAATAAATAATTTTAGCTAAAAAGTCAGTTAATACAATGAACAAAAATTACTTTCTGTAAAAAACATCGGACGACTTGAGAGTACTGTATTCCATTTGGTACTTATCAACACTCTCCTTGGTCGTGGCCATATCCTCATCAAATGGCATCTGTCCACATTCTCGGTCAATTTTCTCTTCCAATTGATGAAGTTCATTTTCATACTTGTCGAGCTCCCGATTTGTATTTTGCAATTTCATTTTGATGGCCAAAACATGATTTTCCTTTAACCGAATCTCATCGTCCACTTGACTTGTTTGCGTACGCAATTCTTGACTAAGTGCTTCAATTTTGCGTTTAATTCCCAATTCGATGCTTTCGTTTGGAAATAAACGTTGAAAACTATCAAAATGTTTATTTTTGATGCGACGAACTTCCGACTCTCGTTTTTCAATGTGTTTTTCCTTTGACGTTACATCCGCCAAAAGAGCAGCCATTGTACTGATGGACGTGATTTGCATATCGATATCATCCAAACTATCGGACAAATGTTGCTTTTCATCTCGATGTTCTGTGATTTCAGCTCGCAAACCTTGTGTGTTGTTGTTTGCAACCAATTGATCACAAGTCGTTTTAATTTTAGCAATTTGTGTACGGTTTACCTTCAATTTGTTGTCACTATGTTCGATTTTCTTGAGTTCATCTTTTTGCTTGATGAGCGCTTGCTCGGAATCGGTCAATTGTTTGACGGTCGATGTAATTTCACTCTTGATTCGAACCTCTTCTTCGCGATGCGTTCGTATCTCTTTCTCCTGTTCAGCATCGATCTTGTCATTATTGGCGACAATTTGTTTGATATCATCTTCGACTTTTCTCAATGCCGTTTTAATATTTACAACGAGGCCAGATGCACGATCATTGCTATTTCGGATGTCAAAATCAACATTGATGTTCAAATTTTTGCACATCTTTTGAATAAAAGTCGCTTTATCATCGTATAAATCCTGTTCACGCTCACGATCCTTCAACAACAAGTGATAATCTCGATCACATTTGTCGACTTTTTTCGAAATAACATCTCGATCAGCTTGAGCACCTCCCAATTCCATCTCTTTGTCTTCCATTTCGGATTGTTTCTGCAAGCGGCGACGGTTAAACACCTTGATTTCCTCTTGCAATTCCGTTTCACTGCCCGTGAAAATGTTTTTGATTTTTGAGGACAACTTTTGAGCATTGTCCTGTTCATTTTTGAGCCTAGAAATCAAAGATGATTTGTTTCATTAGACAAACTCGACTCCTTTCTTCTTATTTGAAAAATATGTGAACATAGAAAACTTACTCAGTTTCGGCTTTGGTCTTGCTTGCCGTAATCGATGACAGTCGATCGCCAATTTCGGTGACTTTCTTGTATTCATCTCTCAACGGCTGCAATTTGACATCGCATTGTTGATATTTCTCTTCCATTTGCTGCTTTTCATCTACATACTTATTGATGTCGATATTTTGCTTATCTGCTTCTTGCTTAATCATTTCCATCTCCTTCAATATAACCTCTGAAGCGAAATACAATGCAGTTTACTGAGTGGCTCGATTCATTCATTTAAAACAACAACAACAAGTACAAAACCAAGTCTTACGTTTGTTTTTGAGGTCATCTTTCAAATCTTTATGTAGTTTTCGTATTTTTTCCAATGCATTATTGTATTTGGTAGTGTCAAAGATCTTTTCGAATATATTCTTGACTTCGGCATCAGTGCCAAGTGGCCAATTTGCTTCTTCTTGATGACAAAATAGAACATGATTGATGATTGCTTTGGGAACACCCATCGCGATGCACATGTCATCGGTTGCATCATCAATTCGTTTGATGATCGATTTTGGTGGTTGACCCTCTTCGTTCGACCATCTTATGTTAGTTGTTATCGCTTCGATTGATTCAAATGTCAGCTCCTGTTTTTTATTCTTTCGAAGCACTTTTGCTGAACGAGAAATTGTTGTTCCCTTGCCCTGCAAATCCTTCACCTATCAACCGACGTGGAAAAAAGACGAAATTTGTACATCAAAAGATACATATCCATATAAAAATCAACAGAAAAACTTACATGCAATTTGACTTGGCCCACGGATTCAGTGCGATGATTAACATCCGGGCTATTGATGAAAGCACTGCCACGGCCACAATTTTTCGGCGTTTTACCAGTCAATGCATATTTGATGCTTTCAATGATTGTGGTTTTACCGCTGCCATTTTGGCCAACAATCAGTGTTAACGGCGTGGTAAATTCGACTCTCTACAAAAAAAAATAATAACACAGTTTTTTTTTAGTTTAGCTCGAATCATTGAAATCAGCCGATTTTCTATTCATTTTTGTATCATGCAACTTAATCAACGCCGAAAATCATGAAAAAATACCCTCGATTTGGCTTTCCAGTGGAGCATTTATCGAAAATCGATGTCTGAATGCATATAAAACTTCAATAATGATATGACGCCTGGTGACAGTGACAGCAAAGCATCTGAAACCATTCTATCAAGCTTAATATCAAATTTTTAATCAGCCTGTAAGCAAGCTTTATATTTTCAGAAGAACGTATTCATATTTGGTCGAAAATATTAAGCAATATTACACGCTGATTGAATAATTTGAAATGGAGCTTAATAGAATGATTTCGGATGGTTTGCTGTCACTGTCACCAGACGTCGCCACTCTTTTGGATTTTGTTCTTTTTTGTTATATATTTTAAATCGACGTTGATCATATATTTAGCTCGATAAAATACTTTTTAGTGCTGCTAAAGAAACAACTAGTGCCCGATGTTTTTTGAGAGGCCAATCTTTTTGAGCTTTTAGAATATATAAAAAACTTCTATATCTGAGAAATACACAAAGGTGCTTTTTTGCTCAATGTTATTTGTTATAATGAAAAATCAATGTCTTCAGTTTGACTAGCTTCAGTTACAGATCACTGTATAAAACTAATTGAGCATTGAATTTTGGCGTACCAAATATTAAGATCGGACAATTATTTTGGGAGACAGGTTTTTAAACATGAATTGTTATCGCAACATTGAGAAATCTAGCCTTTCAAGATTCTTGTTCCTCAGCACCACTAAAAAGCATGAAATGAGCATTAAATATATGATGCACTGAGAAATCGATTTGTGATAAGTGTCCCACTGACGACTATGAGAACATTTATTGTCGAATTTTTTCAACATCTATGTTTCACTCACCTGTTCATCCTCCGCATCGGTACCAAAATTCCGAATACCTCGAATATGCAATCGCTCAAGTATTGACATTATGCGTAAATGAATCAAATGTCAAGTATGCCGCTCTTCCAGTACATGAACATTTTGACACATATATGTCATATATGATATAGATGTGCAGTGTGCACCCACACAATAGCACCCGCTATTCATTATGACTCCAAATGAATTTCATAATTAAAATCATTCAATGTTTTGCTGCGTCAACGGCATCTAGTGTTGAACAATTGAAGCACATGGACAAAAAATGATCATTCTTTGAGATGTAATCATTAAAAAGACCAAATCACAAGCAAAGCCGTTCATTGAACGGCCTGTGAATCTTTCGTAGAGGTAAAATTTTACCAAGACCAAATGACCAATCCACATTTGGATACTGTTGATAAAAAATATTGAACCAAATCATCCATTTTTTCGAACTGGAATTTCGGATCCGGTGTTATAGTTTATGCACAACTTTTTTGTTTGCCTTATTCATTTTATTGATTTTTAGTACTTATTTTTTTTTTAAATTACGTGTTTTCTATTAAAATATCAATGAGCCAAAACATTTTTTTTTTAAGAAATTTATTATTTTTTTTTTTTTTGCGGTATTTAAATTTTACATTGTAATAAAATATCGTTTGTGGAATTATATTGTTTAAATGCATTTTGTTTCATATTAAGCAATTTGCTTTTGGAAATGTTTTGAAACATTTTTACAATGAACTTTTCATTCGTATTTTATATCACTGGGATTTTAATATTTTTGTGCAAATTTTCCGGAGAATGTTCCAAATTCCAAAAATCATAGAAATGAAGTAGTTTAAATTGAAACAAAAAGTGAATATATTTGTATATATTCGACAAATCACAACCCGTGTGCAATAAAAGTGGCCAGAAGTAGCACAAATAGCTTGCTAAATCGATCAAAATTGACAATTTTGCCTAGTTCAAACTCTCAATTGCAAGCACAGTCGCCTAATTTAGTGAATGTTGACTATAGTCGTCGATATTTGTTCGAAATAATGACTTTAAGACACTCAAAAACGTCCTAAACTATTTGACTGAGAATATAATCTTTTGATTTGAACCGTAAAATTATTTCATACTTCAAATCGTTTTTTAAAATGATTTTCGGAATTTGATACGAACTTCGGAATATGGACACCTAACAGTATTAAGGATAACGGCACCCTGTATATCACTGAATAAGAAAATTGTTTTACATTTTTGTGACGATTAAAAAGACTATGTTAAAATGAATATAAAACTGAAAATAATGATAATGATAAAAACGCGAACCAAATGAGGAGATGCCACAAATGATTCCACTTCACATTTCTGAGTAAATGATGATATGGCAATATCATACCCGTATATGCTCTAGGCCATTGGTTCAAGATATTTGAATGAAAGTTTTTTTTTTAATGAAGTGAAATAACGCTTGATTCTGTAAGCATTGATAAAAAAAAATCGAAATTCAACATTTTTCGTGTCATTTTTAATTGACACGTAATTTTTGTGTTCGTGATTTTCCATTAGTGTCTCGATAGACGCGATAGTAACTTGAAACCCGTCCCATAGAATTAATGAATCCTTCATCGTGAGTGATCACAATCAGCATAAAGTTGCTTTGACCTTCACGCTCCTCAACAATGCCATTGAGAGCTTCACACAGTGCTTCAATGTTCAATTGATCCAGATTTGTTGTTGGTTCATCCAGTGCCAAAACACCGCAATGACCGCTGAATGTTTCGGCCAGTGCAATTCGAATGATGAGACAAGCAAGAACACGTTGACCAGCGCTGCTCTGACCTCGAAAATCCATCAACGAATCATTTTTGCATGCAACCACACGATACCTATCAAAGAATTAAACCAAAACAATTCCAATAAATTGTTAAATTTAATCAAATATTCGTTAACCTACGTGTATGAACGTCGTTTAGTCGTGCCCGTTGTTTCTTCTGTGTTGATTTGTATGTAGTCGATATCGTTGCCCTTGTAGATGGTGCGCCAGAGATCACGAATCAAACTGTTGATCTTTTCCATTTTATCGCTATGAAAGTTGGTTAGAGCCTTCTCCAACGTTTCACAATACGTGGCCAGGTCCGCAATGGATTTTGTGAGGACGATATTTTCGTAGTATGCTTTTTTGTAATTGCGAACAGAGTCCCGGTATTTCGGTTTATTCGTTTCAGCACGCAAATTATCGATAATGAGTTGCTTTTCTTTCATTTGACCATCCATTCGGGTTCGATCCAACGTTATTTTTTCCATTTCACGTGCCAGCAACGCTTTTTTCTCAATGATTTGATTGAAATCCACCTCTCTCTCATGCTTGCGTAACGTATCCAATTCATTTTCTTTTTCAAGGACTTTCTTCTGGATTCGTTTCAATTCGAGATTGTCGTTTAGTTCACGTTCAGCATTTTGTTGATCAGCTTGCTCTTTTGTGAGCGCTTTGATCTCTTCGCGAATTGATTCAATTACAGCAACCTAAGGAAAGGATCAGAAATTAATGTTTTATTTTTAACTCAAGCAATATTCACGGAATTCTCTATCGGCCAATTTACCTGTTTCGACTGTTCCTCTCGCAATTTGTTCAATTCTTTCTTGTACCGTTCAATTTCTCTTGTCAAATTCTGTTCAGCCAATCGTTCCAATTCCTTGGACACCCGATCGATGCCGTCCATGTCTCGCTTCAATCCATCATAACGTTTCGTTTCCTTGTCGAGTACTTCTGCACCTTCTTTTTTCTTGTTGCGGCGCTTTTCTTCGGCATGTTTAATTTTACCTTGAATCGGTATCAACAATTGATTACTCGCTTCTTTTTTTTCCTTCAACTTTCGAATATCCTCGATAAGCTCTTTCTCACGAGCTTTCAATCCATCGCTCTTCTGTATATCGCCTTGCAATTGTAGCTCAATTCCTTTTAGCTCGATCTCCTTATCCTTCAACTGACGAATGCGCTGAGCTTCATCATCACATTGCTTTTCTTTCCGCACGATGTCTCGATCCAAACTCTTGATTCGTTCCGTGATTTCCTTGCGCTTCTTTTGCAAACTATCCAAATTGTAATCATCTTGCCCTTCACCCGATGGCATTTTGCGTCGCAATGGCTCTAGATCGGTTCGGGTTTGTTCGATGTCACGCAATGCTTCTTCCAAAACACTCATATCGCCAACCATCGTCGATGTTATAAGATTCATTTTTTCTCTGGGCTCTTCGACATCTCGTTTGGCTTGTTTGATTTTCTCTTGAGCCGTCAATAAATCCTTTTCAATCTTTCCAATGTCTTCTTTTATTTGCGGTATTAACGACGATTTTAAATTTTCGATCTTCTCAACAGTCGATCGCATTCCAATCAACCTTTCCAATTTCAACTGCGATTCCTTTAGCAAACTTTCACTTCGATCGATATCTGTGGGTAAATTCTCAATTTTATCACTTAGTTCCGTTGTCAAATCGCCCACCTCGTTGCGATCGAGATCCTTGTGACACAAAGGACAACACGGTTGGTCCGCCATCTTTTTGATGTAACTATCGAAACAAAATTAAAACAACATTTTAATAAGATATTTTATCGAGAGAAAAAAAATGTCAACGAAAAATATCCATCAAAATCTTACTTTTTGTAAAAAACATCGGACGACTTGAAAGCACTGTATTCCATTTGGTACTTATCAACCCTCTCCTTGGTCGTGGCCATAACCTCATCAAATGGCATCTGTTCACATTCTCTGTCAATTTCCTCTTCCGATCGACGAAGATCATTTTCATATTTAATCAGATCTTGCTTTTTATTTTGCAATTGATTTTTGTTGGCCAAAACATGATTTTCCTTTAACCGAATCTCAGCGTCTAATCGATTTGTTAGCATACGCAATTCTTGACTAAGCGCTTCAATTTTACGTTTAATGCCCGATTCAATGCTTTCGTTTGGAAATAAACGTTGAAAACTATCAAAATGTTTATTTTTGATGCGACGAACTTCCGACTCTCGTTTTTCAATGTGTTTTTCCTTTGACGTTACATCCGCCAAAAGAGCAGCCATTGTACTGATGGACGTGATTTGCATATCGATATCATCCAAACTATCGGACAAATTTTGCTTTTCATCTCGATGTTCGGTGATTTCAGCTCGCAAACCTTGTGTATTGTTGTTTGCAACCAATTGATCACAAGTCGTTTTAATTTTAGCAATTTGTGTACGGATTTCCTTCAATTTGTTGCCACTATGTTCGATTTTCTTGAGTTCATCTTTTTGCTTGATGAGCGCTTGCTCGGAATCGGTCAATTGTTTGACGGTCGATGTAATTTCACTCTTGATTCGAACCTCTTCTTCGCGATGCGTTCGTATCTCTTTCTCCTGTTCAGCATCGATCTTGTCATTATTGGCGACAATTTGTTTGATATCATCTTCGACTTTTCTCAATGCCGTTTTGATATTAACAACGAGGCCAGATGCACGATCATTGCTATTTCGGATGTCAAAATCAACATTGATGTTCAAATTTTTGCACATCTTTTGTATAAAAGTCGCTTTATCATCGTATAAATCCTGTTCACGCTCACGATCCTTCAACAACAAGTGATAATCTCGATCACATTTGTCGACTTTTTTCGAAATAACATCTCGATCAGCTTGAGCACCTCCCAATTCCATCTCTTTGTCTTCCATTTCGGATTGTTTCTGCAAGCGGCGACGGTTAAACACCTTTATTTCGTCTTCCAATTCCGCTTCACTACCCGTGAAAATGTTTTTGATTTTTGATGACAACTTTTGAGCATTGTCCTGTTCATTTTTGAGCCTAGAAATCAAAGATGATTTGTTTCATTAGACAAACTCGACTCCTTTCTTCTTATTTGAAAAATATGTGAACATAGAAAACTTACTCAGTTTCGGCTTTGGTCTTGCTTGCCGTAATCGATGACAGTCGATCGCCAATTTCGGTGACTTTCTTGTATTCATCTCTCAACGGTTGCAATTTGACATCGCATTGTTGATATTTCTCTTCCATTTGCTGCTTTTCATCTTCATACTTATTGATGTCCATGTTCTTTTTATCTGCTTCTTGCTTAATCATTTCCATCTCCTTCAATGTAACCTCTGAACCAAAACACCATGCAGTTAACCAAATGTCAAAATATTTCAAGCTAATAAAACATCTAAAACAATACTTACTTTTGTCTTTGATGACACCTTCATAATATTTACGCATTTTTCGCATTTTATCCAATGCATCATTGTATTCGGTTGTGCCAAAAATCTCATCGAATATTTTCATGACTTCAGCATCAGTGCCAAGTGGCCAATTTGCTTCTTCTTGATGACAAAATAGAACATGATTGATGATTGCCTTTGACACACCCATCGCGATGCACATGTCATCGGTTGCATCAGCATTCCGTTTGCTGGTCGAAATTGGTGGTTTACCTTCTTCCTTCAACGAAATGGTCGCATCCATTGATTTAAATGTTGACTTCTGTTTTTTATTCTTTCGAAGCACTTTTGCTGAACGAGAAATTGTTGTTTCAACGCCACGCAAATTTTTCATCTAAACCAGTTCAAAACAAGACGAAATTTGTATACCATCGAAAATAGAAAGAAAAAAAATGCAAATTCATATAGAAGCTAGAGAGCGGCACTTACACGCAGTTTGACTTGGCCTAAGGATTCAGTGCGATGATTTACATCGGGACTATTGATAAAAGCAATGCCACCTTTACAGTTTGGTGGCATTTCACCAGTCAATGCATATTTGATGCTTTCAATGATTGTGGTTTTACCGCTACCATTTTGGCCAAGAATCAGTGTTAACGGTGTAGTGAATACGATTTTCTACGAATCAAGAAAAAAAACAGAGTTATACCGCTTGAATCAGTGAATTCAATCGATTTTCTACTTATTTGTTTCTCATTCAACTCAATCAACACCGAAAATCATAGAGAAAATACCGCTGATTTTTGAGTTGTTTTTTTCAATATCCATTTTTAAACTTACCTGTTCATCTTCCGCATCGGTACCAAAATTCCGAATACCTTGAAGGGTCAATCGCTCAAGCATTGACATTTTGCGTAAATGATTTTATTAATTCAACTGATTTTTGTATAACAAACTATTTTATATGAAAATGGCAGTTTTTTTTTTAATTGACCATTGCGAATTTCACAATAAATCGTAATGCGGATCTTTGTGCTATGTTCGATAAAATGCGTTGTAAACAAATTCAAATGTCAAGTTTGCCGCTCTTCTAACCATTTAGAACATTTTGACATTCACATCTCCATAGAAAGAGTCTCTATATGTATGTGTGCTATTCAAATGGCCTCAAATGATTCGATGCAGTCACAATGATCCATTCTAACGCATAATGCATAAACCCTAATGATGAAAAGAAAATCGAAAGTGAAAATTGCCAAATTTGTGAACATAATTTTCTTTTTATCAAAAAATACAATTTTTTCAGCTCATTTATTTCATATTAAATGTTGCATACAATATGTTGCTGCGTTAACGTCATCTAGTGTTAAAAAATTGAAGCTCATGAACAATGAATGTTTGAGATGTAATCATCAAGAAGAAATCATCTTTGTATTTCTCATTCTCTCTTCATTCCGTCTTGGTGGTGGTTTTGTTGACGGTGTTCAACTTTTTTACTCAACGGTATCAACAATTTTAAAAGACGTACGAAAATTCTCCTTAAGATAAATCACAAGTAAAACCAAGTGGTGTTCATCGGACAAAAGTAAAACAAAATAATTTTTTTTTTAAATTGATGTAAGTATTACTCGGTGTTGTAAATTCTAGAATGCTTTAAAAATATGTAATTTCTTCAATTTCAACTGTTTTTTATGTTTAGCAACAAACAACAACAAAAAAATTGAAAAAGATGTCATCGGACGAAGGAGCGAAATCGTTAGACTGGTATCAAACAACTGATAACGAAATCGATGAAATTGGCACCGAAGCCGAACATCATAATGATGCAGATGATCTAACAGTTGAAGATTTAATGAAAAGTACAATTGCAAATTTTATGAAAAAAATCCAAGAAGATATAATTCCAGAAATTATGACGGAATATCATCAAAGAGCCCTAGAGATTCGAAATGAAACACAAAAAAAGATTATGGAATTAGAGCAACAGCGTGAAGCCGAAATGATGGAATATGGTGAAGAAATGCGTCAATTGAAAGAAAAACTAAATATGAACATAAAAAAATTGGAAGCTCATCTCGAAACAAATGCCGAATTAGATTTAAAATTAGGTCTTACATCAAACGAAGCCGCTTCGACAAGCCAAGCAAATATTGATAGTCAATCGAATTATAAATTAGCATAAATAAAATAAAAACTCATAAATTATCATTAAAATTAAAATCAAATGGAGTTTGTGTCCTATTGCAAAGAATCCTCACACAAAACAAAGTGCATTTTGATATGAATGTCAACTGATTTTGCTACTGCTGCTGCGGCTGTGCGATGACTCATCAGCGCCCTCTGTACCACAAGAGTCAAAATTCACATTTATACGATGGTCGGCCATTTTCCTCAGTCCAAATAATAATTAATTTTTTTTTTTTACTCACAAATCCATTCGGTGTGAAGTAAGAACACTACAATCAGCAGCTAGAAAGCGAAGTTGATGCTAAAATAAGCTGGGTATTGTAAATTTCATGGTCTGAAGTTATTTGCATTATCTGACATTAAAAAAAAAAGTTTTTATATTCGATGAAATGTGAAAAACATAAACAAAACCGTGAAAATATTTCGAATAATTTGTGAATGGACAAAAAAATGCGATTGGATTATTTTTTTTCTCAGTACAATAAATTGACAGCTGCAGTGTTACACAGTGAATTGTGAAAAAGGCAGAAAAAAAACGTTTTTTGACATATTTGTGTGATTTTCGTTTGTATATCGTGAGAGCAGTGCGAGTCAATTTTGTTCGATCTACTTGGCGCTTAACCAATTTGCAGTAAAAATGTCAGGTAACAACTTCATAATGTTCAATGTTGAATTCTGATTGATTTACATTTCATCATATTTGATATGGACGGATGAATTAAAAGCCGTTGCATTGTGATTTATCGATGTTAAATGTTCGAAACGAGATGATTCCATGAATTTATGTATAAAATTGCACTTATTTTCGATGTTTAGCTATAAATTAAATGCGAATTCATTGATATTCAGTAGATTTATTTGGATTTGCGTAAATTGTTGGTTGTTTATTAACGAAAATTAATTTTGGTTCAAATTTTGTTTCGATTTCTTTTAGCGAGACAGCGATATGTGAAAATAGTATCGAAAAATAGTCCAAATGATGTAACAATAGATGATGGTGAACAAACGGCATCCGGTCATCATGAGTATATTACAGCCGTTGAGGAATCAACGGATGATGATGGTTCGATAACATACATTGAAGACTACGAAAACAATGAAAATGGTGATGAAGACGGGGCATTTTTTGTAGAATATGTCACCGAAGAAGATGAACATTTAATAACGGCTGACGGCAGTAATGATGCTGAATTTGATGGAAATCAATTGACGGAATATGCTGACACCGATGAAAACACCGATGAATTGTACAATTGCAATATATGTGGCATGAATTTTAAATCGATCACTGAACACATTGAAAAATATCATAGCGGGCAAGATGTGTTAATTGATATTTCGGATGAAGGTGGTGGTGCAACGATAAAATCCGAAAAAACACTCGAACTCGTCGATTATACGGACACAAATGAGGATGATGATGGTGGCGGCGGCAATTTGATAGCCGGAACAGACAACATTAGTATGCAGGATGGTGAGTTTATTGTTTATGGTGAAGAATCACCGGAAAATGAGACGGAACTGATGGACGAAGCAACCGATGAAGATGATCAATCCGAAATTTATACATATGATGGTACAACCGGATCACTAACTCGAGCAACAAGTGTCAAAGTAGATAAAAATACCATTAAAACCATTGCTAACAAAACAAATGTAAGTGTGACTTTTGATTTTAGCGGATGGATTTATTTTTGTGTTTATCATTTCAATGAATATTCATTTGATTGTATTCTTTTTGGAATTTTTAGCGCGTCACAGGAGTCTACAATAAAGAAAATTCGACGATAGTTAAGAAACCACTGAAACGGCTAGTAAGAACGAATCGAACTAAAGAAACAGATCCACTGGAGATAGATTCAGTTCTAATTGGAACCACAGATCATGTGTGTGAGATTTGTAATACGTCGTTTTATTCAGCAAAGAGTCTCAAGTAAGCAAGGGTTTCAATTTTAGAAATTCATGAGTTTTATCTCAAAAAAATATTGAATAATACATCATTTTCCATCCACTTTCAGATTACACGCTCGAATGCATTTACCCGTCAAATCCAAAACCATCGACGAAGCAACCGAAAATGAAGGCGATGCTTCAAATACCGGCGAACAAGAGCCACCGCGTGAAAAATTCTATTGTGCCATCTGTGGTAAATATTATGATAAAACATTCGAACAAGTGCACGTGCAAATGCACAACGGCGAAGAGAAATTCAACTGTAGCATTTGTAATAAAGTATTTCCGAATGAGGAGAGCATCAATATGCACATGAATGCACATCAAGATACCCGCGTTGTAAGTATTTATGGAATTCATCAATATTTTGATTTGAAATGAAATGTTCAATTTTTAATCCGACATATTTGAAATGGTTTTGATATTAGATTCGAACCAAAGCTGAAATGAGTAATATTAAATTGCCGTATGGATGTCAATTTTGTGGGAAAGAATTTGCCAGACCACATGAGAAAGTCAAACACGAACGTGTACACACGGGTAACATATTCAATGGCTTCGCTAAGCTAATTACAAAATCTTACACAATTGTCTTGATTATTTTGAATTTTGCAGGCGAAAAACCGTACGAGTGTGAATTGTGTGGAAAATGCTTTAGAGTGTCATATTGTCTAACAATTCATATGCGAACACATACCGATGCGAGGCCATACGTTTGTCCACAATGTAATAAAAGGTAAATTTCACTACGACAAAAGCGAATGAAATTTAAATGAAGCGAAACGAAAAAAATCGAAGAATATTTTTGGTTGTTGATTTATCATCAAAAAAATGTGCAAGTTTGAGTTTGATGGAAAACCAACCAAAATTGTTCAAGAGATGGCGTATGCATGCATTTTTTGCATATGACACACCTTATAGTTCGCTAAATCATGAATTCACATGATTTGTGTATAAAAGAAGTTTGCAATGCACATACATCTGTGTCTATTGAAAGGAGAGCAAGTTAGCACTCCCCTTGACAAGGATGGAACACACAAACGGTCGAATTGGCACTGTTAGATATTCGACCACCAATTTTTTTTTCACTCTCTTTTATATGTTTAATGAATTCGAGTTTAATTTTTTTTTTTTGCTTTCATTTTAAACAGGTTCAAAGCGCAATCAGTATACAATCATCATTTGTTGACACACTCCGATGAACGAAACTACAAATGTCCATATTGTCCGAAAACATTTAAAACATCCGTTCAATTGTCCGGACATAAAAATAGTCACACCAAACCATTTACATGTACTGAATGTAATCGTCCATTTGGTTCATTGTATGCGGTTCGAGCGCATATGGAAAGTCACAAACGTCCAAATCACAATTTAAAGCATATTTGTGAAATTTGTGGTGCTAAATATGCACGACGTTTTGCACTCAACGATCACATGAAAGAACAGCATAAAGACGTTCAATTAGTACAAATTGTTGATGTAAGCTTAAATAAATTGAAAAAGAACATTTGAAATTTTTTGAATATTTAATAGTAATGATGTATTTTTGTTTTGCTCTATCGATTTTAGTCGGGTAATACTACTAAGAAGCCACAATCCAGACGGGCGAAGAAGGCAAAAGTCGAAGTCCTGGAAGATGATGAACGAGAATTAGAAGTAGCCGGCCAATCAATTTTACCAAATATGGTCGAACAAGAGGTGAATTAAATTATTTTAAATATTAAAACAAAATTATTATTGGTTCAAGTAGGTAAAAATAACACACAATTTTATTATTTCTATTTCTATTACTAATTTCAGATAACAATCAGCGAAATTGAGCATTTTGATAACGAAGAAGAAGTGGTTGAAATGGACGATTGGTTAAAATAAATATGCTCCGAATCTACAATTAGACATTCTCATGAAACACACAACAATAACAAATAAAAAAAAAATCATATCTAAATAAGTTCTCATTTTTCTCAAAATTGTAAATTGTAAAAAATAAATATTTTTTTGTTTTTCTGCCGTTTAAAATCGGCTGCAACATTTCCAAAATCAAGTACAAAACATTTGAATATCGAAATTGAAAAAAATAAAATGAAATAAAGCAATGCAGAATTTGAGTTGTGCAGCTGTAAATGTGTTGTTTAAATTGAAAAAAAAAATGTTGCAGCGCCATCTGTCGATTCAAACAAACATTGTCGAATGACAGTGACGCCATTTTTTTTTCTAGTTACCATTGACATCCGAATTTCTTTTCAAACCCTTCTAGCTCCAAGCTACACAGCGGTAGGACAAACTTAAATAAAAATGCAACCAAAAGTGAGTAAAAATTACACAAAATTCACCGAAATTTTATTGAAAATGCAATTAAAATGTGTATTTTATCGTTTTACAGCGACGAGAACCACTTCAAGCCGTTCAGGTTTTCGGCAAAAAGGTAAATATCATGTGAAATTTAGTAAACAGCACACGTGGGTTATTTGAAGTGTAATCAAAAGACAAATTGGCCACATTTTCGATGGATTTATTTGAATTTTCATGGTTTAGTGCAATGTTTTATAAAAAAAAATCAATAATTTGATGAAAATTCGTGATTTTATAGTGTTTGAAAAAAAACCAATGTAATTTTTATGAATGTGATGACAATTTGAGGTTATGAAAACAATGCGCCCAGTGAATAGTGTGAATAATTTCATTCAACCTTTTTTCGTTTAGAAATTAATTGATTTTTATGTTTGATATTTTAGAAAACCGCTACTGCTGTTGCCCATTGCAAACGTGGACATGGTTTGATCCGTGTTAATGGTCGCCCATTGGACAACATTGAACCAAAAGTTCTTCAGGCAAAACTCCAGGAACCAGTTCTTTTGTTGGGCAAAGTGAGTAATCAATTCGGATAATCTCCGTTTCGTTTAGGCATCAACACATGATGATTTTATTTCTTATCCCGAAAATGAGTGACCATGAAATGAACAACACAAATTTCTGACAATGTCAACAAAACCCTTTGTTTGCAGTTAACACATTCGTAACGAAATTAATTCATTCGTATAAATTTTATTGCAGGAAAAATTCGCCGGTGTTGATATTCGTGTTCGTGTAAGCGGTGGTGGTCATGTATCACAAATCTACGCTATTCGTCAAGCCATCTCAAAGGCCCTAGTTGCATACTATCAAAAATGTAAGTTTTACAACAAAAATTCCATTTTTTTAGTTAAAATAATCGACAAGTCACTTTCTACCAGAATTGAATCTCGTCATTCGATGCGAGATTCGACGATTATTAGAAAGTAGATCAATGAGTTCCGTTTTACCAACCGTTTATCGGATTTAATCGATAATTCGGGTGACGATCCTCAACATTACCCCATAGAACTATCAAATAGCTTTTGAATGTAGTTTCTTTTTTTGTTGTTGTTGTTGTTGAATAAATAATAATCGCGTAATTTATCTTAATTTCAGATGTTGATGAAGCCTCAAAGAAGGAATTGAAGGACATTCTCATCCAATACGATCGAACATTGTTGGTTGGTGATCCACGTCGTTGTGAACCAAAGAAATTCGGCGGTCCAGGCGCTCGTGCTCGCTACCAAAAATCATACCGTTAAACAAAACACCAAACCTCATTTTATATGTGTATTCAGTTTGCATGGGTTTTTTTCTTTTGTTAACAAACGAAGGATGATCAATTTTCTGCCAACAATATCACTGCGTGATAGAGTTTTATTCCAAATCAGAATTATTGTTCTTTTGAAATAAACAATGCAAATGGCATTTTTTTCAAATAAACAACGGAATGAATTATTTGTTGTTTTTTTTTTGGTATTTTGATTCAAATCTTTTGATTATTACAGCATTTTGATGAAGAAAACATACGAATTTAAGTTACAGTGAAAGCCACGGAAAATATTTGGGTTTGTTCAGCAGATGGCGTTGGAGTATTTGAAGTTATCATTCGAATGTTAAGCAATATTACGTTGCAGTCGATTTCATTCGATTTAATTTTTTTTTTTTTGCTCTCGAAGGTTTGACAAGTGGCTCGCGAATGTATTAGAAAAACTAAATTTCATTTATATCACCAAAATGTTAGCTAAAGAAAAATCTATTGAACGTCACACGAATACAATGAAAACGAGCATCAACAATGTTACAGCTCTGTTTGTTGTGGTTTTAGTCGGTCTTTTGCTTATATTATTTGCTTACAATCGAATCTGATATCTGCATTTAACAGATGAATTGTCATAAAAAATGATATTCACAGAGAATTTTAATTGATGTTCACTCAAATGTCAGCCGCTCCGAAGCGGTACACTACAATAGCTGTCTTCGTGTATAAACGATATTTGTGGAATACAATTTGAATATTATTATTTGAAGTGTGAAATTCGTTATTTTTTAAATAGCAAACAAATTGTCGATTGTGATGTGGTCTATTGCGGCCAAACGAAGAGACAAATTGAAAAGAGAGAAAAACAACACAAATACTACATTCGCAACAACCAAGGCTATAGATCGACTTTTGTTGCACACGTATTAGTGCACAATCACACTTTAGCGAAAATAGTGTCTCTCTTGTGCGTGAAATAAACGATAACCGATAATTAGACGCATACGAATGTTGGTAGATACAAAAAGATGACAATACCATGAATCTCGATAACGGTAACATCGAATCGCATTTGTTTGCTCGGTTATTTCGTAAACAACAACACCGACTGTAGACATAACAACTGACTCATCTCTTTAGTCGTGAAGCTGAAGATGAAACGAACAGTTCGGAATGCATTCTAGGTAATAATTGATAGAATTTGACAAAAATGATTCAAAGTTTAGTGAATTCATAACGACATTGTTTCAACACAAATAAGATGTTTTCGATTTTAATCATACTCAATTTCCCGTGTAACGAATATTTTGTGTATTTTTATTGAAAAACAAAAAAAAAATTGTTTCGTGTGCGCATTTTGGACATGCATTTTTGGCAAGTGAACATGTGTAATTTAAAAGTTTATTTTCTATAATTGTTTTGATGAAATATGGCGTTGGCATCGTCCTGACTCTCTCTATAAATAAAGATTAATGCATTCGATTTTTAAAATTAATTGTTCATACATATGTTGACCTGGAATTGTGGTTTCATTTTAAGTCTTATTTTATCCAAAGATAGAAAGGAAGGTAAAGAAACCACCAAAACTGCATAAACTTCTAAAACAAAGTGAAATTGTTCTGGGAACTAAACAGGAATTCAATTCAAATTACCACATTGATGGCAATTTAACCCCAGATTAACCCCAGTCCAAAACTCAGCAAACAGTACATTTTTCGATCTATTTGAATTTTATATAGAGTTTAAATTCCAAATCAATAACACCGCTGCAAAAATTATATTCTCAATCATAAATCCATCCAAACACTTCACAGTTACATCTTTATCAAGTGTGTTATTGTTGAATCAAATCTTCGACAAAACAATAATATTGAAATAAATTTGCTTCAAATCTTTGGCGCAAAATGTAATCTAATTCTTCATTTCACATACTGTTAACAGATTCGCTTGTCATCGAACTGCCATTGCTTGTGTCAACAATCGCCTAACATTTTCAAAATAAACGCAACTGTATCATCGTTATCGAACCGACTTTTCGTCGATAAAATTTAAAGCATAAAGTTAAAATTACAATTCTTCATCATCGAAATTCATCAAAATGTCTGGTAAGTGAAGTGAAAAATCATTGAACAAAAATATTAAGTCGAAAATATGATGTATAATTTCATTACATTTGTGTTTTGTGTTTTGTATTCATGCCAATGTCAAACGAAGTCACCTTTAAAGCAACATACATTGGAATCGGAACATATAAGTTTGAACCAGTTGGGAAAGTGGTGGTCAAAGAGTCACATCCTGCAATGCGTATTGTAGTGCGAGACCCGACTAAACCATCTAAAGATATAACTATCGAAATCATACCACGTTACATTATCAAGGCCGTTTTTCATTTTGGCACTAATTCAACGTTGCTGTTTCGTGTGGAGCAAAATACCATTGAAAATGTCCAACAGTTGATAAGACCAAATGAAGGTAGATATATACATTGAGTGTTCAACACTCCAATATACCAACTTGAGTGTCTTTTTTTCAAATTTGAAACTTTTATTCTCAAATAGATTCGTCTGTGGCTCAGTGTCAATGGATTATTGTGAAAACATCAGCGCTAAGTCAAAGTGATATAAATTTACTTCGTGATATCTATGTGTGTTTCACGGAGGATGAAATTACCTCAGAGGAAATGGATGAAATGGTGAAATGTTATACAACTGACAAACGTAAAGTTCGAGGTATTCGTCAGCCCCACAATGCAAGCAGCAAATCAACTCATGATGTTCAAATCGTTCAACGAATTCTTGAATATCCACCGAATAGCAAGGGTGCCATATCGATTAGTGTCAAAGACTATGAATGTTTGGCTAGATCCAAGTATTTGAACGATGTCATCATTGATTTCTACATGAAATATCTTTACAATGAGATTCTAACACCAGAACAGCGACAGAAAACGTACATTTTCAACACATTTTTTTACAAGGCGTTAACAACAACGCCCAGAGGGAGCATCGCAACACTTCAATTAACCGTAGCACAAAAACGGCATGAACGTGTTAAAAAATGGACCAAAAATGTTAACATTTTCGAAAAGGATTTCATTATTATTCCGATTAATCAAAATGATCATTGGTTTTTGGCAATTATTTGCTTTCCAGGGCTCAAGGGGGCCGTAAATATGAAAACTGGTGAAACGGTTCAAGCCAAAAACCCAACCACACGAAAAACAACAGATTTGAATGATGATGAATCCGAAATCGCAATCAAACAGTAAAAAATTGCATGTTCGTTTTAAATATTATCATTTTAATTGATTTAGTTTTTTTTTCAAATTCATTTCAGGCCATGCATTTTGATATTTGATTCGTTGGGTGGGGGAAGATTGGAGGAAATTGATATAATTCGAGACTATTTGACCTGCGAATATGCTGCTAAAATGAATGAAGCTAGACAATTTTCATTTTTCAACATGCAAGGTTCAAGCGTTTGTGTTCCATCGCAACCGAATTTGTGGGACTGTGGACTTTTCTTACTTCAATATGCTGAACAATTTTTCACGGTACACAATCAGTTTTCATACAAATTTGAAAAAAAAAAATAACATGAAATATCATTTAACATTATTTCAATATGATTTCAGGATCCGATTAAGAGCTATGATCTACCCATCAACGGTTTGATGAATTGGTTCGCAGAGAAGGTTGCAACGCGAAAACGCAAAGACATAGCTGAACTCATCAAAACAAAAATGCAACATCAAAATAATGGATTTCCAGTTGCTGATCTACCGGACATTACTCTGCCCAAATGAAAGATACTCTTTTTCGTGTTATTTTCTTGAAGAAACCGAATTTTGCTGTAATTTAGCTTTTAATTTGAGGTAATTTTTTAATCATTGGCATAAAACACTGCCATAATGCACGTCGCGACATTTTGAAGAGAATCATTTTTTGATGAAGAGATGTTGGGAATATTATTTTTAAATCAAAGTTAACTTAACATAGTATTCTACCTATTGCATGTCAAAATACACTCAACACATCATAGAACATAAGATGTAATACAATCAGTTCACTCATAGCCGTTCATTAAACATCATATAGTCATAAATCACGGTCTTTTATTTCTCTTGTCTTATTATTTGTCTATCGCTTACCATCATAATAAAAAAAACAATCGTTTCTATGGGCCAAATGTTTATTTTTTCATCTCATAACGAGTGACATGTCAGGCGACTTGAAAGAGTAAAATCGATTGACAATTACTTAGAACCCAGCCGCTTGTATAAATGTTGAAAAAAAGGACAACAATAAGAGTAATTAAGTTTCTTTTAAGACTTTGTATTTAATTTGAAATTATAATTTCAACTGTTTATTGACTGACTTCACATTTACATGAGTTTGTTAAGGATGTGCAGATTTTGGTATTTTTTTTTAAGAAAATGACCATCAAAATTGTGATGACCACATCGCCGAAAAAAGCCAATATTTCCAAAATTATCCAATTAAAAATGGAAACATAATGTCTAGATTCTATTATTTTTGTTGAAAAATGGCCATTTATGAATTATGAGGGAAAATTTCAATTAAATCCTGAAATATGTCTTAAACGTGTCTGATGGAAACCGTTTCCTTAAAAATAAAAACTTTGGTCTACTAACTATTTATCCTTATGAGAAGTAGCTCAAATTGCTCAATCATAAATTCATTCAACACGATATTTTTTCTGTTTTAAATTATAGGACTGTCTGAATGGGTTGCTCCGGATGGTTTTGATCCTTTAGTAAACATACAAATACGTTAGAATATATGTTTAGTGAATTGCAACTGCTTCGTTGAAATGTTGGTTACTTCTTTTGAGATTCTACTGAATCGAAAATATAAAAAATGAATCGAAAATATAAAAAAAAATTTAACTATTAAACTACTATTTAGCAGATTGTATAACATGAATCGAGATATTATGATGCCAGAATGGACTATTCAATCAATATCTAAATGAGTTGAGAGAGATGAGGGAACAAATGAATTGGGAAATAGATCGTTTGCAAGGAATTTTGACTGTTGTGTGATGAAAGAATAAAATGTCCGTTTTGCAGTAATCAGTTGAAGCACATAGATTTTTATTCGTTTATTATTATTCTTCAATTCACTTTGTAATATTTTCAACTTTGGGCGGAAGCATGACTTTACTTGATTTCCTACCTTGAGAACTTATGATTGCTTTTTATATTTTGAAATGTGAATTTGTTTCAATTTTCTTGGGGTATATAAATAACACCAAAATAAAAAATGTTAAAAGAATTTATAAAATGTCAACACACATCCATTACCACTTAGTATTAATTGTTGTGTATAAAACATGTTCAACAGATGACGAGTATAAAAATGTTTATAGACATTGTAATTTGGCAATTCCTCCTATTGCTTTCGTTTTTTTTTTTGCTTTTTTTGCATTGATTTATAATTTTACTTGACGAATTGAAAAAAATGTGCATATTTTCTTTTAAATTTTAAACCTCGGGCTCCTCTGCAGCTGCTACTTTCGAGGCAGCTTTCTTTTCAACGGCATTTTTTTCTTCATCTTTTTTCACAACTGCAATACTTTCTCCATCTTTCTTCTCAATAACAATTTTTTCTTCCTCCTTCTCTTCCTTATCCATGGAATTACTCGGTGCGGTACCCATTTGATAACAATTTAATTGACAAACCCTGTAAATTGACGAATATCAAATTTTCTCTTCGATTTTCAACCTTTTCAATGAATCGCCTTAAAATGAATGAACACGATTTTTCTCAAATATAAATTTCGTCCGATTCGTGTGACAATTAATCCAAAGAAAAATCGATTGATTGGAGATTTAAAAATAAGAAAATAAATAATAGTTTTCAATAAAGCGATTCCTGAAACGTGTGCCAATGCTCAGCTTTGTTTGTCCAATGTATTTTTTGGTCACAATCATTGCAAGAGCATCATTGCCATACATGGCATTTTTTTTTCATTGCTTCTGTTTTGTCTTTCAAATTCAATAAACAAATTTGTATCTTTCCCGTGGGAATATCGTTACACCCAACATTTCTTGTGGTTTGTTGTTTACTCTTTCCAGTGCTCTTGAATCATTGTAATTAAACCCACTCATTTACCAAAATTCCTGTGTATTTAAATTGCGAAATACACCATACGATGTGGCACAACCGAATGTGGCAGTTGACTGAATGTCAAGTTATTGCTCTAATTTCACGCTATAGCGGCGATCTAATAAACGATTTCAAAATTGTGTGTGTGTTCTGAAAAAGATTGTTTAACATTTTTGTAATGGCCAGAATACATATATGATGAGACCAATTCCCACAAAGATTGTTTCTCAAATGCGTAGTCATGTTATGCTTGAATTTCTTCTATGAGTGTAATGCAAATTGTCAATCATTTTCTCCGTGAATCCATTTTGCGACGCAGTATGCTGTAAGTTGTGTGCTGTTTGATGAAGTCAATCGCATAAACTGGCCTTTATAGTTATCATTTACTCATTTTTCTGTTACCATATTAACTGTTTAACAAGCCTGGGCATTATGAATCCAAATGGAATGTATCGCCGTGTTTATTTGATGTTCTGTGAACAGGAAAATCAATTGAGCCATTCAGATTTCTGTTTAAACGAATCAATTGTCGCACACGAATCGAAAATGAACGCATCATTACTTCTTCTCAGTTTCGATTGTGAAGTTGATCGATGACCATTATACGTTTTACATCGTTGGTGTGTCATCTTCGCATTCCTTTAATTACTGCTGCAACATCATCCAATGGTCCAAATTTGATCCCGAACAGTGATCATTTCTTCAATCTGCAAAACCAATTGGTATTAATACTTTTTAAACAAATCCATGCAACGAAGCTCAACGTCTTTTAATTTGAAGTAATCCAACGCATCCAAAGTCCAGTTTATCTAATATATAGATCAAATGACTATTGAGTTTAAGCAGAGTTATTTTATGATTGTTCCTTATTCCACACATAATTACACACAAATATTTTACACGTAACATTACATTAAATTACAATTACGCATCGTGACACGAACTGTTTTTTGGAATTTAACTGACGCACTGTAAAAAGAACAAATAATATTATTTTCAAAACATCTAGAATAGATCAGTCTACTTCAATATACGTAACGGGTACAAGTGACACTTTGCAGTTAGTATTTATTTTTTGTTTTTTTTAGCCTTAAATAGGTGCGAACGTCTTGTAGTGAAGCAAACTATAAATTAAGCGATTTGGATGTTATTTTGGAATATTACCACTTTTAATCAGCAGCTACTATCGATTAAGTACATTTAATCGATTTCATTCTGGATTCATCTATTACTAGTTAACTAGTTACACAGTGTCACTGATCATTTTTCGAGTGATAACCAAATACTTACGTGAAATTCCGGATTTGGAACAATTATTTTAAAAAAAAAACATACCTTTCTCCGTTTATGGCATATTCTTTGCAACAAGCAATTTAAAATACAACAAAAAAAAAATCCTCTTAGAAAATTTCGTGAGAGCTATAAAAAAGCGTTGTGTCAACAGCTCAAGTTCAGAGCATTTGACACTTCAAACACTAGTAATCGATTACAAGCATTGAGCACGGTGAATAAAGTAGGTGTGATTGAAAATTGTGACCTTACACGGGGGAAAAAAAACGCTACTTTATAATGCCTAAGTACGGAATTGAGATGTGGATTTCACGCATATGTATATTTGTACGCACAAATGTGTTGTATGTGTGATTGAAGCGCATTGACAAAAAAAAATTCATTCAAAAAATGAAAAAACAAAAAAAATGCAAAATCGCAACATAAATTCTTAAATCAAGCGGAAAACACGTTTTTTTTTTGTTCACGCTTTTCAATCGCTAGCATGAGAAGCAATGATAATGAACTTGTATGTAATAAATGTTTATTCCTTTTTTATGCTGATCAATTGTGCAAAAGTTATGGTCACAAGACCTCGCTCATTTCAAACGCAGAAGCACACACTTTTAAAAATCACTTAGTAGCAAACCGACAATTATCAATCAATTAAATTTGCATTTTATCTAATTAGAATTTTATGACAAGATACGTAACTCGATATTTCAGTTAGCTATCGGTAATGAAACACTACAGACGCTAAAAAAATGATAATGACGAAACTGTTAGCTGTTACAAACGTTGTTTTATTTGGTCTAGTCTATTTTGCAACGGCTGATCTTATGGTGAGTGTGATTTGTGTTCAATGCATTTTATATTCTTTAGTGAATTCTAACGACAATTTTCCTCATACGACAGTTTCAACGGGTGAAAAAGGAAGGCATATCGATTGAAAGATATTATGTGACCACCGAAGATGGTTATATTATAAGGCTTTACCGGTTGATGCAACCATCAAATACATCCAACGATCAGCCATTCACAACGCCAAAGTCAAAGACTATTCTTCTCATGCATGGTTTAATTTCATCGTCTCAGGCCTTTGTAGCTTACCGAAACAGTTCGGCAGGTATGAGTTTTGTGTGTGTGTGTGTGTGTGTGTGTGTGTGTTCAAATGAAAGTGTTCAGAATGGAAAAAATTCAGACCTGTGTTTGAAACGATCATGGATATCCAATTCGTTTAACATGACATGAATGAATGAAATCTGTGGATCATTCAAAGTGCAAAGTGCATGAGATTGCATTTTAAAACACATGCAAACCGTTTCAAACCGTGCAAATAATTGTTATTATTATCATAATACCAAAAGTTTGTTCCACATAATTGTTTGCATTATTTATGAAATGCTTATCAAAATATTAAGTTGAGTTTTGGTTTTGGGGCTCTGAACACACAATTCAAATCAAGCAATTTGAGCATGATCCAATGATTCATTTTTGTGTCTCATTAAAAATGCATCAAGTTGATATCTCACGTGAGTTTCACCGATTGAGTATCATCGAGAATCACTCACTGAAAAAAAAATCTAGTAATTTTTTTTGTCATATTCTCAACTTTCTTTTACGCGAATATCAATTGAAGTGAATTTTATTTTGTGTCTAGATTGGACAAGTGGAAAAAATTTAAAATTGACTAAAAACTGAAAAAATACAAAAATCCTTTCTTTAGTTATTATAGTAACTAATATATTAATGCATATTTATTCATTTAGGATATTATTTCTATGACCGTGGTTATGATGTTTGGATGGGAAATGCCCGTGGAAATACATTTTCACGAAATCACACCACCCTTGATCCCAATGAAGCTGCATTTTGGGATTTCACTTGGCATGAAATTGGCTACTACGACTTACCGGCGATGATTGATTTCATTCTGGCGACAACTGCACAAAAGCAATTAATTTGTGCTGGACATTCGCAAGGCAGTACAGTAATTGCGGTTATGCTCAGTGATCGTCCCGAATACAATGAAAAAGTATCATCAGCACATTTGATGGCTGGTGCAATCATTATGAAGCATTATAATTCATTGTTGCAAACACCATTGGACAATCTCTATGGAATAAAGGTTGGTTTGAACATATTGTCAAAAAATAAAAAAAAAAAAACTTGAACAACAACAAATTATTTTTTGTCAACATGACAATGAGATTCGAATGCTAATTATTGACCTGGTTTTTCTCGTCAAACAGGCCTATATCGAACGAAATAAATTCTTTGAGTTGTTTGCACGAAAGAATTCTGGAAAAAGGACTCAACTTATAGCCGAAATATGTTCGATTCCATCTCTACTTGAAATATGTCGATTTTTTTATGAACAGTTCCTTGGACCATTCGAACGGCATAGCTTCTACGATGTAAACTAACTTCAAATGAAAACAAAAACCCAATTGATTGTTATTAATCTTGAAATTCAATTCACATACAGGATTTTTTTATTGATTTAGCATCCATTGAACCAAATGGTGCGAGTTATTTGCAAGCGCTTCATTTTGCCCAAATCATGATTTCTGGTAAATATGGATTATGTTTCAACTGAAACACGTAACAAGCTAATGCAATGTTTTTATTTGTTTCAATAGGTCGATTTCACAAATTGGATTATGGACCATCTCAAAATGAATTGATGTATGGAAGTCAAGAGCCACCAGATTATAATTTAACAAATATTCAAACAAAAGTACACATTCTTTACGGAACGAGTGATTATCTTGTTAAACCAGAGGTTTGATCCGCATTTTGTCCATGAATAGATTTCAGAATTCAGATTTCTAATTCAATTTTCAATTCGATAATCAAGTATTTGTGTTTGGGCTTCCATTTTAGAATTTTCCAATCGCAATCAATAAACTGGGAAAATCTGTTGTCGCTGTAAACCGGCTACATGGATTCAATCATATGGACTTTATGTATGGTCAACAAGTTCACACAATACCGCCAATCATTTTACAGGTCATAGAACAGCTTACGTGAACACGATTGCCCTTCATTTAAATGATAAAATGATTAAAATGATCTCTAATTTCTAATTAAAGTAAAGTCACAATCTAATCGCTTTTATATGGTTCGCATTGAGCATTTTAATGTGGTTAGGACCGGTATAAACATTTTGTTATAGTTTAACTCTATATAAATGTTATCTGTTTTTTGTTCGAAATTATTCGCACCATAAACTGAAATGGGCCACTGTGATTTGAATTTATAAATTTTGTCATTTATGGGTTTTGCATTGCACAGATTATAATGTTCCAAAGATTTTCTAAATGATAAATTAGTTAGGTTTGGCAGTAGACACACGATCATCATTTCACTGATTACGGTAAATAAATCGGTGATAAATGACTTCAACACTTTACCAGTATGGTTGTTTTTCGAGAATGTCGATGAAGAAGTATGTTTTAACATTCAGATACAAATGTTTGTATTAAAAATTACAATTCATTTTGTTGATTCAAATAAAAACAATTTAAAATACATAAAATTTGTGCGAGATTTTGTTTTCCTTATTATTATGTTGAACCTGTTTACAAATAACACAGATCACACCAGCTGATCTCATGGTGAATATGACATATTCTCATTTGAGCTCTTGTTTTACATGTTTTAATACATCATAGCACAAATGACTCTCAAGTTAAGAGGAATATTCATTATTATATTCTCGGTATTAGGAGGATGCATTTGAGCATATTTGGTATTTTTGTGGAGGTATAGGTCCAACATGTGTCCCAGGTGTTGATAAAACTTGCATTTTTAGAAAAAAAATGTATGAAAAATTACACTTGTGTTTGTTGGCGATAGGAATGGGCAAAAGTGAGATAGCTATTTCACTATACAATTTTTCACGGTTTTTCAAATCAATAGTCTTATTGAAAAATAGCTATTTTCCTCAAAAAGTATAGCGTGCCCATCTGCCCATCTTTAGTTCACAGAAATCACTTTTAATATCTTTCGAAAAATCCTCCGAAAAGTCTGAAAACATTATCACCGCAAAACCGATGATTGTATACCTCGAAAAGTATGCATTCACAAATTGACAAAAAGTACGCATAAAATATATAGATTGGTCAGATATTGTGTCAAGAATATAAATCCCCCCAGGAGTTGATTGACTTTGAGAATTCATCTATGCCACGACGATTCAAAGATCCACCTATGATTTTGGCCAAATATTATTTAGCAAATGAGCTACGCAACGAGACCATAGATACATAGAAGTATCTGTCAAGAATTCAAGTGATAATCAACTGATAAGCATGAAAAATATCAAAACATGTTTTGATTATGCCACAGTGCGATGACAAGGCTCACTTTAAAGGGTTTTTTTTCTGGCAGAGAATGTTGGAGAGAGACGGATAGATACAGATGTATATTTCCATCTCTTTTTGTTCTGTGTTCACATCTAAAAAAAACCCTACAAAGTGAGCCTTGTCATCGCAGTGTGGATTATGCATAGACTATTTCGGCCTGAAGACTCCAAAAAATCAAAAACCGGAAAAATGTAGGCCAAATGTCAAATAAAGGTCTCAAATGTGTTTAGATTTAGTTTACATTCATTCTAGATTGTCTTCATCTTAATTGAGGAAATTAGAACTGTAATCATTGACGTGAATCGAGTAAAATTATAATCGATCTCTCATTTCATTAGCCGATTGATCAAGACAATTGTATCGATAGTTCGATAGTCTTTCGAATCTTATTTTAAGATCTTATAAATACTTACATTACGTTCATTTACTTAAGACACATATTATTTCCGATTACATAAAGTTTTCACAGTCCAAAATATATAAATGCAGTTTATTTAATTGATATATCGATAAAATCTAATTGGCTGCTCAAATTCGCTTTGAACTTTAATTATTTTATTAATAAAATAATTAAACATATTCATCGACTATTCGAATTCCAATTGAGGTGTAATGATATTCTGTGTCGATACAATAGGTGATCATTGATCGTGTTAAGTATGATCAAACAGTATATTTATATTGTTATTATTATATTAATTTACATCAAACAACTCATTAAAAATTATGTTCATTTATTAATGTTTGATTGTGCAAAATGTTGTGCGCGTGAAATGTCGCGACTTAATTTGTCTCATAATAACCATTTGCATATGTTTATCTAAAAACAAAAACAAAACCAACAAAAACTAAAACTAAAATCAGTTGATAATTGGTGATAAGAAAATTTGGCTGTTCATAAAGAGCAAATTAAATACAAAAATTCGAATGGACTATGAGACAACTTCACTGTGATCATTATCACTTATGGTACATGCTGCTGTTGTTTTTTTTTGAATTTATATTTCAAACAACATCATTTTGATTGGGATTGTTTGTGTTTTAATGTTGAACATGAAATTTGATAGCATCACAAATCGAGAAAAGAAAACGGAAAAATTAATCACAACAACGAAAATCAAATAATGTAAAGAATTTGTTCGAAATTTTAAAAACAACTCAAAATGCATTTGACTTTTTGTGGTTGATTTTGTTTTGATTTTTTTTCTTTTTTTAAATTCTTGTTAGAAATCGAGCGAAATTCTTGTGATTGAATGTAGTGTGAAGTTGGCGTCAATAAAGGTGAACAAGATAAAAATCTTTAGATGCGACAGAATTTAAAGTGTAATGATCAAACAAGCGTGTTTTTTGATCGAAAAAAATAAACAAGATTAGCGAGAATTGATGGAAGTCATTTGAAGACAACGCATAAATTGAATTTCTGAACACATGATCAATTGAAATATCAATAAAAATTGATTGCACTGTACGGTGTACACTGTTCAATCATATCAAAAAATTGGATGATGTTTTGGCTGTGCTAAAGATTTCATAAAAAAATATCGAGATCAGCGTACAGTGTACGCTGTACAGCATACATACGAAACGAATACAACGATATAAACGCTCGATCAACAAAACACATTGCGGATACCACACGGGTACAGAAACGGACAGCAATTACCTGTTGAGTTTTGGGCTTGCACTAGGCAACAAAAATGACAACTAAGCACCTTAGCGATGCATCTTGAAACTGCAGCCTGAACACACACACAAATACATTTGCATGGACTCGCACAAACACATTATCACACACACGCACACAAAACACACACACACACACATATTCACAATTACAAACAACAAAACATAGAAACTGAATGAGAGCGAGAGAAGAAGAAGCCAGAATCCAGTCAACAAACTGCTACGACAAACCGATTCAAGTGAAATAAAAACAACAACAACAACGACGACGACGACGACGAAGCTGAAGGAAAAAGGTACACACAGAAAAAGGCACCGGAGTGAGAGAAGACAACACACAACAACAGATATACAACCAAAAAAGCAAAACAAACACTCACTCAAGAGAATCGAGAGAGCAGAGAGTGAAGAAGAAGTAGTAACGAGAAAAACTTCAAAAATACAAAAAAAAAAACTGTAAGATTATTATATGTAGCACTTTTCGTGTTGATCGAACTGCTGCTTGCTGTGCTCTCTGGTTGCCTGCAGACGACCAACGATAAAACAACAGAAAAAAAAACACAGACAAACGGTCAGAGTGAGAGATAGAAATATATATATTTCTTTAAAAAAAAACAGACACACAACACAAGACAAAATAATAACGACCAAGCAAAACTATGTAAAAAAAAAAATTCACATAGAAAACTAATTGTGCAACGATCATTTTCTAATTGGTGTTTGTGTGTGATTAAAATTTTTATTTGTGGTGTGTTGTCGTTGCGTTGTAGTTTGTTGTGTGTTGTTGTTATTTGTTTTTTTGTTTTTGGTTTTATGTGAAAATTGTTTCATCGTTTTAATTTGATTCCCGCAAAAAGAATGGAATTGAAATGCAACCAAATATAGAAAGGATTCCCGTGGTACGACGTTTATCAATAATCAATTTATCACGCACATATTCGGTGTGTGCGTTTTGTGAATTTTAATTCATCGTCAGTGGTGAGCGGTGTGTGTGCGTGTGTGTGAACAATTGTCATTCTCCCAAAAACCAAAACTCGTCGATATCGATTTGAATAGATATAATTGAAATCCCCCCCCCCCCCCCCGAAATAAATTATGGATCCTGTTCTAAATTCTCAGTGTAAAATTATTTTGGGCGAGCGTTTGTTTGTAAAGTGAAGGGATTTAGCATTGAATTTCGCAGAAATTTGAACATTGAAACAAGTGAAATGGCTTTGAATTAAATTCAAGCCGAAATATTTGAGTGCCACCGAAATAGTAAATGTGCAAAGAAAGGATTTTGCCTGGGCTTTGGCAGCAAAGCACAAGAAATATCAAATTGGTTGATTTGGCAAGTGAGAAGAAAAATGCATTGTTTTGATTGTGACAACCAGCAAAAAATAAACAGTGTTTCATTAAAACACTAACAGTTTTGATCATTTAACATACTGAGAAATTACTGCACACACGAGTGATGTGTTTGTTATTTTGAATATTTTGTGTGTATATATGTGTGTGTGTGCCTTTTTGTTTCATATCCAAAACCGGGTAAGTTTTTTTTTTGTCTTGTCATTCTGTCTTCTTCTCTTTAAATAAATAAGAAAAAAACGCGTTCTTAAAACATTAAAGCGTTTCACACCAAAATTGGCATTCAAATTTCATTTGCAAACCATTTGAGTGTCACATTCTCACGTCGCAAACCTTTTGATTTTATTTTTGGGATTATTTGGTTGGTTTTTGTTTTTGAATTTCTTCAAACATTTTTTGTGCAAAGAAGACGTTACACAGAGACGAACCAAAAAAAAAATCACGTTTGCCGAATTTCGTGGGTTGACTGTCGTCCATTTGTGTGTGCGTGTATGTAGTAAATATGTATTTTGTTTTAATGCCGAAAAAAGCACACATACACACACACGCAAAATCTCACTCCGATCGTGTTGTTGTTGGGGTTTTTATTTTTCGCATGTTTGGACAACCAAACGAAAAAATTGTGTAACATGAATAATAAAATATAATAACGCGACTTCAGCACAAATTGCTAATTAAATATTCGCAGCTTGCGGTGCTGGGTGCGCACAAATGCGCTACCGCGCGCTCCATTTCTTTCTCCATTTCAAGTTGCTCCCGAGGACTGGTGTGTGTGTGTGTGTTTGTGTGTGTGCTCAGAGCAGTGAGAGAGAAAAAAAAATGATCAATGAATAATCAGTGATTATGCGAATGGTTTGATGACCTGTTAGTTGATTTGCATTGCGTACGACACAACGATGATGTGTGATTAGTTTCTTCTTCTTCAGTTGCTGCTGGTGATGTTGGTTGCTTCATCTTGGATGCTTGTGTCATTCATTCAACGCGCACATTTTTACAACAATTTTCTCTTCTCGTCATTCTCTCTCCATCTCTCTCGCTCACTCACTTGCTCGCAATCTCTCCATTTATTCAATTCACAACGACAAAGTACACACGGTGCTGGCAATCAAAAGACAGGGGGGAAGAACCAACTATTTAAATAAAGATTGCGATGCGGCCTTTTGTTGTTGTGGTTCGGTTAAATGCAAACATGCGAGCCTCTTTCTCATTTTGATTTATTTCACAAGCGTTACCTAAGCTGTACTTAGTACTTACTACTTTGTTTATTCTTAATAACACAAAAAACAAAAACAACCACAGTTTTTTCGCATTGAATCACATTACACACAAACACACACACATACAAACACTGTACCAATTGAATGGGCCCTCTGCTTGATTCTTTCTATCTCTCCAGCAAAACTCTTTAGTTTGAGTAGTTTACACACAACAACAACAACAACAACAACAACAAAAAGAGAAGAAAAACACAGTGGAACGCACCAGTTCATTTTCATTCCGTTCTATTCTCCTATTAATTTTATGACACGAAAATTGAACCTGTACACAAAGTAATCTTGTGAACGGGCGCAAAAGTAAACGACGTAAAGAGATAGAGAAGAAAAAAAGAAAATACGACATGAGAAACGGTGACCGTTGCACATGCTACTCTTTTGGATTGAGTCTGCTATCAGAATATGTTAATATGTTATTATCATCACGACAAACTGCTGATGTGCGGTTCATTGCATTGATTGGCACGTTTTGCTCGAAGCAAAAATTCCAAACTATCCTCTGTGCTTGTAGATGGTATACTCCAAAGAAGCATATGGAATGCCAAATGCACCTAAATTGGTTGATCACATGAAGCCAATCCACCAGTGTCCAATGGCCTGTTTTTTGATCGACCAACATCACACACCACACACCTCAGCACGTGGCAGATCCAAAAACTACACTCGCTCAGCAAAATAGAAATAAAAAAAACAACAACAACAACAACAACCAAATGATACCGCGACAAATATCTAAAGAGGCCGAAAAAAAGCGGTACCGAAACGAAAATGTCAACCGAATGAGAGAAAATGAACAACAACAACAACACACACAGAGAAGCAAAATAAAACAAAAATATGATTGAAATCAAGCCGAAATGAATGGAACCTGTACATATTGAAATAGCAACAAACAGCCGTAAAATTCCATCCAAACGATCTATGAGCATTTTTTTTTTGTATTTCTTCATCGTTGGCATCGATGGAGCAATTACACATAACATTCGTTTATTTAGCATTTTAGAGACGACAAAATAAAATAAAAAAAAAAAACAACAAAACTTTATATAAATAAAACAAAACACAACAAAATGCTAGACAGCCGATTACCTAGACAAACTTTGAGTGAGGAGAAAGATACCAACCGCCGAAGAAAACAGAAAACGAAAATGAATAAAACCAAAAAAAAATTGAGTGTGTGTGTTTTTTTCCCTCTTCATTTTGTACAAAGCGCCACATTCATTGAAATGGCATGATGAAGATGACGATAAAGAGAAATATTTGAAGTTGCCAGGCCGTATTTTTTTTTTTTTTTATTATTATTATTTTCTCTTCTCTTACTCGTCTCGCTATCATTTTTTTTCTCCATCACTCTACACCTCGATATCGAACATTCGACAATAACAACGCGTTGTTTCGATTCTTTAATCGAAAAAAATAACGATAGAAAAAGAAACACACCTTAGAAACCTTAAATGAAAAGACGTAGTACAAATACAGAAAATTTCTGAAGAAAAATTTTCAAATGAAGGAGAGAGATGTAAATAAATAAAAGATAGGCCAGTAGAAGATGCAACAAACCGAAAAAAAACACTAGCAAAATTGAGAGAAAATAAAACTTAAGATAAGAAAAAAGTATTTAAAAAAAAAATCATCAACATGCACCTCGCAAAGGGATTGTGAGATGACAACAAAACGATAGAATGAAAACAGACACAAAAAAAAGAGTAATATTATTGAATCCGGTACACATGACAGGAAGAAAGCGTATTGTTTTGTGGTCGCGCCAAAAAAACACACAACAAGACCTCATCTGACAATGCCAACAAAGGCCATGGGCTCATGACGACACAGCCAACGACCGACCCAGCAACGATCGAGAGACCCAGCAGAACCATTTTTTTCGTCGTCATCGTCGTCGTTGTCGTTGTTGTTCATAATTGGTCATCCATTTGAAGTGATATGTGTTACGGTGAAAATTAATGAGCGGACGATCAATATTTACACTCAAATACGCACACATATTTTGTTGTCGTTTGTAGTTCGGTTGAACCGCGCGGCACTTTTGTTGTTGTTGTTGTTGTTGTTGTTGTTGGTCCGCTGTTACTGGCTAATGTTGTGTCGTTGAGCTGCTGCTTGATCGAGATTGTTTCTGTTGCAGCGAGCAAAAGATCGCACGCTCACTCACACAGCCCGGCCTTATTTATTTGATTGTCGCGCAAACGATAGTGTTTGAGCTGGCTGCATACAATTTTTTTTTTGTGTGTTTATCTTGCATTCTATGTTACTCATTTTTGTATGTGTGTGTGTGTTGTTGTTGTTGTATTTTTTTTAACTCAAAGTTTTATGTGTATGTGTGTGTATCCATTCTTTCTCTTGCGCTTGTTGTCATGCTCCCGTTGCAGTTTTTGAACCGTATTTTTTTTTTGTCGAATATTGGCAAGATGCTGTTTTGCCGCTGGTTTTGTTGGTGCGTAGAATGTTGTGAACTGTGATTGCTTCATTTGTGTTTGTTGCTGCCTCGTTTACAAATCTCCATTCCAGCATCGTTTGGTTGGTTGGTTGGTTGTTGTTTTTTTAAACTCTCTGTTCACTTCTCGGTGAAAGAGGCCAAAACGTAGGGAGAAACACCAACGAAACACAAACGAAACAACAACAAAGAGACACACATAAAGAGACAGAGAGATACCTTGCCATGCAATATCCAAATACATCTATACAATTGCTTCACATACACTAAACACCAAATGCACTTCGTGTGTTGTAATAAATGTTGCTTTGGAAATGATGATGCCTTGGAAATGTGATCCCAGCGAATCAAACGGTGGCATTTAGCATTCCAAAATGTATGCAGAGAAAGAGAGAGAGAGTGAGAGAGAGACTCTCTATTGTACGAATCAAATCATACGAATATCTTCAACAATGAAACCAAATCATTTCGATTTCTTTGAAAATATGCACCAAGAATATGATCGTTTCGTTAAAATGATGCATTTGTTATTTTACTAAAAACTACAAAATGGCAATAATCTGCGAATAAAAATAATGAAAATTACGTTAAACAACAATTTTCACTTGAATTTCAATGCAGTTTGTGATGAGCGGAAAGAGATTGTCAAACGAATGGTTGCGGTTTAGGAAGAATATATCAATTTCGTTGATTCGGTCACATTATCAACGATCCAATATATCGACTAACCGTATATATATATTCCTTTGTGGTTGGTTTTTTGTTCGCAAACGCAACCGGAAGAATTTCCGACACAAAAATGCCACTCTTCTCTTCTCTATGTGAACAATCATTCAATGGCATCGCACATAGTTTTGAACTGATTAAAACGCATGTTACATTCTTTCGGTCGGATTGTTTTTCTTATTTTGCGTCTTCAGCAATTCGCACCATACAAAAATGCATATTTTGCAGGAACATGCAATAAGCTTTTGCATTGGAATGTTTTCGCATTGAAATACGTAACGGAAGAATGAGTGTGTGAGTGAGTGAGCTCGCACGATCGCTGAACCACACTCAGTTCATAGTAGTACGATCATGCATTCAGTTTTCCATTGCTGATTAAGCGATGCACAGTGATCAACATCACCCAGCAGCACACATAGTACATACACATAATCCAACTGTGTGTGAGACTGTGGGACATCAAAGATAAAAAAGAAAAAAAAAACAAAAATTATATATAAAACACAATCCCAAAAAGAATGCGGCACGCGTACGTGCAAATTTACTTAAATCGTTCGAACGAGAGGAGAACGAATCAACGATGTTGATGGGCCGAAGTAAGAAAAAAATTTACAAAAAAAAAAACCAAACCAGGCAGCCACATTCCAGCTTGAGCTGGCTAAGTCATTGCTAAGGCTCATGATTGTTGACTATCCTAGGCCTGGCATAGCGCATGACGATGATGCCGATAAAACGCTTTCACTTAAATGCATTTTTAAAGCGTGTGCTGTGCTCACTGAGCCAATGGACTCATTTTTCTTTGTCTCTGTCTCTCTCTCTCGGTGAATGGTTTTTTGTGTGTGTGTGTGTATATTTCTTCGACGAAAATAATATTGATTAGTTGGACGGTTGATTATGGACACGAAAATAAAAGGGTCGAGCTCACGCTTGTACTGTCATCAATGCTTCGGTCTCACTACGGGTAGAAAGCGAACAGAATGGCCAAGATAAGGAGAAAAATTATGACGAATGTAACGGTTACATAGTTCCGCTACGAAAGTGCATTATTAATGATGCATTTTTTTATGGTTTATTTTTATTTTTTTATTTCGGCAATCAGTTTTGGGCCCATAATCATTCCATGTGTTGTGTTCGTTTTGTTATTTAGTCGTATAAATAAGTTGATATTGTGTAGCTCATGTATCTTATGGTTGCGTTACTTCAATCTCAGCCACACTGATTATTGACTTGCATCGGCATTTCATTCGGATCGGTCTGTCTCTGTGTGTTTGTGTGTATCTGTTTTTTTTCGGGTTCGGCTGTTACGAATTTCACTCGTATCAAATTGAGCTACATTCCGAATGGTACACACACTGCCGTGTACACAAGCAAACCGCAGACGAATCAATAAATATATACTTAAAATGGCCAAATAATACATGAAAATACTCATCGTTTCTCGTTCACATCACCCAATCGATGATCATTGTGACCAACAATCGAAATCGCTTGATATCGGATTTACTTCGTCACACATGAAACCAAAAAAAAATAATTGTTATTTGGTCGCCGTTGTTGTGTTTCCAATCCATCAGATACGCTTTCTTTCGGTATAAATAGGCCCGGACAACTGAATATAACCCAAAAGAATAAATAATTACCATTTTTTTCCATTTCGTCTTCTTGGGATTGAACAAACAAGAGAGAGAGAGAGAGAGAGAGAGAGAGAGAGAGAGAGAGAGAGAGAGAGAATAAAAGCCAGTTGACCAAAACGAAGACGATTCATTAATGAAACACAATTTTTCGATACGATGTAAAATGATTCAGTTTCCTAATGAAGGTAAACGAATCAACAGTAACTGATGCAACCAGCATCAACAATGTCCAACAATTTATGTGTGCATTCAAACACACAAAAGTAAGCAACGAGAAAAAACCGAACACACAAAAATGATTTATCAAAAATGAAATGCCAACACGAGCAGGCAAAATGACACAGTGAAATAAAAACACTGAGCGACACAAAACGATCGAATGAAATGAATGTTTCAAAAATTGAAAAAAAAAAAACGTTGGATATATTTCATTTGGGTTCCTCGTGCTACAATAATACTGGCATATGCCAGTTTTATGTGTCAATCGATGGATACGTGAATTTATATGCATGCAACCGTTCTTCGACTTGTTGCATTATTATTATTTTTCTTCAGTTTTTCGTTTCGTTTGTTTGTGTGTTTTCTTTTTCGAAAAGTAAACCTGATTGAATGTCGTGCACAAAAACCAATGCTACTCAAAGGCAGGCAATAAATATACGAAGAATATTTATAAAATAACCAGATTCGATTCCGTCAGGCATACGGGACGAACAACAAAAAAATATGTCTTGATGATGATGAGTGATGCAGATGACATGCTTTATTCGCCACAAGCCATTTAATTTTTCTTTTTCTTTTTTTGTGTGTGTGTGTGTGTGTTAACAACAACTAACAATTAACTCCATATTATGGCCATTACAAATGTGATTTTAAATACAATGCAAATGGGGTTTCCATGCATTTTGCCACTTTCCATCGAAATGCCACTGATCCAAGCCAATCCAAACGATCCACTTAAATGTATCGACTTCAAAAAAAAAAAAAAAATCTTTGCCAACTTTGATATCCCTACCGATAACTGTAATCCAATCGCGCCCATACGAAAATATCCATTTAAAAGTTCAAAATGAATATCACTTTGCTAGAAAATGTCACGACTTTTCTCATACCTAATGCAAAACCAATGCAAACAAAATCAATTGAAATTTAATTCACAAATTGAACAGACCAAAAATAAAAATTGAAAAAAAACAAAACATTTGCGGTAAAATATGTAATAAACAAACAGCCAAGAGATTATTGGATAGGTCATGGATTGTCATCGCTTATTCACACGTATAAATTCTATAAAAACAAAAAACATTCTTATTTGTTTACCGTTTTTAACACAAATCATGAAATAAGCCACGAATGAACTTTTGCAATTGTGCGATTTTTTGTTTTGGTTTCATTTGAAAGAAGAAAAAAAAAATCGATAAACAAACGATCTGCGAAATGAAAGTATATCAATATTAAGTTTAATTTCCACGTGGTGTTGTTAAACGAGACGAATACATTGCAGCATTGGGATCCCGTTAGAGAGCGCTCATTTCATAGCACAGACATTAACCATTTTGCTATCACTACTTCAAAGCTTCAAACCATTTCGACACCATGCTACTGCATTGAATATTGTGAATAGGTCTGATGTTGTGCGTTAAATCACATTCATTGTTTCCATCTACAAAGTGACATATTTTGAAATTTACAGTTAACCGTTTTAGGTTTAGACTCCAATCAATTTCAAATTTCACCGTTTGTCGATATCAAAAAAATGATTTAAATTATATGCTTTAATCAAATTTTGGGCCTTAAATGTGAAATATAACATATTTTAAACTGGCTTTTTCCAGGATTGAAATGACATTTAATTTTTTGTTCACGGAAAAAAAATCAAATTACAAAATGGCTTTTGTTGCACAGCAGCCAATGTATTCAACAGATTGAAAATGGTTCCGGTCGTCTAAAAGCATAAAAATGAATAAAACAATATCCAAAAAAAAACATAGAATTTAAGCATGACTTTAAAAAAATAACTTAATCAAATATTTGATACGAGAATTGTGAGTGTGGTAAAATAAGCACAGAGAGTGGATTATGAAAATAAATAATATACAAACAAACAGAAATGAAATAAAGAAAAATGATTACGAGAAAACAGTGACATTTTGAGGAGAGTGGGAGGGCGCGAGAAATGGTTGGGGAGGGTGGGGAGCGAACCGGTTAAATCAATTTAAAATCCAATCAAAATTTAATCAATTCCTTTGTGTCGCATGAAAATATGAACAATAAAATCGTATTATCGTGGATGAATGTTTCACAGCTCAAATCCATTACTCCGGTTGGCAGACACTGAAACACTGTGTACGCACCGCCACATTGTGACATTGACGGTCGAGCTCAACAGCAGCGGGACGCTGTCAAAACATAAAACGAGCGAAAATGTCAAGAAATAAACACACACAAAAAACACACGATTCATAATACACCCGGATTGCATCCACCAAAAACTAAATAATACTGTGTGCAGAGAACATGACAACACCATAAAACAACAACAACAAAATGTGTGTGTGTGTGTGTGTTCAGTGGGAAAGTGACAAATGAAAATCCCAAAATCATATACATCGGAGTGAAGGTAAATGGAAGTGTCGCAATATTGCCATCGTTGCACTGGACAAGAGAGCTGAGGACATGCAACTATAACATTGCATTTTTCAAACAAAACAACAACAAAAAATGTTCCACAATGAAAAACAAGGAGATGAAAAAATTGCATGAGACGAAAATTATTCACGCTGCAAATTTGTTGCCGGAGAAAAATGGAATGTCAAATATTTGTCGTGATAAAAGAAAAAATTAGTGTACGCGTATGCCGTGCCATCGAATCCCAACAAAAATCCGACTTGACTTGTTGAAGCGGAATTTTTAGCGGTGCTTCTATTCAGACACAATGGATACAATGTTGCTCAACTAAAAGAGTTCTATTTTATGGCAGACAGTTATTTTTTTGTTTGGTATGAAACAACGGATCGAGTTTCATTGTTCGGTTGTTTTTTTTTTTTTTGGCTGACAAAGAAATAAATTTAACGTCCGAAAAATGTGATTGCCTTAGTTTGATTTCTGCCACGTACATGATGCGCTTGATATTATCAGCTCGTCGCTTTAGGACACGTTTTCAACGTGATTCGTCTGCCTATCAATGGGTCAGCAGCTCTCATCCCCCACACACTCCGCCACCAAAAATGCGTGAATGAAAATTCATTTCATGTTAACATCCAATGATCCGAACGATTCGATACTTTTATTAATTTTGATGTAATCAGCGGCAGACTTTTGCATTAAGTGCAAATAATGCGTCGATACAGTTTTTGTTGTTGTTGTTGTTCGCATGAAATAATAACAGTGGGCTAGAGATGGAGGGTTTATTTGATGCTGCCCATTGCAGACATCAATTCATTCGATTTCCATCAACCAACCACCAAAAGCCATCAATTAACGAACTTAATCAAAATGGTTACAATGAGCGTATAAAAACAAAATAACAACTGTGCAAACCAAAAAACAAATATGCTGTGCAATTAATGTAACATAAAAGTACCACCAACTGGCACACACACACACACACACCTCAGCGCACCGTTGAAATATATCCCAAATCGCTTGGGCAAAAATGGTGAAATGAAAGTTTCGATGCGGCCCCAAAAGAATTGCGCCGAGTTAGCGGAAAATGTTGAATGAATGCCACAAAAGTTAAGCATATACTTTCGATTTGTCACGACACAGTCTGTTCGACGGGTCTTGCCTTTTTTTTCCCCAACTCTCTTCTTATTACCCAGATAAGACAATAGCTTCTTAATGCATTTTGAAGTTTGTGGCCAATTTTTTCCAACCAAAAACTGACAATTTATCCAAGCTCTGAAACTTGAAGCTAGAAAAAAAAAAAAAACTAAGTGAAAAACTTTGGCATTTTGTAGCTTGCAATTCGAATAGGCGAACAGTGTATTCAAAAAAACATGAGATGGGTTTCTGTAGGATATTCAACAGTTTTCTCCATTATGTTATCATCATTTTTCCAATGAAAATGGGGAACAAAATAATCACAATTTCAATTTATATTTGCCAATCTATCGACATTTTATTTTGGTGTACCAAATTTTTCTGAACGACTTTAATATCGCAACAGCTATAATGGAAATTCATGTGCAATAAAATATGATTTACATTTGTGTGCCATTGCAATATAAGACGATTTTCTCTTCAACGATCGACGCTCAGCTTTCTAAGCCACCACATTTGATCGATGATTTTTTGGTGATATGATTCATATATTGAATGGTGGGTCCACGTGCTTTGTTACTGCATTCACATGACTCATTCCGGAGGGTTGTAGGCGACAATAGATTCTATATTATGGCATCTAAAGCGTTCGCAATTATGGGCAAAATGCATATGTGTCGGCTAAATATTATTTATTGTCATTGAAAAGTTACCGAATTTATGGGCTTTATGATAACAGCGTATCTTCAAAGGGAATGCCATTGCCGCCTTTTTTCGGCACTTTGCCCACCGCCCACCACACACTCGCTCTTGCTATCGCTCTCTCTCTCTCTTCGTCGGAAAAATGGGAAAATAGCTTGGTTCTTGATACACACATAAATTAGCCCAAAGCATCTTTAATGGGTGCTACACACTCAAAAATATTCTACTTGTACTTCTTGAGAAAATCACCAGAAAAGATATAAATGTTGACATTTTTTTGAAATGACATTTATATGCAAGATAAAATGCGGTGATTAGAGTGGTCATTCGGATAGTGTGACGGACGGACGGACGGACAACTCGGGCAAACTTTTGAATGAACTTTTTTCCAGATAATAAAAAAATGGTTCGAATAACGAAAAAAGTCCGTTCAAAGGCTTGCCCGAGTTGTCCGTCCGTCCGTCCATAATCGGTTATCGGACGGACGTACGGACACAATTCTGTTCGAATGACAACTATGGCGTTGATATTAGAGATCACAATTGGACCATGTTCGGGATGCCCAAACGGGGAAAAGATGCCCGAGATACTCGAACATCCTAAATCCGGAAAATAGTTCTGTTCAATCCAACCCAAAACGCCCCGATCCAAAATTTCGTCCCAATTATCAAAGACCCAACTATGACCCCAACATTGTCAAATAACAACCTCCGATTAATACTGATTGGAAATGGCCAACAAATGATGAAAGTCTAGAAAATGGCGAGGTCTTTGTTGATTCTTTTTCTCTTGGCCATATTTCAACATTTGAATTCATAACATTTTTCATTGTAAACATATCAAACAGATTTCCTTAAGTGTAAAGCGTGAATTGTATGTGAAATTTCTGGTTATATCACCGTACAAAAAGCCATGGTAAAACGAAATCAAAATGTCTGGATAAAAAGAGAACCGTGTCGGGAGTGCACCGCATCTTATTGAATCTATTTTCGGAAGCTTAAGTTTCACCGAAATAGAATGTAGAGAGAATGATGATGAGAACGATGACGCTATGTGAGCCTATGATTAGATGTTGAATATGCCACTTTTGGCTTTGTAAAGCGCCTGAAAAAAAATAAACCGAAGAACTTTTCGAAAAATGTAATAAGTGAAAATCACTTGCAGAAAGCGAGAGCTCCAAGTGGTGCAACCGAATGCAGTACAAACAAGAGACGGAAAAGAAAAATAGAAAGTAAGCGTAAGATAGAATAGACGGTGGATACCATTGAGCTTTGGAAAAATGGCAACAAAATGGCAAAAAAAAGCAAAGAAAATTGAAATGAGATTGCATGTTGTTGCCGTAAAATATTGCCATTGCGAAATGACAACGAAATAGAATGAACATAGAATGGTTGAATATGTAATGTGAATGAGGAGGGAAAAAAAACCATCACCACCGCTACACACACACACACACGAAAAATACTTTTGGCCGAACGACTTTTATCGTGAGCATGCAGATTTCGTATGTGGATGTGAATATAAGAATATGAAATTGAATGAGTGTGTATGTTTGCCCATCGACCATTTCCATTTTCTTTAGCACACGCGAAATCTTTTCGACACAATTTTTTTCTTTTATTATGCTCTTGATTTTGAACGTGGGGTCTTTTTTTTCTCACCCAAAAGCTATGCTAGTTGGCATGGAAGTGAGAAAGAGAGGGGGAGAGGGGGAGAGAGCGAGAGGGGTAAAGAGGGTAAAAAGTATGTTATGCATAATATTTATGTGATCCGACGTGCAAAACACAGTATAGAAAACGCAACGCTGCAATCCATAATGTAATATCAAATGGAAAATGTACTGTATGAATATGCTTGTTAAATGAAGTGGTGCACACTGAATGGGTTGTGCAATGCATGGACTGTTTTGCTCTTTCTATCTTTCTCTGCCTCTCATATGAACATAAAGTGTGTGGGCAAAAGACCCAATAATACAATATTTTCACCGATACCATAATATTATTTGAGTTAAACACAAAAACAGCGAACGAAGATGAGTTGCATTGCTTTGGTCCCCGTTGATGAGGTGGAACAACTGTATGGTGCATTCATTGCATATTGCATTTTATGCACATTTATATATTCGCCCGTCTATTATTTATACGGTTTTGAAATTGTATCCTTGTTATATTCGAGTGCTATGCAGATGAAATGGCGAGAGAACAACAGAGACAAAAAGGAATATGGAGGAAAAATGACAAAATTGAACGAGAAACAAAAAAAACACTCCACACACACACACACACGATGCATTATTCCTTTATGGTTTATATTTCATTTGTGTCTTCTATTGAAATGTTTACTTAAAGGAATGCAATGTGTGCTTATTTAACTGGCTTTTGCCCGTGTTTTTTTTTTTTTTTTTTTCAAAAAAAGATGATGGTTACACAATTTGGCTTAGGATGGTTTTGAACGGTATCATTTCCATGTTTTGGTCATGGAACTTATTATATTCCGAAGCTGCACACCACACTTTCTTTGCAACAAAAACAACAACAATAATAACAATAAAAAGTAGCAACAGCATCAGCTTTAGCCACACATATTGAGATGCTTCACAGTAAGGAGCGAGTTAACGAAACCGAAAAAGAGACAGAACCAAACCAGCATTAAGTATGGCACTCGGTTGCCAAGTGGATCGTACAGGATGGATGTTGAATGAACAACAACAGCAGCACCACCACCACCAGCCACCGCAAAAAAAAAAAGAATTGACTCTTTATTCAGGTCACATGCACAATAATGCTCAAGTTCATAAGCATTTGTGATGCTTTGTATCGCCATTTCCACATTTACAAACTGTTCAATTCGACTAGAGCATATACTACATAGTTTTCACTATCAAGGCTGGAAATGAAAAGAAAGAAAAAAAACAACAACAACATACAGTAACAACGAAGAGAGACTGAATGAAACCAGAAGAAATGGTTGAATACAAATGCAACAGCGAACCAAAAAAAAATAATGCACTCACATGTGCTAGCAATATTTTTAGTAGAAATGAAAAGTAGAATGGTGTTGTGTGCGAGCGAGAGAGAGAGTAGTTGTATGTGTGTATATTTGATGTTTAGAGACATTGAATTTATTCAAGCTAAGCGGCCAGAATCCGAGCGAGTGAAGCGTGCACAGCACAGCACACATACAAACATACTACACATGCTTACACGGGTATATCAGAATGCAAAGAGAGAAAATGAAAATTTGAATTATACCACATTCACAATACATGAATTATGTTTAGTAATTTAAAATTTAAATTGCTTATAAGTTGAAACATGAAGCCCGGTGCCTGGGCACGTTCTAAGGCACTTTACTTTTGGCCATAAGTCGATCTCGCTGTTACACATAAATGAATTTTTAGAGTTTACAATGTTTTGCCGAAATCGAATAAAAAGAGAATTCTTTTTTTTTCTGTATAAATGTAAAACAGGGAGGAAGGAGGCAGGGGGTGGCAAAGAGAGAGGGGGGGGGGGTTGAAGTTGAATTGAAAACCATCCGGTTCAAAAATGTACACATTGTTTTCATTGCAATGTTTCAATGAAAAATATGATTAAAATACACGTACAAGAGCTTTAAAATAACGAGCATTGTCGAGCTTAAGCGATTTATGACCGCCAAAATCGGTGAATGCCGTTTTTTTACGATGCTATGTGATCGTTACCAATTACAATTAAACCGTGAGGAATACATAAAACACACACACACACACACAATCCCCGTAAATGTTGCACATTCGTTCATTCCGAAACTGAATTTCAATTGCACAGTTAAAAAGCGATAAAACCTTGAGCATCACTAAGCGATCAGTTTACATGTAAACTGTGTGTAGATAAGGAGGTTCTTTATTACAATGTTTAAAAAATAAAAATTGCTCTGTGCATTGAATATGTGCGTTTGTTGTGTTGTCTTGATGGTTTTTTTTTCTTTCATTTTTATGGAATGTGCAAATACTTTGAAAACTAAAGTCGATAATTTGGTTTGGTGCGCTGCATAGTGATACTAGTGGGTTTCAAGCAAAGCTGGGTGACATATACCGCACCATTAAAATTTGCTCGAGAAAACAAATGCTTGCACGACGCCATATCATTTAGACGCTATATTTTCATGCAATTCTTTCATATTTTTCCTCATTGTTGTGTGTTTTTGTATTGAACGTGTGTGTATTGGTTTGAGTACACTCAGTATTTTAAAATTCAGTGCGTTCGGTGCGGTTGTTTTTTTCCCCCGTCAGTCTCATCAACGAGGTTGTGCAGCATACACGCGGATAAAACTCGTATGTGAATGAGTATGAGGTCCTGAGAATGAGCCGACTTGAATACCAGTTAAAAATAAGCTCGTTCATTTTTTTTTCTTCTTCTCCAAGTCAATAGCTATTGACTTGGTGACAAAAAGCGATTATGCATTGTTATGCGAGTGTCGAGCGCACGAAAGCAATGGAAACATCAACCGATTTTTTTTTCTCGTAATACACAAAAGCGGAAAATTCAAAGGAATTTATGGCAAGAAATAACATGCAAATGCAAAATGGATGGATATTGGTGTGAGTTCTGGTTAACAACAGTTAAAGAGGGGTGAGAAAAAAGCGGGTGTGCGGGGGACGAACATTTGAGACTGGTGCAAAGTGACGAAAACAGCATCAACCAAATGGCCATTATAATACTTCAATTTTATTACTATTATTTGTGTCACTTTTTTTCCTCTTCTTCTTCTTCTTGCTGTCGTTCTGCTCTGCAACCCTGACTCCTGAAATTTGCATGCGTGATATGGTAAGTGAGTACTGCTTAGGAGTGCGATTGGGGTAGGGATAAGAGAGAGAGAGAGAGAGAGAGAGAGAGTAGAGATGATGAAAAGAAAGAACCAAAAAAAAAAGAATGAGAAAAAGCACTCAAAGAGCCACCACACCCAATGTACATGCCGCTTTACTGGCTTTATTGTCATTTTTATGGAATGATGTACATTTGATGCTTGTTCAATACACGCAATGGCGATACACGAAACCATCATCACACACACACACCTACATCGTACAAATAACAACCAGCAGCCACTGAATTTCAATGTTCGCCGATGATAATTTCACGATACAATTTTAATGCAAATCGAAACATTTGACAGTCACCTGAATGAGCGACACACCGGTTTGTTTAATGTTTTTAATGTTTCATGTGGTATCTTAAAAAAAAAAACAGTCATTGCAAATTCAACAACAACAATAACAACAAAATGGGGAAGAAACAAGTGGAGAAAAAAAGCAAATGAAAATATGTCCGTTGATAACAATAATGAACACAATGTGAATTGAGAAAGCTCAGGTGAAATTAAGTATTCGCGTTTATCAATTTGAGTTTCATCTTTACCACAAAACTGTGCCAAGTGAACATTTATTCTTATTTTTTGCAATTTTTGCCCACTTTGCTATTGAAGTACACACTTCTTATAAATTCATGATGCGCGTCCTTCAGCCACGATTCGCTTTTGTCGTTCTTCCCCGTTGTATGTGTGTGTGTGTGCTGTACGTGTATGTATGGAAATCTTTATGATCGCTTATTGTGCGATGCCATTATAATTTTTTCACGAGTAAATGCGTACCTTAACAAAGTGTGCATGGCACAACAAAAAAAAAGAAACGACGGATATTGTGCCATATGTCTCTGCTGAATCGTAAGATGATGCGTTCTTTTCTCTCTCTCTCTCTCGCTCTCTATCTCGTTTTCAACGTCCGCGTGTACGTGCCAAAAGCGTATGTGTTTTGCTGCCGGGAGAAGCGACACGACAACAGCATCAACCTGCTCCGCGAAGAGCAACAGCAAAGGGCAGTTTAGCATCCCGAGCGCGTTTATTTGTAGTGCCATTATTATGTCACCATTATGAATGCTTTACAATTTCGTATTGTTTCGTGCGTTGTTTACCTTCCGTAATTTTCAAGCGTAGCTCTCGATTCGTTTGTTTCGCTTGCTTCAAACCGAAACACGAATATGGCATGCAAGAGATGATGCTGTTGTTGATTTAGCGGTGCAAAGAAGCTGGTAATTTATTCAAAACCATTAAGGGCTATGATATAGTTATTGTGTGTATGCGTGTGACTCACACGGTGTGAGTGAGAGAGAGAGAGAGTGAGCAGCGCTTTTTTTTGTCTCTCTATGCACACGCTTGTGGTTTTAGCATTTGGTTTCTTCTTTTCTAAGCCATGACTTACAGTCAACGACAATGCCAAACAAAAACAATGGCATATACGTATATACACTTTATACACACAGGTATGCAAACGCTATCGGATTAGAATTGAGAACTATGCTCGACATATTCCTCCCCATTGAAATTGAACAAGAGAGAGAGAGAGATAGAGAGAGAGCAAACGAATGGGGTAAAGAAAAAATGCCAGCTATAAGCTAAATAATAGTTGCACGCGCGCGAGACACACCGAATGGCTTGATCGTAGGTGCTTTTCGCCAGAAGAGAAAAACATAAGAGTTCTAGCAGCCAGGCGCATACAATGCATATAAATAGTTTTTCCATGGTAATAACATCAAAGTTTGTCCGTTGATCCGAGACGCTAGCGCGATGCCATCACAGTTCTTAGCGTCGACTACTTGTTTATGAAAACACCTAAATGAGATAAACGACCGAAAATAAAACAAAGCGACGCCAAGAAATGAAGCCATTTCGTCGGCTCTTCTCTCACTCTCTCTCTCGCTCGGTCTGCATTTTTTTGTTGTGTCTGAAGTGAGTGTGTACGATATTCGCTGTGAGCGTAAGCCAAACAAACCATCATGCGATGGTGAAAAGCGCTTTGGCACGAAATTGCACACCGTGTCACTAAAACCTGACGATACACAGAAGCCAACAGCGATGGCAGCTGCATATGTGATGGCATTTAACACACGAAAAAAAAACAGAAGACATATCAACTCGTTTGTATGCAAATAAAGGACACGCATTCATTTCCCATTGCGCCAATAGCGCACCACACACACACAGCATAGCTCAACTCGCTCGATCGTCTATCGCCCGTTTCAGTACAACCAAACATACAACTGCTTGTATGTTTCAGGCCACACTTTTTCATGTACACACACACACATGAAAAATGTAGCGAGGCGTTGGCGGTTGAGTGGTTTAAACAGCAAATGTTCTGTCTTGAGTACATTTTCAACTTGTGCTTTTTGTCATTCTTCAATCGACTATGCGACACATTCACACCAAAGAAAAAGAGAGTGAGAATAAAAAAGAAGCGAACATGAGAAGGAAAAATATAAATACGATGTTTGCCGCTTGTTTTGTTATTACATTTTAGCACATTTCCATAGCTCATGCATCTTAAACCATGCTCTCGATTTATGTGTTTGTCTCTAGTCACAATCATACTGAATGCCATTCTGGCGTCATTTTCCGGTGAACTCGATCGCTTTTTCGTTTTCCATCACATTTTCTTTCTTTCTCTCTTTCTCTCTATCTCTCTATCTCTCTCTTTCTCTTCGTCGGCAAACGCGAAACATTTTCAACTGCCGAGATAAAATGTGAATTGTCAAAACAACAACAACGACAGCAACCAGCCACCATTTGAATCTCAATAATTTAAACTTCTAGTAAATGCCAGTGAAAAATCCATACATTTTTCCATTGCATTTCATATATTTGCAGTAAATTTTATGGAATCTCGTAAGTCATTCGTTTTCATCGTTCTTTTGCCGTTTGTTTTTTTTTGTTGTTGTTGATTTCAAATGTCTGAAAATTATCATCGAGTTGAAATCGTCTGTTTGGGTTCCGCCCGGCATGATTCGCATTCAATGAGTAAATATGCAATTTTTGTTGTTGTTGTTGTTGATATTTTGGATGTATTTACTGTATGTTCCCAAACTACTTACTCCGGCATCATACGAGTCATATATTGTTGCAAAAGAAAACGGTGGATTCTTTTTCGTTGTGCTATTTTCGATTGCATTCTTTTTCTATTTCTCTATCTGTGCCTTTCATTTTTGCCTTCACTGTCTTTATCTCGCTTGGATACGGCTGTATCAAATCGCTGCCATTTCGCAACAAACATTCCTCACAACAACAACAACAACAACAACGAAAAACACACACACCCATTGAAAACACTTTAACAATTTTGCCCGTATTCTCGACGTCTCATGCCACCGATTTACACAAGATATGCATTGAAAATTATAGGTAACATTTTTGCTGTGTCTCTCTATGAATTTGGAGAAGGTAAAGCAAATACACACATTGCATGTGTGCCGCAATCTGTGTGATCCAGTAGCACGATGTGACATGCCACTTAAAAGCACACACACACCAAGCGCGGCTGGGTATGTTTCGCAGCTAAATCAAAAAGTCGAAAGACACGGAGTATAGAAGAAATGGCAAAGAATAAAGCGCCGTTGCAGTGCAATATGCAGAGAATGGGGCACCATTTTTAAAACCGAATTGGAAAACATTGAGCTACCTTTCGTATTTCCCTGAGCTACCGTGGCACAACCACGTCATTCGACTTGTTTTTTCGTTGTTGTTGTTGTTGTTGTTTCGCAATGCATGGATTGCGTTTCTGTTTTATTTTGTATATGCTTAAAGCCAACCATCTACCTTTGTTTCTCTTTATAAAAACAACAACAAAAAAATAACATGATACAATATTGTGTTCATCATCTTTCACGTTGACACTTCCGTCAAAGATGGAAAATGACAAAAATACAGTGATCGCGATACAACAAACCAAATGTTTTGAATTGACTTTTGTGTCACAGGCCATGAATAGCTTTTGTGGATTTACGCTCGAGGATCAAGACGAAGCATTGGGCACTTCAGCCAAAAGCTATAACGCTGTACAATTGTGAGCGGGTCGTTTCCAGGAAAAGTGACCATTCTCACAACAAGCCATAAAACTCATCCTCCCCTAGATTGTGCTGACGTGCTTGCTTCTTTACATTTCACTGTCGATTACCAAATTTTAGCCATTTACCATCATCTTAGCTGCATCTTACTTTACCCAAACACAGGAAAAAACGACGACAACGACGACGATGACGACGACGACGATCCTTGCTCGTAACAATAAGTAACTGAATGAATATCGTTGCAACGCTTTTAATGTAGCTATTTTCGGTGGTGTTGGTGTGCCATCAAAAATGATATGCAGCTGTTTTTTGTGTTGCTTTCATCTTCATGGTTGTTTAATAACAACACGTAAAAGATGCTAAATATCTTCGAAAATTGTTAGAAAATCCCCCCCTCGTTTCCAAGAAAATCGGTCCACCCAAACCCCACTTTATTATATCTCTTTATGTTTGGCTTGTCTTCAGCATCCGCATACAATGCGATAGAATGTAAAGTCGCACGCGATGCACAAATACACATAAACAGGAGCGTACCTCCCTATATACGATTACAAGCCCCAGCCACTATACCGAATAGATAAAGTTTACTCCGTTTTTTTCGTTTTTTCTTGAAATTGAAATTTATGCAAAAAGTTGTTGTTCGATAATGGTCCGTCATTGGAGTTAAGCGGTGTGCACACACTGCACATATTGAGAGCGCGTACACCGTTTACAGTAATATAAACACCGTGCGAATGCGGAATCTTGCGAATGTGTGTGTGTGTGTTTGAGAGTCGTCAGCATCTGCTAACCAAAATATATTGCACAAACGGCTCATTTTCAGTTATGTTGTGTCCGTTCATCGTTAATGCGAATGCATTTATCAGCAATATATGGTGAGATCGTTGCATTGCTTTAGCTTTTTCGCTTGGGTTTTTCGGTTCGGTTTTGCGAAAACTTTACCATTATAACAAATATATATATCCATCCCTACCAAACGCCGCCGTCCCGAGTATAATATTCACGCAACGTAATTATTGCAACGATAGCAAAATGCCGTTCCATTCAAATACAAGCTTTTTATATTAACTCCATAAAATGTAAATCAAACAAGAACTTGGATACAATTTACACAGACAGAGGGAAGGAGAGAGAGAGTGAGAGAGAAAGAAAAGGAGTTGCATTAGAAATATACAAAGAGATATAAGGAGAGAATGAGTCGATTTGCACTGGGTGCATTCGATCTATTCACCACTGCTGAATACAGCAAGAGGGATAATTTTCAATATTGGCAAAGTCAAATCAAAGTGAAGATTTGCTTTGCCTTTGGTACCCATATAACCGGTGCCGAACAATGAACGGGATGAACTTTGCGTTCGCTAAGATTAATAACGAATCCGGTTCGGTTCGCCCAATTCTCTGAACAATGCGCATAAATCTTTTCACGAGTTGTTCTCTCTCTCTCTCTCTCTCTCTCTCTCTCTCTCTCTCTCTCTCTCTCTCTCTCTCTCTCTCTCTCTCTCTCTCTCTCTCTCTCTCTCTCTCTCTCTCTCTCTCTCTCTCTCTCTCTCTCTCTCTCTCTCTCTCTCTCTCTCTCTCTCTCTCTCTCTGTGTGTGTGTGTGTGTGTGTATTTCCCTTGGTTGTTCTGTGCGTTTTGCCGATTGCCTGAGAGAAGACCGAAGACTTGTACGAAAATATTAAGACGTTCATTCACTGGAACTTTATAAATCGTTTTGTTTGTTTTGCTAGCATTTGTTTTTATTTGTTGTGTTAGTTGCTGTTGCTGTTGAGATCTCTCAGTTCAACGATTTGATCACGATTTTGTTGGGTAGTTTACATTTTCTATTTGGCTGAGCGCCCCAAAAGGCTTTTACTCTTTCTTTTCATTGCCAATGCAAACAACGGCATGGCGATACACACACACACACACACACTCAGGCAAAATAACTCTATTGCAAGCAAATACAAAACTTTTCTAACAATAAACCACTGCTTTGCATCCAAGAGATTGGTGTAAACGAGAAAGTGGTCGCAAGACTATGACGCTGGACAGAGAGCAAAAATACTCGAAGCAAAAACGATTACTTTAAACAACAGTGTTTTTGTTTTCCATTTATTATTTGATCTCTCAATTGCTTTGTTTCACCGCTGTATGTTTTGATTCCAGACGGTGCGGTGTCGGTTTTTTTTTCTCTCTCTCTCTCTCTCCTTTGCTCGCAATACTTGCTGCTGTTTTTTTCATTCACATTTGGAAATCTGAAATTCCGTAAGTTCGCATTTCGCTTACAGTTACTTCATCGAGCTTTTTTTTTTGTTGTAGATTTTCAACATTTTTTCTATTGGATTTGTTCTATCTTTCGATTGCAAAAATCTGCCTTGTCGGTAATTTATTCGCCACCGCATTGAAACCGAACAACAAGATATACTTCGATCGTGCAACGACTCTGAATTTCTCGGGCCATATCATCTGTTTGTTACGCTGCACAAGCGAAAGGAAGAAGAGAAAAAACCCGGTGAAAACATACAAAAAGCAATACACAACATTTGTTTTTTTGGGGGCGCCTCTTCATTTTGCGTTGCATTGATATACTTTGCTTTGAGGAATGAATTTGTACACGAACATTTTTCCGTGTGCATTCGACGGTGTATTTGTGGGTAGTTCAATTCGTTGTTTTCCCAATGTACCGCACAACACATCGGATTCAACACAAAACCCAAAACGGAAAAAATCGCTAATTTTTCTTTCCGCCGTGTGAACAAAACACAGGAACAAACACACACACACAAAAAAACAAAACAAAATAACAGAAACAAACACATGCCAAGGAAATCGGTGAATATGGAAGCCAATTTGAAATCGTATCTTCCGTTTTGGTGCTCACTTGTATCACGGCTTCGTTTCTCTGGATCTCGAAACCACACACATTTGCAGAGAATCCCAATTTAATGGGAAATTCAAACAGGAAATATTCAAAAGCAATTCATGATACAGTCAAAACATAAAATAGTGGTTACAATCGCTTGGAATTTTCTTTTTGACGATAAATGTACATTTTTCAGTTCGATCATTTTTCGTCGATGAAAATCTCGACTGATCGATTCATAATTGAGATAAGTCTTCAAATTTATCGAACTAGTTTAATTTGGGGAGAATCAACCTCGATTTTATTCGATGCTTCTGCTCCATTGAATCTATTCTCAGATATTCCGAATGAGTTTCACAACATAATGTCATAGAGGGATGGAGTCCGCTCACGAAACGGCCATTTATTTGGCCTTTTAAAAATCACCAGTTTTAATCTATTATAAATCTGGTAATAATTATGTTTCAATTTATTTTATGGTTGAATTTTTTTTGTTTTGGTTTACTCATCGGTGGAACGTGTGCAAGATTCATATAATTCTTTCAATTTATTCTTGGCAGGTGAATGTGAAGTGAAATAAGTATGAAACACTTTGGAAAAATAACATTTGAACATTTATTTGTATCAATTTCAAGTGGATTTGTTGAATTAAAGCAATAAAAAAGTAAAGCGAAACTGCAGTGTTTGAGCCGCATTAGGACGTGTTATGAATTTGTTATGCCGATCACAGCGGAGCAACCGGCAGGCCAAGAGGCAGAAAGAGACGGGAGGATGGGGAGGGGGTTACTATGAAAAAGCAAATCTACTAGAGTAGCATTTCTATTCAAGGGGATTAAAATTGTAGATTCCTCTTTTTTTCTTCAGAAAATGCGCCGATCCAATCGGAACGTGCGTTCTTCGAATCTGCACTTGAATTGTGATATTTTATTGCGAATGACGCATGGCCGTCGGTTTCCATGGTTGATTCAGCGCTTTTCTTTTTCTTGGTCGGTTGTATAAAGTCGCTGTGAATGCACTATCATTTTAACTGTAATCATATTGAACTTAAAATATCAAAAAATACCACACATTTTATTCCATTGCATACGTGATTTTCCAGTCGGAAGCTTGTACCATTTTCAGTGTTTCTCTGTGTGTTTTTCTTACTCACTCTCTCCTCTCTCTCTCTTCATAACCCTTGTTCATTTCTTGTTCATTGTTTATGCGTTCTCTCCGATGAATTGAAATTGTTATTTTTCAATGCAATGCACTAGGAATTGAGAGAATTTAAATTGTAAGATTTTCATTGAAAAATTCTTAAATCTTCTTAAAATACGAATTTTCTGCTCGTTTCAATGAAATATGCTTTGCATTGCTTGCTCCAATTTCTGGCAAGTAATATGTTTTGTGTGTGTGTGTGTTTGAATTGGACGAGATGCACTTTTAGATTTTACATTTTCAATGAGACTGCACAAAAGACTGAAAATTGGTTTGGCAAATGCTAGCAAAAGAAAAAAATCTCCCCCCGCTTTACGGTTAAGTATAGTTGTTACAAAACTCTATTTCATTCAATATGGTTTTGGATTTTAAATTTTGTGTGCTGTATGCGCTTCAGCAAATCAAAACAGTTCATGCGCTCCGAATATTGCAATGTTAATTATGCACTTGACACTTTCAATTCGTTATAATTGAGTGCCAAAAAATGTCATCACAGTCGTTGAATTGTGTAATATTTCCGCACATTTAAATAAAAAAAAAAATAACGAACACACACACACACACAACGGAAGCATAAATGAAACCATTTTTGAATGCTTTCGCACGCAATTTGTTCAGCAATTGAAAAATGTAATTTACGGCCTTTGTCTAGCTTTTACATCAACAGTGTTGATTCAACACCAACGCTATGGATATTTTATGTTGGAAAAATGAAAATCGTATTTTCGTATTAGATTTTTGCAAATGAAATTGCGTTGAGCGGAAAATGTTCCTTCATTTTCTTTTTTTTTATTACTTCCATCCATACTTTTATTTACATTTGGCGTCTTCAATTGCGTTTTTAGTGGAAAATTTCGAAGAAAAATCTATTCATAACATTTTCGGTAAAACTGGCCGACAGCAAAATTCTTGATACTTTCGTCTATTTTTGTGATACAGAAAAATATGGCATGAAAATTGCGTACCAAAAACCGAATCTGATGACATTTTACAAAAATGGAAGCACACTATGCAATCGTAATTGTATACAAAATATCGTCTGTTTCAATATATTTTTTTTTTTTGAATAGAAAATGTTTCGAAGTGCTGCTGGCGACAGATTAAAATAAAACTCCATTAAATTTCACATTTTCCATTTGGATTGCTGTTTGTTTCTAATTTGTTTTTTTTTTGTTTTGTTTCTTTTCGTCTTCGTTTTCATTCCATCTTTTGTTCACCATTTTTCGTACATTCACTGCTTATGAATGGCGGTGATTGAAACGATGCCTGTGAATTTTCCGCATTTGTTTTTTGTTTTGTTTTTGTTCTGGTTTTTGCTTCGCCAATACAAGTGAACACCGTTGGTGTTTTATTGTGGCTATTGCTGGCCAACTTCAAAGATCTACCCCAAACCCGCAATTTCACCGCACGTAAATTACTTTTTGTTTTGTACTGTAAATCATGATGCTATTATGTTGCCGACAACCATTTCATTCAATTAGTGACATGAAGTTATTTCTTTCTTTACCTGCTTTTATTTTCAATGTCCAAACACACCGAAAAATCCGAGGAAAAATCTAAGCACACAGATTATGTCGTGTGTCAATGTCTAGGGCAATGTTTTGCTCTTGCTGCAAACATGCAATGCATTAAATTTGCGGGTAAAATTTCAATATCTACCACCAAACTCTAGTGAACCAACACACATTTGCTTCAGTTTGGGCGTGTTCCTATATTTTGTATACAAAAACATCAGTTTTATTTTTCTTGGTTGAAATTTTGATCCATGGATTTCTCGGTGTGCAGCTCCAAGAAATATCCAATATTCTTCTATTCATGTTGTCAGTTTTGTAAGCAGAATAAGAAAAATCGAATAGCAAATTTAACTTATTCAACTAGCGAAAGATGAAAAGATGGAAAAAAATCGTGTTTTCTTTTTGTGTCAAAAATTATAATCATTTTCGTGTATGAATTAAAATTTGTTCGTCAACGATCATTTGTTCATTAGGGAAGTAGGGACTTCCCTACTGGGGAGTTCAATCATAGGAATTCTATGCATATTTCCATTCAACTGAACACAAACATCATCAAATCCATTTAGATGTGAAATAAAATCGCATTTTTCCCTTATCAATGCAAATGTTTCTCAATGAGAAATTCTCATATTATAAATGAATTCGCCGCCCCGCAAATGTGTTATTCCATTTGCCAATGATATTTAGGTCAACACCAAAAATGTCATTAGAATAAAAGTTTACCATTAATTTCCGTGTAGCGCATTGTTTCAGTAAATTTGATGTGTTGAAGCGAACAAATCACATGGTAGTACATTTCCGCGTGAATGATAAAATGATGGCGTATTTCAAAAGCGGCCATTCCAAAGTCTCTGCTAGCAATTGCTCTAATTGGTAACATGGAGTATGTAGGGAATGTGGCATATAGAAGAATTTCTGTTTTGTCAATCTAAAAAACGTATCGAAACTGCAAATCATTTGAATAAATTGAAAACGGCTGACGTTTGGGCTGAGGCTTGAGCATATTTCAAAATGTTTCAAAATGCGTCAATGTTGTAATCAAATTTTACTCCGAACAAACAAAAAAATACGTCAAAATGCTGCAGAATGATGCATGTTTTGACCCATGCACAAGACAATACCTCGACAAAATTCCATCAACAATTCAGCATGAGGTTCGCAACGCAATTTAATTTATTGGGGCTGAAACACATTTTACGAAAACTCGATGTCATCAATGTTTACACACACACATATTCACATGATACACACCAATAGATTTTGTCATAACTAAATGGTTCGGTAATTTGGTTGATGCATTTGAACAATTTTCTAATAACAGTAACAATGTGCAAGAGAGCAAGTATGTTGACGGCGCGGAGGTGGTGGTGGGGGTGGTTCGACGGGTGGAGTGCGAGTGATGAGCAAACATTCTCCAATATTTGGTGCTCTTTTGAGTAGATTTTTCGATACTTTGCCATTGCATTTTGTAACATTCTCTCATGACTCTTTTTCTATCCACACACACACACACACACACTCAAAAAACTTGTTTTGTTATTTCTTGCTTTCTCTCGCACACACGATTCCACTTTGTATCATTTGAATTTTCAAGATATTTGCTTTGTTATTGCGAAAATTCCACAAAATGAAATAGTTTTTGAGAGCAGACAATCAGCATCCGGCGAAAAAATTATCAACATCAACTAAAGTCATCAAAATAACAGTTTATCTGATAAAGTCTGGGTAGCTCATCTGCACCAACTCTTCTGCAATGTTAAGCCATCAGCTTGAATTTAATGTATGAATGCATGACATTTCATTTGACAATTTTATTTATCGCTGACCATGTCATCCGGTGGGTTTGATTTTTCATTCAACTCAAACAAAACTGTTCAAACGATAGATACATATTTTGTATGCACGTTTCATCGTCATCGAGTGTTCATTGTTCAGGCTAGCAAAATAATGTGAAAAGCATCGGAGAGAGAAAGAGAGAGAAAAAGAGATAGAAAGAGGAAAACATGACGACAAGTAGAAAAATTCCATCAAAATTCCGCATAAACAGCCGCAGTGGCATTCAATATTGTGATCCCATTGAAGCGCAACCCGGGAAAAATTCACCAACTTCGATGGCATCGTGTGTGCAGTTAAGTTTATCCACATTTGCCATTATTGTGAAAATGGTAAGCGAATGTCAAACCAAGAAAATGCCACTTCCCTTTTCAACCGCACACAAACACACACTCACACTCACCACTCACACACCCAAATTGGGATAGAGAAATATTGCATTATCTATATGCAGAAATTGTAGTGTGTCTTAACGTGGCCCACATGCGACATGCACATTGTTTTCCAGCCGAAGCGACAAGAAAATTTGAAATTAATATTTGAAATGTTTAGTTTGTTGCAATTCACAAACCGAGCACCAAATATGAATCTACTGCTCTCTCTCTCTGCTTCGCTCTCTGCATCGAGGCGAGTTTCTTCCGATTGCAAACACTCGCTGCTTCTGCCCAACCGATCAAAATGACACATTCATGCGATGCTCTGCCAATGTTAACGCCGAGTCTATCATAAGTGTAACATATGATGATGACATTTTTATATGACAAAATGCTCGTCAATCTTATGCCTTTGGCATATTTAAAATACAGTTTCAATTTAAAAACAACAACAAAAACACACACCTTCAGAGAGAGAGAGAGAGAGAGAGAGAGAATATTCTACAACAGACTCCAACCGAGATTCTATACTCTCGCCCCCAGAATAATTTCGATTACAGAATTTCATTGGTATAGACTAGTTCTGTTATTAAAATAGTAAACAATAAAACAAAAAACGGCGTTTTTTCTCCGCAGTGTAAAGAACTTTAATTGGAAATTTTTCACCAAGAAGCCATAAAACTATAAACCGCATGCAGGCAGAATGACACGCGTCACCCAACTTTATGAACCCGATTTTGATGTTTGTGCCATAGATTATGTGCCGCACACTTAACTTGCACTCTCAAAAAGTGCCAGTTACAGAAAATGGCAACATTTTGTTATGACACTTTTTCAAATCAGTTTTTTTTAGTGGATTGTGCATCACCCCCATATTCCCATGCAAAACCACAACTCATTTTCTTAGCGCATGAAACAAAAAAGCGGTGGCGACACTTTAAAGCTCAACGAAAAAGTGATCTCTCGACTATTTATTTATTTACCCTTGAGAATATAAAACAATTGAAGAGAGAGTCGTCTGGCGATTGTTAATCGATTGCCAATCGACTGAAACCGACTAAAGCACATAAAAATCTTTTTCAAACGTCTATTGTCCCAAACGGCTATAGTCGTCCAACAGTCAACTGGCTGGCAATCATCTTTTTTTTCACAAGGGAACCCCTCCGTTGGATGGTTCTAATCGTTTGAAAAGCTGCTTTAAACACATCAACATTTGTTGCTATTACATTTTGCTTAATCTTATGGCAAGTTAGTGATGCAACCATATGCACATTTGCACATTGTGCATGTGAATAGGGGGGTGTCAACCTATTTTACCGAATCTCAGATATTCCTTCTCCCTAGACCAAGAAATCAAGACTTTTAATTACAAACTTGTTCAAATTTAATTTCTTTAATTAACATCGAAATGAATCTGGTGTACATTGTATGCATTTTCATGGGGAAGGAAAGGAATGTCAGATCATTGACACGTAAAATTGAAGATGTGTATGTAAATCATGAGAATCCTACAGCAACAAAGAAACCTACAGCAATGTAACGAACATCATTAAAACTCATTTGATAATGTTTTCCATTTGATTCTTTTATGGCACGATAAAAGAAAAAACATCGTACAATTCGCAATTGAGCCATCTCTTAATGCCATCACCCATTCCACACAGTTCATGTTCAACACCATTTATGGCCTAGTGCAACAACCAAAAATACTGAAACATATAATCAAATTTAATCACAAATTACGGGCGCATTTTTCATTTTTCATTTTTTTTTTCATATTTTATGTGAAAATGTTTGTTTGATTTGGGGGGAGGAGGCGAAAAAGTATTCACATCAAAAAGTATCAAGATTTCTATTCGCACATTAGACACAGATAAAAACAAAAAAAAACGAGCAAGCGAACAAACAGTTATTCTGTTGTATATTCTGTGCTGCAACATTAGCTGCTGCAACAAATAATTCTCATTTCTCAAACAACAATTTCCTGAGAAAGAGAAAGAGAGAGAGAGAGAAAAAAGCACATATTTTTTTAACGACGATTTTTCCATCCCGTATAAAGAATCGCAACGTTTGTTTGCACATCTTTTTTTCATGTATTCAATCTGTATGTTGCGTTTGTTCATTCTACTCTTACATTGGTTTGTATACACACACAAAAAAACGGCACATACAACACACAGTGTGTGTATTTTGAGTTGTGTTTTGCTTTGATTGTAAAATGAAATTTTCCGGGGCTGTATGAAATATCTGGTATTTTTGGGCGATGCTACAAAATGGTAAAATGAGAGAAACCATATTAGCACTTAATGGCTCTGTTACAACTTTAAGACAATTCCCTTTATTACGTACATTTCGTTCGCGTGTGTTTTTTTTTTTGTTTGGCGGGGTGGCATTTCGTCTCGCATCACAAGCGAATGTTGAACCTTACTTGCAGAGAATAACATCCATTCTGATTGAAATGAAGGGAAGAAAACAAACATAAAAATGAATGAAAAATAACAACAACAACAAAAAATATATAAAAAAATAAAAAACCAAGTAAATTGATAATAATGGAAGCGAAGGTAAACATAATTTAAAGTTTTATGTCAGACACAATTGTGTGTGTGTTCAAATGTGTATAAGTTTTGATGTGCTTGCCAATTCGATTGCATGGAAAGTAAACAGATTTCAGCATCACAGTTAGTTCAACAGTAGCAAGTAAAACTTTGAAACATTTTCCACGAATTGGATTAAATGAGGACGAATTGGAGAATTTTTATTTATTTAACAAACAAACAAACAAAAAACTCCCATTCTTTTTTTTTATAAACAAAGGATTTTTACTTGTTTCATTGCAATCGAAGTATTTTCAATCAAAGAGTACATTCGGTGATATGACATAAGAAGCAAGAATGTTTAATTAACTACATTCATTCGGGAATGAAGTACATCAATTCGCTGGATTTTAATTAAATGTTTCTTATAGAGCCCAGGGGCGCATACACAGTGGAAGTAGATGGCATCTTTTGGATGTGTCAAGTACAATTTTAACAATTAAATCACTATTTGTTCGAATAATATTGAATAAATATGGCCATTTGTTGAAAGTGTGTCAATCCAATAAACTGATGTTAAAAATCAGTGAAAGTTGTTGAGATGAATGTTTTTGGGCCGATTAAAATCGATTGTCATTTTGCAATTTGACCATTTTACTATTACTTTAGCATCTTGCTACCTATATTGCATATATGAGTCTTGCTGCTTGCCGGCCAAAACTTGTAACTTGTGGCACCGACAATTGTATACTGCATCAACAAAACCGGCGGTTTCATCTTAAAATTGTCCCGGCGAATCATTTCTCAATACAAAAATGTCATGGCGCAAAGAAATGTCTCTCTCTCTCTCTCTCTCTCTCTCTCTCTCTCTCTCTGTGTTTTTTTCTTCTTCCAGCTTGAATTTATTTGTATGTTTGGCCCAAAACGAACACTTTCCACTCGCCGACTTGGTCATACATTAAATGCATTGGCAATTGCGTTTCATGGGCTATATTTTAAAATAGCGCATATGGCCAGGATTTTTATGACCCTATAAAGAAGATGCATGACTATTCGAATTGTAAACTATTTGCTTCTTTGTCCAATGGGCTCTCATTCTTTCTCTGTCGTTCCATAGTTTTTTCTTTCTGTTCTGTGGCCTCTCTTCATGAATATACTTGTTCTTCTCGCTTTTTTTCGTCTCTCTCTCTCTCTCTCTCTCTCGCTCTCACCAGCGGCGTGTTTTGAAAGTGCAGTGCATTCTTCTGCATCGGAGGCCATTTTTTATTGTTCCACACAAATGAAAAAAAAGAGCATCTACGGGTTCATAATAAAAGGGATTACGATGAAGAAATATATGCGCCTTTTGGCTGCTACAAGCTTTCTGTCGATTCCGGCAAAAAAACGAGCTCAAACACTAAGAACGAACAACAACAACAAAATTGTGTCCAAAATGTAATTTTCTATCAAAATGCGAAAGCGTGCCTCTAAATGAAAAACGGGGTAACGTAATAAAATGGGTTTTCAGGCGATTCTTTGAACATTATTCTTTAGTAATTTCGATTTTTTCGGAAAATGAAACTTAATCAGCATTTGTGATGAAATTCAATTTTCAATTCAAGCGCTTGCACATTTTACGTCCAGTTGTGTTTCATTTGCTGTTTCGCTTCATTCGCGATCATACAATACATAACAGCAAAACAGAGAGCACTGGCGAAACAGAAAAAAAAATGGCTAATCATTGAACTATATATAAAAGACTAGAGCATCAGCATCACATTTTGTACGCGGGTCTGCCGAGTAATGGCACGTTTCGACAATAAGATTTACTTAAGCACAAAACCAAACAAGGAAACTTCATTTGAGAGTGTGCGAATGTGTTTTGCATCGCAAATAACCATTTTTTTTTCTCTCGCATTTTCCATTCATTATATATTCGCGGGGCGGTAAATTGTGTTACGAAAATCTAACGTGATCCGGACAAAAATCACGAATGGTCTCAATGCACAAAAGCATCACGAAATGGCAGAAGAGCGAGAGAGAGAGAGAGAGAGAGAGAGAGAGAGAGAATGAGCGGAAAAAAGACAATGTCAAATAAAATAATAAAACACTTAAAATAACAATACTGCTCAGAGTCACCATGAGAGAAGGAAAGAGAGAGAGAGAAAGAGATAGAAAGAAATAAACTGAGTGACACGGAGAGATGAAGAGTATTGTTTTTGCCTTTGGATGGGCGAATGCGTGGGAAATGCATTTCTTATTTATCATCAATTCAACACAAGGCCAAAAGGATAAGGAGGTTTGCTTCGTTTCTCATTTTGATGTCGATGTTGAAAACAAATGAATGACAATGCGGCTGAATGAACACTACGTGACGACACTTCAAATGAGATGAAAGGAAATGCATAAAACGCACAAAGCAAATGAACACCGCACCCTAAAATGGGCTCTGAGTCAGCATACGATGAAAACAACAACAGCAGTAACAACAGAAGAAAAGACACATTTTTCATTTTGCATTCATATACACAGCATAATCGTGTGATGGCGTTCAACGTACGGTCGTTTCAGCAACATTTCCAAATAAATTAACACTGACATTTTGTTAATCTATTTTTTTTTTCGTGCGCTCAATGTTGAGGGTTCAGTTTTGTGTCAATGGTGATCTATTGATGCTCAAATAAAACTATTTATCTTAAGACCTGACCAAACGCACTTTAGTATAGGGTGTTGTTTTTAATTTTTTCCGGATGTAAACAGAGACAATTTGTGTGTCCTCGTCCTCAAGTCTCCGCAAAATTTCAGAATATTCAAAATAATATGGAATTTTTCATCAAAATTCTTAAATTTAAAATGATGACAAAATACATGGATTTCTATTTCATTTGATTGGAATTTTTAATGTTAAGTTTTATTCAAAATTTAAGAGATTTTATCAAATTGCAATTTTTAATTATGTGATTTTCTATTTTTCAATTTCAGATTTATACCTCAATCCAAATTTTTCAATTGAAACCGTGAAAAAAGGTAAGTGTTTTTGTTATATGATATTTAATAACGTTTGAATGAAAGTTTCATTTGAACATTTTTATCTTGTTCAAAAATATTATTTAAAAATTATTGTTAAAACCAATATTTATTTCACTCATTTTTTCATATAAATGACAAAATCGTAAAAACTGAATGGGAGAATGGGATAACACATAAATTCCGAACAAGTGATGATTGTTTAACTGCTCTAAGTGAATTTGGTTGCGATCGTTCTGTAGTAAACGAATATTACCATCACAAGTTCGCCTTTATAATAGAAAATAATATCTTGTCTCCAATGTCCTTCTTGAATGAATGGCGGTGTCTCGAACCCCGTAAAAACTACGTTTTTCACCCAATAATGACGCTACAAGAGACAAAAAAAATACAATCACAAAGAAATGTATTTAAAGTGATTTTAAGAACATTGAACACAGATCATGGAAGTAAACTATCAAAAATTAAACAGAAAATATCTATTCATCAATTTATACAATTTTATGGGTTTTTGCATGTTTTTATCAATGCATTGCCACCAACAGCAACAAAATTACAACTTATTAATTAATAAATTGCGCTCACCTTGGGGATGGGACAAATCTTTTCTCCAGACTTAAATTCCGGGATATTGGAATTGGCTTGTAGCAAACCGTTGGTCAAAAATGGTTTGAAATATTTCTCCAATATATTACAAAATGTATCCCTTTTTAAGCGCAACGGTGATTTATTATATTGATTATTATTTAAACGATTATAATAGAAATTCGATTCCATTTCCCAATTATCGTCAATGTCAACGAAAATCTCATAATCAGCATTAAAAACGCCTGTTGTACGATTGAATTTATTTATTCGAACAAATGTAAAGTTGAATAGACCTTCGTGGTATGAATCATTCACCAATTCAATACGATCAAATTCAACCTCAATCTTGGGCATTGTATAACTTACACTGCACAAAATTAAACAAAAAACCACCAAAATTGTGAATATTAACAGCATTTAGAGCTTTTTCTGATGAGATTCGCACAAATTGAATGAATTCGAAGTTCAGTTTGCACCAATTTTATAGTAAAATTTAGAGCATCTAGTAATTTGATTGAAAATACGATAACAAATAAAATCATGAAATTGATATATAATAAACATGTTTGAAATTATCTAATGCAGTTGAAATGATTAAAGTTGATGATAAAATGAAATGTAATTGGAAAGCCTCTGTCGATTTTCGTGATTTGATTTTGATTTCAAATGTGACATTTTTGCTGAAATTGAAACTCAAATGGTGTGCAGTGATTTTTGCTTTTGATCTTGATAAAACAGGTGCTGATGCACGCGTATTATTTAAATGTCGCTATCTAATTAAATAAGAATTAAAAAAAAAAACTAAAAAACTAGACATTTCAGCAGTGAATGTATTTTGCTGAGGAATTAGTTGCGCTTCAGCGTTAGCAACTAAGGTTAGCTACTAATATGCAGCGTCAACCGACGCTCGATTGCGGTGCGGCAGATATGCAGATCAGTCTGAACACTACACAGCAGCCGCTGTAGGGTGAAGATGTGAATGTGTGAGTGTACGCGTCTACATATCTGCCGCACTACAATTGACACTGTACATTAGTAGCTAACCTTAGTTCACACAAGCAAATCTGAGAATAAACGTCAAGCACATTACTCCATACATGCATAATTTTTTGGTCAATCCACTATGGTATAAGAATGTATTGAGTTCTCCCAATGTGGTGCAAATGTAGAACTTAATTTCATTGTAAAATCAGTTTGCATGTAAATGTAAGTTTGACATTTGCACCGCATTGGAGTGACCTATGTATTGGTTATACCAGTATCGTGTAGTTTGACAGATTATATATTTGCGCCTGTGAAAGCTACTCTATACTGGTATTACCAATACATAGGTCACTCCAATGCGGTGCAAATGTCAAACTTACATTTACATGCAAACTGATTTTACAATGAAATTAAGTTCTAATTTGCACCACATTGAGATAACTCAATACATTCTTATACCATAGTGGATTGACCAAAACATTATACATGTATGGAGTAATGTGCTTGACATTTATTCTCAAATTTGGTTGTGTGTTGCTAACGCTGACGCGTGACTAATTCCTCAGCAAAATACATTCACTGCATTTCAGCGTGAAAACTCTCTGGTTTGCCAAAAAAAAAAGTATACGAAAATCCGATTGACTATTGTTTGAGATGATTTTGACCAAAAGTCAAACACTGTAGAAATAATTATTTAATTAGTTTAATTCGAAAAATTTCAACTAATCAATTAAATTATATTGATTTCACACACAAATATCACAATATTGTCAATGCAAACAATCTTTTTGAAATTTAATATCACCAATGTTGATAATACTTCCGTCCAATAAAATTAATTTTTCATTGTGATCCAATCTAATTGTAGAGCATACTTGAGTTGATGTGATTCTGATGATTGTACAAAAAAGTCAGCGATTTAAATCACATTTTAAGTCTGAAGATTCACAAACCTTCACAAAAAGGTACCATGAGCACCATGGATATGCAAATATCTTACCATTCTTTTCAGACATTCCATATTTCATCAAGAATGAATTCTATCCACTTATTCAAATAACATAACTGATGCATACGCCACCTCTTATACGGGACGTTGAAAGTTCATTTGAATTACCTAATGCCCATTTGGTAATTTCTAATGTATTCTAATTTCAGCAAATGTTAAAAAAATGCTTATATTTATGTGTGAACAAAACAAAAACTAGTAATTTATTGGATACAATTGTGAAGCAATCGATGTGAAAACGTGAAATTGTACATTATTTTTTCAAAATAGACACATAGTTGCAGATCAAATAGTGATTGTTTTCAAAAAGTGATTGTTCAACTGCTCAAACTGAATTGGGTTGCGATCGTTCTGTAGTAAACGGATATTATCAACACAAGTTCGCCTTTATAATATAACATAGCATCTTGCCTCCAGTGTCCTTCTTGAATGAATGCTGGTAACTCAAACCCAGTAAATATGATGTTTTTCAACCAATATTGACCCTAGAAAAGAATACAATCACAAATGCACTTATATATAGTAATTATAAAAAAATTGAATTCCGACACATTAACAACTATAGTTGTTATTATAATAAACTAGCAAAAATTCACAGAAAATATTTATCCATAATTTGTATTTGTTTTTGCATAAATAAAATAGACCGGATAAAAAAAGTTAAGTTTTTTATAAATTTATTTAAAGCTCACCTTAGCAAAAGGACAAATCTTTTTTCCGGGCTTAATTTCCGGGAGATTGGAATTTGTTTTTAGCGAACCGTTGGTCAAAAATGGTCTGTAATATTTCTCCAATATATTACAAAATGTATCGCGTTTTAAGCGCATCGGTGATTTATTGTATTGATTATTATTTAAACGATTATAATAGAAATCCGATTCCATTTCCAAATTATCGTCAATGTCAGCAAACAGCTCATAATCAGCATTAAAAACGCCTGTCGTACGATTGAATTTATTTATTCGAAGAACTGAAATGTTGAATAGACCTTCGTGGTACGAATTATTTACCAATTCAACACGATCATATTCAAGCTCAATTTTAGGCTTTGAAAGACTTTCACTGCACAAAATTAAACAAAAAACCACCAAAATTGTCAAGATTAACAGCATTTTGAGCTTTTTCCGATGAGATTCGCACAAATTGAATGAATTCGAAGTTCAGTTTGCACCAATTTTATAGTAAAATTTAGAGCATCTAATAATTTGATTGAAAATACGATAACAAATAAAAACATGGAATTGATATATAATAAACATGTTTGAAATCATGTAATGCAGTTGAAATGATTAAAGTTGATGATAAAATGAAATGTAATTTGAACGCCACTGACGAATTTCGTGATATCAAAAGCAAAATTCATTGATACTGAAATGGTGTGCAGGGATTTTTGCCTTTGATCCTGATAAAACAGATGTGTGGATTAGCATCCATGCGTTTTATTTAAACGTCGCTATCCAATTTAAAATGTGTTTTAAAAAAAACTGCAGAACTGGGCAAACAATAATTTCATAAAAACTCGAGTAAAAACTCCCTAGTTTACAAACAAAGCATATGGAAATCCGATTGACTATTGTTTGAGATGATTTTGACCAAAAATCAAACACTGTATAAATAATTATTTAATTAGTTTATTTTGAAAAATTCCACCTAATTAATTATATTGATTTCACACTACAATTGCACAATATTGTCAATGCAAACAATCTATTTGATATTTCATAGATTTAATATGACCAATGTTGATGATACTTCCGTCCAATTATAATTTTAATTTAATTTTTAATTCTGATCTGATTATTGAGTTGATATTAACTTGATAAGACCCTGATCACTGTACACAAAAGTCAGTGATTAAAATCATCTTAAGTCACAATTTTTTTTTTAAAAAAATATTTATTTGATTTTTTCATCACATAAATGACAAAATCTATAAAATTGAATGGGATAACACATAAATTCCGAACAAGTGGTGATTGATTAACTGCTCAAAGTTAATTTGGTTTCGATCGATCTGAAGTAAACGGATATTATCATCATAAGTTCGCCTTTGTAATAGAAAATAATATCTTGTCTCCAATGTCCATCTTGAATGAATGGCGGTGTCTCAAACCCCGTAAAAACTGCGTGTGCCTATCGTACGGCGCCTGTCATACGGTTAAACTTATTTATTCGAAGAAGTGTGAAGTTGAATAGACCTTCGTGGTATGAATCATTCACCAATTCAACACGATCCAATTCAAACTCAATCTGAGGATTTGTATAACTTACACTGCATAAAATTAAACAAAAAACCACCAAAATTGTGAAGATACAAAAAAATATTTATTTGATTTTTTTTTATCACATAAATGACCAAATCTATAAAATTGAATGGGATAACACATAAATTCAAACCAAGTGGTGATTATTCAACTTCCCAAAGTGAATCTGGTTGCGATCGTTCTGTAGTAAATGGATATCATCATCACAAGGTCGCCTTTATAATATAAAATTGCATCTTGCCTCCAATGTCCTTCTTGAATGAATGGCGGCAGTTCAAATCCAGTGAATATTACATTTTTTAACCAATAACGACCCTAGAGGAGAATACAATCACAAAGAGATTTATTTATAGTGAATTTACGAACATTGAATTACTTACACCGATCATGGAAACATTAACAACTAGTAAACTAGCAAAAATATAAACAGAAAATATGATATTTTCTATCAACCAAAGAACAATGATGTTTTGTAATATGAATTTTGTCACTTTCGCTTTGAATCCATCACTATATGGATGATAGTGGCGTTAGTTTCTACGCGAAAGTCAAAAAATGACAAAAATCACATTGCTCCTTGCACAATTAATCTCGTTTTTGCATGCTTTTATCAATGTATTGCCACCTAACAGCAACACAATTACAACTTATTAATTAATAAATTGCGCTCACCTTGGGGATGGGACAAATCTTTTCTCCAGACTTAAATTCCGGGAAATTGGAATTTGTTTTAAGCGAACCGTTGGTCATAAATGGTCTGTAATATTTCTCCATTATATTACAAAATGTATCCCTTTTTAAACGCATCGGTGATTTATTGTATTGATTATTATTTAAACGATTATAATAGAAATCCGATTCCATTTCCCAGCTATCGTCGATGTCAACAAAGAGTTCGTAATTAGCATTAAAAACGCCTGTCGTACGATTAAACTTATTTATTCGAAGAATTGAAACGTTGTATATACCTTTGTGGTACGTATCGTTCACCAATTCAACGCGATCATATTCAAGCTCAATCTTAGGCTTTGTAAAACTTTCACTGCACACAATTAAACAAAAAATCACCAAAATGGTGAAGATTAATATCATTTTGGGCTTTTTCCGATTTGATTTCCTCACAAATCAAATCGATTGAATGAATTTGAAAACTAAGTTTGCATTCATTTTATAGTGAAATTTAGAGCATCTAATAATTTTATTGAAAATACGACAACAATAAACATGTTTGAAATTATCTAATGCAGTTGAAATGATTAAAGTTGATGATAAAATGAAATGGTAATTGGAAAGCCTCTGTCGATTTTCGTGATTTGATTTTGATTTCAAATGTGACGTTTTTGCTGAAATTGAAACTCAAATGGTGTGCAGTGATTTTTGCTTTTGATCTTGATAAAACAGGTGCTGATCCACGCGTATTATTTAAATGTCGCTATCCAATTAAAAATGTGTTGAAAAAAACCTGCAAAACTGGGTATTTTAACGTGATTCTTAAACAAATCTATTGAAAATGATTTGATTTTGTTGATTCTAATCAATGCGGTGTCACAAAAGAGATTATTTTATTCGTGGGATTCAATCGAAATTCGATAATTGTACCTAAAAAAAAATAAAGAACTTCAATCTGTAAAATATGGAATCAGAGCTCATTATATATGCAAAACAATTAAGTTTCTGGCTTGGTATGTACAGGACAAAAGATTGCCATATGGCCTCGTATCACTTTAATAATCTACGAATTGATGTGGTCCAGCTACAATAGTCAGTTCCATTAAGACCCTATTCAGCCAGATCTTCGAAAAAAGAACGGAGCTCATGTAGATCATATCGACGCAAATGTATCATTTGCGGTGTTGCGAAGCAGGCTGATGAAATTTGAGCGACTGGTTAAATTGGTGGAATGGTTTAATAGAGTTTGTTCGAAAATTAGCACAATTGAGATGCTGGCGCAGTTGGAATAAATTTCATTTGCTTGTCCTTTATTTTCACAAATTCTCTCCGCCGAAAGTCTTGACCATTCTCGTTGACCGCGAGGTCACTACGAACGATTGGGCAATTTAAATGACCATTTATAACGCTCGAGTGATCGTATATTGAAAGCAGCCTATCGTTTTTCATATGAGAATATGCGATGTGCGACAGTGTATAAACAAATCTGCATCGATTGATAGAATTTTTGTCACGCTTCCTCAACTGAAAAACATACAAACACCTCACAACTCTTCTCTATCCAGACATTTCATCGCGATTCTTCTAATTAACAGTTGCTGAATAGTTTGAGATGTATTCAGTGAACATGTGCAATTTTATTTTTATCCATTTGTCACAATTGTCTTAATGGTCTAATGAAAATTGAGTTTATCTTGATCAAAAAAATATTTATTTGAGTTATCATAACATAATAAATGACAAAATCTATTAACTTAGTATAGAATAAAACAGGTGATGACTGTTTAACTGCTTAACATGAATCTGGTTACAATGGTCCTGTAGTAAATGGATACAATCATCACAAGATCACCTTTATAATATAAAATGATATCTTGCCTCCAGTGTCCTTCTTGAATGAATGACGGTGGTTCAAACCCAGTAAATATTATGTTTTTAAACCAATAACGACCCTAGAAATGAATAAAAGAAAATAAAATGCATTAATCTATAATGAATGTAAAAAGTAAAAACATTGAACTCTGACAAGATAAACAACTAGTGAACCCGCAAAAAAATCAACAGAAAATATCTGTCAGTGTGAATATCAATTGAAACAATCCACTATTTTTGCCAGTTTTCATTGCATTTAACTTAATCATAGAACCATATCAAGTTGATAAACTAAGCAATTTGCAACTACGCAAACCAAGAATCCCAATTCATTATGAAAAAAAATGCTTACCTTTGGGATGGGACAAGTATTTTGTCCAGGCTTTAATGCCGGGAAATTGGTATTTTTTGGTGTGAAACCGTTGGTCAAAAATGATTTGTAATATTTCTCCATAATATTACAAAATGTATCTCTCTTTAAGCGCATCGGTGATTTATTGTATTGATTATTATTTAAACGATTATAATAGAAATTCGATTCCATTTCCCAATTATCGTCAAATCCAACGAAGAGCTCATAATTAGCATTAATAACGCCTGTCGTACGATTGAACTTATTTATTCGAAATAGTGAAATGATGAATACCCCATTCTGGTACGTATCGTTGATCAATTCAACGCGATCATATTCAAGCTCAATCTTTGGCGTTGTAAAACATTTACTGCAAAAAATTAAACAAAAAGCCACCAAAATTGTGAATATTAACAGCATTTAGAGCTTTTTCCGGTTTGATTTCCGCACAAATCAAATCAATTGAATTGATTTTGAAAACTAAGTTTGCATTCATTTTATAGTAAAATTTAGAGCATCACTAGAAATAAAATAAAATTTGATCGACAATGTGATAACAAATAAAATCATGGAATTGATAATCATATGATTGGCAATGTTTCTAACAAATTTAATGATTCGAAAAGCGAAGTTTGTGCTAAAATTGAAACTGAAACTGATTTTCAGTGATTTTTTTGCTTTTGATCCTGATAAAATAGATGTGTGGAGAGATACAAACCAATTTTGATCCACGTTAAAAAAAACCAACAAATAACCTAACATTAATATCAACAGTATTCACTGAACACAGCTTCTAATGCGAATTATGCAATAATCATTTATTTAATCCATCAAATTAATAAATGAGTTAGAAAAAAAAAACGCAAAACTGGACATTTTAGCATGATTCTTTCAAACAAGGAATGTGAAACGGATGGATATTATCCGCTAGATGCGCATGCGCCGCAAGCTAAACGAAGTGAGCGGGATACGGTAGCGACGCATGTTCAAATGCCGTATTCCATAGAGTTCGTTCAGCTTGCGGCGCACGTGATAGACGCATACACACACTTCGATTTGCGTATGCTAAAGCATACGTTCCGCTAGTAGTATCTAGCGGATAATATCCATCCGTTTCACATTCCTTGCTTTCAAACACGATTGAAAGTTCTTCGATGTTTGTGATAATTGTGTCTAAATATAAATGGAAAATCTATTGAATATTATGGACTATTGTTCGAATCGATTTTAAACATTAAAAATAGATATCTATAAAAAAAAAGAGAACCAGATTATTCCATTATGTTAAGATTATAAAGTACATGCAATAGAATTAATTGATTCTAGAATTTCTCGAATTGCGTCATTCTATTTAGTTATAATTAATATCGTATTTATATGGTTGAAGCGAACATCAATGATAATTTCTATTCCGTCCAATTAAATTGGATTTTCAATTGAAAACTCGATCGAATTGTACCAGAACATTCTCGGACTTAATTAGATGGATCAGTGTTCAAAACAAAAGAGAAGTCAGTGATTGAAATCGGCTTGACTTTGGAATGATGTGAACTTAAATCTGGTACAAATATACCCCGAAAACTCCCTCCACCATTCTTCCATTTTCTTCACCAGACATTTCCACATTTCATCACCCATTTTTATGCTATAGCAGTGTTTGTTGAACAGACTTGAGATGCAATCACATTTGATTTATCCGTTGGGAAAACAAAAAATGCTGTACATAAACTTCTCATCTGCTGTAAAATGTGTTGAAAAACTCCAAAAACAATTCGAAATGGTTTTGTTGTTGGTCGACATTGTGTCGTCGCATGAATGCGCGCTGTTTCAAACAATTGACCAATTGAGTAACCGCATGTTAGATAGATTAACAAATCATATTAATGGTAACAGACATTGTACGGTGTCCACGTTTTTGGCTGAAACGATTTAATGCGTTTATCGTCCACAGCAAAACTTCTCAAATGTCACGGTCTAATGTAATTTCTTTGTTTGTTTGTTTCACGTACTTATGCTCTATACACATTTTGGTTGTGGTGTGTTTGGATGCGCGTGTACTTTTGCCTTATTTGATTTAATACAAGATAATAATGTTTGCTCAGCGGAAAAACAAAACACACATTCAAACACTGTTGTTTGAACACACACACACACGCACGCACAACATCACCATCAGTTTCAAAATGGTTGGGAAAAACGTTCAAATGGAGACTGCAAAAGATCTAGCAAGAGATAAAATGATTAAGTTTGTGTGCGTGTGTGTGTGTGTGTGTGTGCAAAGAGAGAACGAGAGGCTTGCGGAAAAAAAGTGAGCTAATCGTGAAGGCACGAAACAAAAGTCAGTCGCCATGTGAACAATTGACAGAGCTTTTTATTTGTGATGGGCGCTTGTCTCCCTTTCCTTGGGTCACTCCAAATCCAATGTAAACTGATGAACTGGCCAAAGCTCACACAACAAACAGGAACAAATAACAATGGAATCGACCATTTCGAAAAGGATGAGCGCAAGTAAGACTGAGACAGAGATAAAAAGCCAAGAGAAGAAACAGCAGTTGAACAGTCATCTAACTTAAGCTGAAGCGATTAGATGTAATTAATAGTATACTTACGACGTTCGACGCTTTCGATTGTTTGACAGGTTTGGCTTTTGTTTTGTGTGCGTGTGCGCGTGTGTGTGTCCTTCATGTCAATATCACTTATTTGATGTCTACTTGATGTTTTGCCTTCTTTTATTCTGTACTACAAGTAAATGGTGGCGGTGGTGTTGTTGTTTGTTCCACCACCATTCACCTTCGTCACCATTTCCCATTTCAAGCGAATTTGTATTGAAACATTTGCTATTTGGTGCTTCGATCGTCGCATCGCAAGTTTATGGGCCAATCGTAAAATAGTATTAAAAACGTATTTTGATTTTATTTACTCGCTTATTTAATGGTACATGCACACACACACACAGCAACATACAATCGTACACGAGCATCACCATTGTTGATTCTATTCGAAGACACAAACGGCAACAATGAGATTCACGATCCAGCGTTCACATCTCGTTCTCGCTGTACACCAAAAACACCATCTCACATACAATGTGTTCAATTTGATTTGTTTGTTAGCAAAAATTGACTTGATTCTATTCGACTTCCATTCTCACACTTTCCATGGCTGAAACAAAATAAAATGCCATTTCGTGGCACACAACAAACGATACCCCCTGAACACTGGAACACTCCGTAACATCATTTTTCATCAGTTTTCGCACGGGTATCGACGATTTTATTGCGAGCACACAAAAGCGAGCTAACTTCTTATGTGACATACGGTAAACGATGGCACACTCACGCCGCACCTCTTCGAAATCACCAAGTCCAAGTTCAATAGTGTGTGTGTGTGTGTGTGTGTATTGTGTATGCATAGCAGTTTTAATGAAGCGAAAAGGTGTTCCGAAGCATATCGACAAACATGATAAAATACAGATAAGAATTTATTTGCGCCGTCGATGCACTGCACATTATTTATTGTGTTTGTTTGTTTGTGCTGTTTGTTCAGCTACTGCTTACAAACCTCCGTGTGTATTCTGTTATATTTTATCGGGTGTTCGATTCCTCATGCTATTGTCTTCTTCTTCTTTTTGTACAAAATGCGACACAAAACCATTTGGCATCTGTATTTAATCAGAAATAAAACTTAATTCCATGTATTAATCTCATCGATTCTATTTCGTTCAGGAATTGCCATTCCGATTTATATATATATGTTCGTTTGTTTGTGCGAGAAAAGTTTTAGCGCTCGCATCGTTCGCTCATCCGCATGTGTATCGTCGCACTTAATCGGCTCTCACTTTTGAACATAAAGAATATTGGTTAAATACAGAAACAGAAACCAGATTAAATCATTCGACAGCAATGCAATAAACAATATTCACATTTTCGAAACGCATGCGAATTATACAGAAGAGGAATTAACGGAATTATTTGAAATAAGGATAGAAAACTAAGATAATTCATGGAATCATAGATGAACGAAACATTAACAGAAGTTTTATTTTCCCTCCCCTCGCTCCCCCCCAAAAAACCCTATGCACATTTGATTTATGGCGGGAACTTTTATTTTGAATTTATCCTCCTTTAGACTCGGGCAGTCAATTGAAGCTTAAATCGGCTTCAATAATCCCGATCCCGATTTAACAAAACAAAAGAAAGAAAAAAGGTGTGAACATTTATTTCCATTCAAATTGAAAGCATATTGCAACACCATCACCGCTGGGTCGCCGCGGGATTGGGCGCTGTTTTAAAGATTAAGCTTCTCAAGTATTTCACGAAACATATTCAATGACATGGGCTTACATAAAGCTTGTGGTAAACAATTGATAAGAAATTTATGAGCAATTGCTTAGTGATCTGGAAATTATCTGTTTGCTACGCATCAATAACATTCTTTCTTTTTTCTCTCTTCCAGGCGTCATATTTTATATGATTGTGTATGAGTGAGTGCGTCTGGTTGTGACAAAGGCCATATTTTATGAGTTCGATGCATCTTTTTGTGTGTTAAGTGACCGTGGTGTTGTCCGTCCTCCTCCGTGGCTCAACCCCTCGATCTGTTGCCTTCTCTTTATTTCGCTCCAATCCACAACAACCAATCTTCATTGCTTTTTTTCTATAAAACGGGGGAAATTTCACCTAATCCACTGACTTATAAATGGCTCACAATTTTTAACAAACCCATTTTTTTCTTTTTTACTACGCTCCACCATCAGCACTTGAATATGAAATTCATAACGAAATGGTCAATAAAATGGCATTTGTAGTCAATGACTACTTTAAATGTGTCGAAATCGGAAGCGTGGTCTTATCAATTAGACCAAAAGCCACACTTTATTGTCGATGGTAAAACGGAAGTCGAGAGAAAAAAAGAAGCAATAACAATAAGTGTAAAATAAACGAAGGAGAAACAATTGGCTGGGCGAAGTTTTGTTTTGCCATCGTTCGAGAATGGTGTGTGTGTGTGTGTGTGCGCCGCAGTTGAAGGGCGCTTTATGTGCCATTACCGATGTCGCAGGTGCTTGTAATTGATGAAAAATTACAATTTCACCATTTTTTCGTCTCATTTTTTTTATTGAAGCGAAATGTGTTTGTGTGCCACAGTGTTGGTAGCTCTGCATCAATTGTACGCATTTGATGCTCGAATATCATGAGGCAAACGACGGCTATAAATGAGATCTTTAAAATGCTAAATGGACCGCGAAAATGTGTGTGTGTGTGTGTGTGTGTGTGTGTGTGTGTGTGTGTGTGTGTGTGTGTGTGTGTGTACGTAGCGTAAATGCACCACCATATTGCGAGCATATGCATAGAGCTTGACAGATGATGATATCCCATTCATTAGAAGTCCAACTTTATTATTTTAGATGGTTTTTGACGCTTCGCCAAGCGCTGAAATGATGTGCGTAAGTGCTTTTCCACCTAGTTTGCAACGGGCTAAAGCTCTGGCATTCAATTTTCAACGGTGTGTTTTTGTTGTTGTTTCTATTCGAATTGCTGTGAGTTGATTCACATTGCCATTTTTCGTCGTCACTGTTCGTTGGTTCTTCTTCGTTCGTGTGTTTTTTTTGCTGCTGCTGCTGCTGCTGCTCTCCCATTTGTGTCATTTAATTTGATTAAAATTTTCTTGCTGTCGCATTTCAAATGATGTGATGCTAATATTTTTGAGTTGTAAGCTACGAATTATGAAGAACATTTTATTGAATCTACCGTCACTGCATCTTACCTTAATGTATGCACATTTTTATTCGCATTTTTATCCAAAAAAAAAACGAATTCAACTCTGGAATAAATATACGTTAAATGCATCAATTTATATTCACTGAAAGTCACTATGGAAGTCTATGGAAATTATTTCATTTGTATGAGCTCAACTGAAGATTTGTTCACATCGATGACTAAAATTGCATTTTTTTTTTCTGGCGAAAAATCACACTTTCAATTTTGATTCGGTTTTTTTTCTTCACCCATGCAAAGAATTCAAAGTTTACATGGTCTTGATAAAAAGTTGATGGTGATAATCGAGGATATTTTCTCATTTCATTCAGAAATGTAAATTTTGAGTCTTAAGTTGGTTAAACATAAGTGCAAAATGGCGACAGTCCAAAGATGAGGTAAATTCAGTGCTAATCTTCAATGATGTCTTCACAGTTTTCAAAAATGATTTTATTACATTAATTTGTGAATGTCATTTATTCTCTACTTGACTACTTTTACTGATTTGTTAAGTGGAAAAATCATTATAATATCAGTATCATCATATTCAATGCGTTGTTTTTTTTTTCAACCACTCGCTTTTAAAACAAAGCAACAAAAACACACAAACTCGTGTTTCGCTCATTGTACAGATGCGATTGAAGCGTGAGGGATGAAAATTAGTTGGAAGCAACACTGCGGTAATTTACTGTGCACGATGCACATACAATTACACAATACGACCCCAAGTGCCATGGCAAAATGTTTAACTGCAGTCGTCATCATCAGCAGCAGCAATTTATTATTATCTAAAAGTAAATGACAGCGTAATTGCTGTGAAAATGAGCACAAGCAACAGCAACATTTTCCGAATGTGTCATAATTTGATGGGTTAAAATGTAGTAAACCGACTTATCAGATCTATGTTTGCAGGGAGTTAGGTTGCGTTTGAGCTGTGAAAATCACCGAATGAGAATGAATGCGCTCGCTCGCTAGTCAGCATTTAACAAGGTGCTGCTCTATTTCTCTCTCTCTCTCTATCTATTTCTCGATGCTCTCCGACTAGATGCATAATTTAAGCAAACATCATCAACTTCTCATCTGCTTGTGTTTTCATTTCGTTTTTTCTCCTTTGATGACATATATTCACAGATAAAAAGCACTTTTTTCGTCGTCGTCGTCTTCACGTTGTTTTTGTTTTTTTTTTGTTCATTCGTTCGTCAGCGTTAACCAAATAAAGACGTGCTTTCGTTGAGCCGTCTGCCAAGTAATGGATTTTTACTTATGTCGTCTTTTCGAGTGAATTATGCTCGAAAATAAGTTGGAGACGGGTGTATGCGTTCGTGTGTGTTGTTTTTTTTTCTTCTTCTTCTTCGATGATGATGAAAATGAAGAAAAATCAAGATTCTTCGCTCCAATAAAATAATCCGAATCCGATTTTTTTTATGCACTACATGAATGGCATTGAAATGAAATTATTTTGTGAACAAAATTCTTGTCAAAAAATAAATTAATTATTTTAAATTAGAAATTAAACGCAAAAGAAGCAAATACATTTTTAAACAAATCGTACCATAGAAATCTTGAAACACGAAATATTTTAACAGCTTTTGTATTTTAGTTGTTATCACTTTGAAATGAAATATTACAAAATAAATTGTGCAAATTGGAAATTTACTTCAGAAATATAAATGCCCCCTGTCTGTTGGCACCTTTCCATCACCGCATGCCCATATTTCATAGTCGTCCCCAGGATCAAAGTTTCCGGCACCGGCGTAATCTTCACAAGGTTTGTCATCACAAAACACGACAGACGATCTTTGGCAGCACTCATGATATCCATGAGCGTGACACAAATAGTGCATAATAAATAAAATTATGAAATAGTATCCAGCTGTCATTGTAAATCACACGGAAATTTGATTTGGAAATTTTCAAATGTTTTTGAAAATAAAGCAATATTTTACACTGGGACTTTTCCACCTCAAGACACTTGAGTACAAGTGGATTTCTCGACATATAACAGCACTCTATTGAATAAATATTATTTCAATTTATACGAGATTTGGTAATCAATACCAGTTTTATCAGTTTATCAACAAATGAATATTCGTTGGTCCATTTGTCCATGGCGCAATCAAATTGAAATAAACACTTGAACTGAAATCGTTATGTTGTGAAAAAGCAAATCCAATCGCCAACATTTCATGTAGTGCCAAACAGAAAAGTGCCACGGCAGCGGTGGCACACACACACACACACAGCAACAGAAGCAACAGCATCAACAACAACAGCGGCACCATCAAGATTATCGCATAACGAATATTTTTCATGGTTGAGTACATTTACAAAAGCACTAATATGATCGTGACTGAGTGCAAAATCCACTGAATTATCACCGCAATGTTTGGTTGCACATGTGAACTGAAGCATTTTTGTTGTTGCTGTTGTTGTTCATACTGTGAAGAAAGATGTAACGAAAAGCAATTCGTATGCCTTTTCCCGACCAACAAAAAAACACATATTCCGAATTTATAATTCACTTTTTCAACTAAGAAATTTTCAAAATACACATTTCGTTAGTCTTCATCTGAAAGCTTTGCTGTGTTTTTTTTTCTTCTTCTCTCGCTCTTCATTTTCATTTGCCGTTCCATATTCAATCCCCAAACAAGTCTTCACGTTCCTTTTGAATTCACCAGACAAATTCATTACTTTTCATGTATTATCTCGCTGAGGGATATTTTTTTTTCTTCTGTCGGCAAATAAAAAAAAACGAAAAAGCATTTAATATTCCATGGTGCTAATGTACTTTGCATAAAGTGATCGTTTCATTGAGATATTGTGATGTGATAACAGGGATTTGCTCGAAGAATATTCAATGGAATATAGAAATCAAGACGAAAATTATGCCTCAAACAGCATTTATACTAAGACGGAGAGGGTAAAACGCATCGATCTGTGCACTTTTTTCGCGTCCAAAAAAAAAATTGTTCGATACGACACACACACACTCAGTTTATCGTGTTTCGATATGTATCCCGAAGAAGAAAATAGAAATCCATTGAGCAGCAATGCGAAGCATTTTCACCCATCCACTTAAGATTGATGCGTGATGCGTCTTACATAGGAAATGAGGATAACAGCACACACACAAAAAAAAATAATATCACATCGTCAATGGAACATGTAATAAGCACCATAAAATCGGGTAATTTAACGCTTAGTTTATTAAATTTATGGCATCGAGTGAATTTTATTGTATGTAGCAATAGTTGATGGAAAATTGTGTACTCAGGCCACAAATTGGATGTGTGTGTGTAAGTATGCGAGATGCGTGGCATTGCGCACGCTTTATTGATAACATATTTTCAAATTATGTAAATGAATTTAGATAAAGTGTAGTGAAGATGGAACCGATTGAACGATTCAATTGGGGTGGGTGGCGGATCAATTTTGTGTGTTTCCACTCGATAACTGCAATGTCGTGGCTCAATTGATTTGTATATCAGATGCTGTGATTTAAGCAGAACACACTTATTTAAGCGAAAAATATCCAGAAGAATCTTCTTAAATTTGAGTTCTTTTTTTTCAGTGATACATCGAAGCTTTAATTCGTTTTCAGTGTCTTATTTTGTGAAAATTGAAAATGAAACCTGTTTATAGACTACAATTGGTGGAAATGGATCGTTCTTCTGGAAAACTTTCCTTTTGAATTATTATCCAACTATATCTACTTAGCAATTATGCTATTTTGATAGTCGATATTGTGTCAAAATCAATGAATTTGAAGGATTTTGAAACATTTTGAAGCAATTTTTTTCGTTCGAAACGTTTCATTACATACATCAGCAGTAATTGGTGGCAGTGACCTCAATGAGCTTTAAACTTTCAATTTAGAAGTTATGGTATTTTTAATTATTTTTTTTTTAATTGTCGGAAATTTCGAGTTCAACAATTTCAATCAAGTATTTTTGTTAACTTCAGTTTATTTTACTCAACATCAACTGAAAACTTATTAGACTTTCATTAGATATGCATTTCAATATAGTTACAAGTTGAAAGTATTTTTCATATAAAAATATTTTTGTTCATTTGCTTGGAAAGTCTCCCCTCCTTTTCAAAGAGAAAACAACTGTACATAGTTGTGTATTGTATTAACAAGTTGATTGAACTGATAAGTTATATAGTCTGTTATCATTGAAATGCAAGTCATGTGATTGCGAGCACACAATGACCGTAGCTCAAAAGTGTTTGCTTTACGGAAAAAATAAATAAATTGGACAGTTCAGTAATATCAAGTTTCAATGTAATATTACCGTATTCCAAGCATCACAATTGTAATCAAGTGTGTAGTAATTGAAGTAAATTAGAGTGTAATGCAATTCTTCGAAGTAAGAATGAAAATTGTATGGTGAAAACGAGTCAAATCTCATTACTTTTAACAAGACCAGAAAGCCGATCTTGTCTTGATGCTGATGTTATGGAAAACGTGCTCCACAATCATATTGAAAATGTCAACATGATAATAATGTATTTTATTGGCTGTTATTTATAATTAACTTAATTGACATATTTATTGTGGAATCCATAGTGATTTATAGCCGAAGCATGGATGGATTGGATACGGCTTTTTTGTTGTTGTTGTTGTTCTGCATATGGTGAGGAGGGTTCAAATCCCCATATGACCAATGGACATCATTTCGAATCAGGAAATAATTCTGAAAGAAAAAAAGAACAACAACAACAACAAAAAGACTCGTTCTCTTTTCGAACGTGTGAAACATTTGAAATGGCACCAAAGTAAAAAGAAAAAAAAAATATGAACGCAGATTATTTGCTTTGACCAATGGACATTCAACATTTATCACGGATTAAAGTCAGCTAAGACATATTTCACAAATACCTCTAATGCAATTCAATCTGGCATTTGAGATATTTTCTGTTGTGTTTTCTTTTTTCGCTCGCCCTCGCTGTGCTGTCGTCTTAGTTTTTCTCATTCTCTTTCTGTCGCACGCATATCAGTCAAACGATGGCTAGCCATCGACCATACGTATTCAACTACCTCTCTCTCTCTCTCTCTCTCTCTCTCTCTCTCTCTCTCTCTCTCTCTCTCTCTCTCTCTCTCTCTCTCTCTCTCTCTCTCTCTCTCTCTCTCTATCTCATCCATAAAAATGTACTGTGAAAATGGATTGTTTAGTTTTTATCCGATGAATTGACTGTGAAATATGCGCCATGGCAAAGTACATAAAAGTTTTTAATAATGTCTAGAAATATTTCTCTCGAATATTGCATCTCTCTGATGGATTCCGTTTTCCCGGTCAAGGGACTTTCATCATTCATATAAAAACAGAAGCAGTAGAAAACTTTCAACACACACACACACAGAGACACACACACTTATACATATTTATTACACGGTAAAAAGGGCAACAACACTCAATGGGTGTTTGGGTATGCGAACAGCTTTATACAGCCAGTGGCCAAAAAATCATTTTGTGAATGATGTGAATATTCATTCTCAAGCAACATTTCCGACATTTTATAGACCATTCGGTTTGGGAAAGTACTTCGTTTTTTTTTTGGTTGTTTGGTCCCGATCATCATGAAATAGACAACACATTGAAATTATTGCCGGGGTGTTGTAATTTTGATGGCGCCAATAGCACATTTCATTTTCGGGTCAAAACATTTTGGACCATATTGGTTGATGGGCGACACACCATTCGCAAAAACTTTAAACACACACACACACACACACGTACACCAGATAGCACAGTATGCACCCTCAACATAAAACTCTCTTTCTCTTCCGCAAGCATTTCCAGTATCTGTTGGTGGCATCGCACCCATTCAACTCATTGGAAATTACCACAAGTAAATCAGCATATCAGTATCAATGATCAGCAATACTGTATTTAGTGGGCGATGCATCGACCATCCGAAAACATTTTTGCGCGTGTTTGATTTTTTTTGTTGCCCGAACTGTAAATCACAAGAGCCAGAATGTGTTCTTAAAAGACCGTTTAAATTATTCAAATGAAATGCAATTATTTTTTTCGTTCTTTTCGTCTTGTTGCCGGTCACATTGGGATATACTTTTTGGTTTCTTAATCATTTCTCCTCTGATTATTTCTCATTCTTTAAGCTGCTGCTGCTGCACCACTCATTTTGATGGATGGCATTATGCCAACGCATTTTCACTGATTTCATTTTCGTTCATTGCTTATGCATTTCAAATCGTCTGGAGTTGCTATCCGCCCAACAAAATGGCTCGAATAAATTTTAGAGTTAAGATTTTTTTTTTTTTTTTTTTGGTATGAGAGTTTGCTGATAAAACGCCCCACTTGATTTCTGAGTCGACCAAAGTCAACACATTCACACATTTTTATACATTTGATATTATGGCAAGCGACATCCACCCCACTCACCATTGGGATTTGGGCCATGATTTTTTGTGTATGACAATCTGTTGCGTTTGTATTGTTCATTTTCCCCACTAAACCCATTGTAATATGCACACGGCGCATTTTTAAAGTTAAAAAAAGAAAAGCTTTTATTTCTTCGATGTAGAGTGTAGACTCTTCATTGTAAAGTAGTTCAACGCCCTCGATGTGATAGAAAATTGTAAGGGAGCCAACTCCAATTGCACTTAAACAAATCATTATTAACACCATGTAAAATTCGGTAGGATGGAAAGTAGATCAAACTCTTTGGAAGAAAAAAAAAGTTTGTGCTTTAAGGTTCAAGAGGTAAAATTGCACAGGAAGAGAAGAGTAATGACTACTGTGGGCAATAATATTAATAAGTTGAAGAAATATTCACCTAAAGAAAATAAATTCGTAGCAAAGAATGCCTCTGGAGTAGTTCCGAGAATGAATTGGACGAGTCAATTATGCTTGAGTACAGATGTTGAAAGATGTCTGTTGAAGACTCTCTCGGAATATTTTATTAGCAGATTTCAAAAAAAAGAAAACGTCATAATTTAGTAAAAACGATCGAATTGAATTAATTAAACACATTTTTCGAGTATTTTTCGCCGAAGTTCAGCATTCATTTGAAAACTTTACGAAATTATTTTCATAAAATGATTTCATTTATTCGAAGAAATTCATCGAAATGAAGGATACCGACGATGAGATGCTTTTCAGTTGAGTGAAATTTCATGATATTTAAGTAGACATGAAGTGTTCGGAATGCATTTTAACACTCATTTCTGTACAGAACCATTACGTATACTGAGAGGTTTTTGTGCTTGAATTTTTTAAAAATTACACTAAATATAAACACACAAACGACAAAACTATCGAAAACTATGCATTTCAATTTGTTTCGCATACACAGACATAGAAATTATCACTATCACTGGTAGGCAACTAGTAGTAGGATTGTTAACGAACAAAATTTCAAACAAAAACTTTTTGTCGGAATTTTAGCTTGAATTTTTTTATGTGTTACATTTTCCAATAAATTTGTTCTGTTGAAAACGCTAATTACTACTGTGAAATCCTGTGAATGCGTATACTATTCGAAACACCTAGGGCTAGTTTGTTTTTTTTTTAATCATCCGATATGAACAGTTCAAGCACTGCATATCAAACTTGAGAGAGAACGGTTTATAAAAATTGCTTTAAAAAAAACCAATTCTCCTTGTAGTCGATCATGACATATTCACCATATCAAAAGTAGTTCAACAAACAGCAAACTCAAGTGCTCAACACTATTAACATGCAAATGCTATTGAACAACTAAGAGCAATTGCTCAATTGCCTTTAATATACTTGCAAAGATGAGATGACACATGTGACATGTCAAAAGAATTGGTCATTTGAATGCATCCGATTTAAATTAAATGCTATCACTTCGATTGCCGTTCTTAAGAATATTCGAATGGTTGTTGTTTGCTGTTTAAAGTAACCATGAACTCGTTCACATATATCACCGGCAAATATTATATCGAGTGTGCGAGAAGCACCGAGACAGATAGAGAGACAGATAGAGAGAGAGAGAGAGAGTGAGAGGGAGAGAGTGAGAGAGAGAGAGAGAGAGAGCGTGAATGAGGAAGAGTGAAAGAGACACTAAGCGTCACATTGTTATACATTAATGTGTTTGTATTTGCCGGTGTGCTTCGGGTGTTGCAAATTCGCTGACACGAACCGAAACGGAATGGAATGCATTTTCAATTCGATTCTGAAATTGGGTTTCACTTATTCGGGTTTCGGATGTGGTTTTTCTGTGCGTTGCTATGCTGAAGAAATCGAGAACGATACATAGGAAGCGAGCAATGGAGCGAGCAATGGAGCGAGCAAGAAAGAATGAGAGTGCATGTGAGGATTTTTGTGAAAAGTAAACAGATTCCGTTATCGTTCGACGTTGTCATTTTGTTATCATTCATGGTGCTTGAGTTCAATATTTACCACGTTGTCAGTCGGTTGCCTCTCTCTCTCTCTCTCTCTCTTTCTCATGAGTAAAATGCGAATGAATGGAAATCGAATATGAAACCACAATTGCGAAAACGTAATAACTGAGAAAATAAGAAAAGGAAATGGTTTTATTTTATTTGCTATTGCCTGTGCTATGTTTGCATTCCTTTGGATGTTATTTGAGAAATGTCTGTATCTCTCTTTCTCTCTCGCTCGCTCTAGCATTCTGTTCGCTCACTCTGTGTGTGTTGTGAGTGTGTGCCCCGTGCAGTTTGGTCGTCGATTATTAAATATACCTGCAGAATGTTTACTCTTATAATTTGGATTTCCTCTCTCTCTCTCTCTTTTGCTCCATTCTCTCTATCTATTCTCTGGCTCTGATACACTGGTTTTGAAATCCATTTTGTTTGATGAATTGCAGACGTTCAACACATTGCATACACATACACATCGACATTTTGCATATAGTCAGAAACGAAAAGTACACGAATTGCAGACGATGGAATAAATTGATTACATTTCCGTTGGTTTTGTTTGCTTGTGTTCGTCTATCTTTCCTACCCGGTTCTCTTCCGTTTTCCTTCCCCCTCTCCACTCGCTCTCTCCCTTTCTCTCGCTCCTCGAGCATTCTCTCTTATTCATAAACGTTCCACTTGTTTCTCTAGTCGATTGTCTATTGACTCAGTGAGAATGATAATACTTTGTGTTTGTTGGTATTGCCTTCTCCACTTGCCATCAATTCTGGCAAAATGGAGAGAACAACACAAAAAAAAGAGATTCGAACAGAAACGCCAAATCAACACTGGGGCATTCTTTAAGCAAAACGAATGAATATTTCAATTAATTTAAATTGATTAGTGTTGGTATTGATACGTTTGAAAGAAGAAGAAAAACACGATATAAAATGTGCTAGAGAAACCGGTAATGTTGATTTAACAATGTTTAAGTCGATGTAATGGAACTTTTGTTTGCATTCCAAATGCATACATCTCTATTATTCAGTCGGATGCCAAGTTGTTCGAATAAAATGCATTTTGCTTTGGATTAGAGCAAACCTATAGGTGCCTATAGGCTTGCTATAGTAGAAGCAAACCAATATGCCGGTATGCAGAAATCGATCGGCAACTAGTGTCTTTTAACAGCACAAAGCACACGCTGTGATTTTTCGATTTTAACCACACTATAAAAACTTGTTTTTTCTAAAAATTTCTTTCATGTTGCCAATGAATACATTTTTTTTTTCATTCTTTTGTTTGTTTGCCCTCACTCCGAAAAACAAAAACAAAAAAATCCGAAAAAAGCACTTTGCTCGGGGAAAAACTGGTCCATTTATTTGGGAAAAAAATCCATAATTGTAAACTGATCGCAATTTCTTGTAACATTTTTGATGTCCATTAATGATAAAATGAAGCGGCTATTAATTATGGCGCATAAAAGCAGCATCGAACCAGCACAAAAACCAAACGAAAAAAAAAATTATTAAATTTTTGCATTAAAAACATTCCAAAAATGGCATACATTGTTTGCTGTATCTGAATAAATCATGGAAAATGACAAAAATGTGAATAAGCTCTTGTTCATAAAACCAAAAATCACACACACACACACTCACGCCTATTTGGAACAAAAAAATAGAGGGCCGATAATGCTCCAGTGAATATATCTCCAAATTGATGCGCAATTAATGGCACCGGGATTTTAAAATGAGAAAACATTAATTGAACGGTAAATACTGGTAGGCGCTAATCAATGCAAATAATACACGAACACACACACACACACACACACAAGCTTCGAATAAAATTACAATTTATTTTTGTTACAAATTATTTGCACTGTAACACAAAAAATAGTACCATGCAAACGTATTTTCTATCAATATTTTTTTCGTGTGTGTTTTAAAATATTGTAAATCATTTTATAAGCACATGATATTGCCGCTAACTGGCTTGATGCTTGTTTAATATTTAGATAAATAAATATTATTTGATCAATTCCATCCAATGATGTGGCATTTTATCCATGGTTCATAGCCAATGGAATTTTCGTGTGGCATACAATTTAATGAATGTTATAATTGCATTCGGGAATATTTAACAGAACTTAAAAATGAAAAAAAAAAAAAAATCGAATTGGCTGCTTTTCAACGCGCTTCGAATACAATACAAGCGCCACATATTCAATTATTGATGAAATGTTTCATGTCAAATTTACTCTCATTGCTTTGGGTCATTTTCGGCAAATTAGATTCACTATAGCATAACATTGCAATTAACTTGCTTTTACATATCATTCCATGCGTATTTAAATAAATTGTTTCAATTCGAGGCGGGCGGAGGGAAGAGGGTTGGAAAGATGAAAATGGACATGATTAAACAATTTTCAATGAATCATACAAGTAAAAGCCATTGCCTACAATTTCTGGTTTGATGTGAAAACAAAAGAAAACTTAATGGAATGGATATGATCTACATTTTGAGCATTTAACAGAGGAAACAAACAAAAAAATTGGCAAAGAAAAAACAAGTACAAAGAGAGATGAAGAGAGATGCAGAGAGCGAATGTTCGCAATCAATATCGCTCAAATTGACCGACAAAACTCAATTCTCTGCATTTCATTCTCATAACCCTTCAATTCGTTTGGTTTGCAACGGTTTTGTTTTGACTTTTCTCAATTTCCGTTGGAATGTTTTAATATGGTGGAAACAAAAAAAAAAAATGCGGACACACAGAATCTTTTATCCCAGTTGCATGAAAAACGTGAATGCATAGAAACATTGAGAGAAAGAGAGAGATTGAGTGAGAGAGAGAGAGAGAGAGAGAGAGGGAAAAAAGAGTACGCATCATTTGGTTTTTCTTCTTGTTGAATTGATTATTCGCATTGAGAAATTCTCGATCGAGCGCATTTTATTTGCTGAGCGGAGAAAAAAAATACATCGACAGCAACACATCCACCAACCCGAATCAGCTAGAGAATTCCAATTGAAATCATTTGAAAACCTAACGATGCAACGAATGAGTGAAAAGAGCACACAAACACACACACACATCGACCAATGTTTAAATGTACACCAAAAAACGAACCGAAAGAGAGAATTGAGAGCGCGCCTTGCCAAACCAAATGGCAGCTGCTGCCTGTAGTAAAATAATTGCAAATTAAATAGTTAAAAGCTTGAACAAGCATACGTTTTCAATCGATACAAGCCTGGACGGATGCGGTCATTTCGTTGGTTAATGTACTTCTTGTTCATGCTTCGTTTCCAAATGATGAGAATGAAATGAACGAGAGCTGCCGATTTGTATTTTTCCTAGTGGCCCCGAAGTTTTTCCTGCTTTTGATGATTCTCGTTTGTTTTTTTTTCTCTGGTATTTTGTGTGTGTGTGTGTGTGTGTTTTTTTCAACATTGAAATGCGAGCGAGAGAAAAGAAGTACAAAGTTACATAGCCACTCAACATACGATTTAAATGCGCTTCAGTGTAGAAAAAAAAAAGAAAATAGAAAGAACAACATACACACGGGTAGACACACACACACACACAAAGTTTTTCCGTTTGCCTCTCCTCTATGAGTCGTTTTATTGATTTGCTCTTTTTACTCTCGTTCAACTCTTTGGGGAATGCTACCGGGTTTTATTTGCTCTTTTGTACTGCAGTTTTGTATGTTCATGTTCGAGTTGTGTGTGTGCTTTTTTTCTCTTCTTCTTCTTCATACAGCTCACTTTGTGCGAGAGAAACAGGCAAACGGAATGAAATAAAACCGAAAGAAGAAAGAGAAATTTTATGCTATGGCTAAGGTTTATTCCGACTGGAAAATATGCGCACATGTTTCGATTGCTTTTGCTCACTGAATTTCCGCTTTAATGGCATTTCAATGATTCAATAAAAACTAATTGAAGAACCGTATCGTGTGTGTGTCTGTGTGTTGTTACTCTTCTTCTTCATCATCGTCGTCGTCGCCGTCGTCAGCGCTCCGTCTTTTATTCCAACATTTCCCAAGCGCATTAAACTTTTACACTCTTCAGGACTCAACTCCCAGGCATTAGGCCAATTTCAATTCCGTATAAACATTAACGTTCCTTAGACACAATTTAAAACGTTGCGTTTTTCAAGTCATGAAAATGTACCCCACTCACTCACAACACACAACACATACAGTTTTACTTTTATTTTATTAACTGAACCTAAAGACCGTGCACGGAATTTCATGTTTCAAACAGTTTATTTTGTAGCAATCACGTAATTCAAGTATGGCATAATATGGGCTAATAAAAGTGCCGAAATTATGCTGTGTGTTTAAACCAGAGGAAACGACCAAAAGACTAAAACTATGCCTCGATGACCGATCTTGGTCAGGTACTTTGCTACTGGCTTTGATTTTCTTTTTCTTTGAAAACTTTTCCAACAAAAAAAAAAGAACAAAAATCCAACCAATTCTTCAAAGAAAACACGATGCTCATTTTTTCCAGCCACAAACAATTCACATTTCAAATTAAAGAAATCTGTTTGTAATTATCATAACAAAGTCCATCCGGACGCTATTGACAGTTTTAAGAACTGTTGAAACTTTTCTGCTTTTAAGTTATTTATAAAATCTTGTTGGTGCCCACTGCTTCTCGAAAGAAAGAGAAACAAAAAACAAATAAACGTCGTTTCTTTTACGTTACTCATTTTGAAATGCACGAAGACAAGCAAAGGCATTGTCCAATTTATACGTTTGGGATTTATTTTTAACTTTCATCAAACTAAAATCGAGAGGAAAAAAAAACTCATTTCAATGAACACGGACATTTTATTCTATATATTTGAGTTTTTAATTGAAAATGAAAAGAAATTACGGATCATTGACAGACGATGTTCAGCACTAAAGCATCGAAATGTGACCCCTCTTTGGAATTCAACATGGATTTTCATATTGATTGTATCCATACAATCAAATCGAACTGCCATTTAAAAGTGGTGGATAAGGTCGTAATGGTGGCATGGGATTTTTCCCGATTCCTATGCTAATAGTATTGCGAAATGGAAATCGTAATTCCACAAAATGTTCATCTCACCCGACCAAAATCACATCATTTTGTGCAAGATCAAATCAAATGTTTCGAAGGATATGCTTCTTTTTTTTTATCGTCTTTGATTTCAATTTGAAAAACGAAAAGATGCATAAAATTATTCCTTGATCGTATTTTAAAGGTCTCCTTTGGCCATTATCATAGTTTTTGTGTGTGTGTGTCGATAAAATGACTTGAGCTAACTTTTGCAAGTCGATACAAAAAAGTCCACTTTGTTATTTGGTTAAACTGAGGATTCTTTTATTGAAATAAGCAATTTCAATTCCGTATATATGGCCATATTATTTCCTGATGTTTTGATTTTCGTCTCTTTCGGGTTGAATTGTTTTTTTTTTTTGTTGCTTTATCAACTGGCAATTTTCTCATGCACTTTTATAGTTTGAACCACGCTAGAGAAAAACAAAATCCAGTTCACATTCAATTCCGTATTGATATCGATAGAAAAAAGAAACGGGAAGACAATATGAATTGTGAAGAGAAGACCAAACAGTGAAACACGAATTGCATGCAAGAAAATATGAATCAGGCGTCAAAAAGTCAAAGAATATGAGCAACCAGATTGTTATAAATGAGGCAAAAAAAAAAAACAAAAAAATAACATTGAAAAATCAAGCAAAAAGCTTCCGACATCCAACAACAACAAAAAACCCGAACAAAATGAATTGAGAATGCGAATATTCAAAGTCATGCTTGTGGACGCACACTATAGTGATTGCGCAAACTATAACGATAACAAAGAACCAAGCAGCGGAAAAAGAATCAGCATAAATGTTTGTTATAAGATTTTCCATTTTCCTTTATTTCCCTACGGAGTGTGGATGAACACACAAACAAAAACACGAAGAGGAAGAGAAGTGAGACACACGCAAAACAAAAAAAAAAAACCAGTGCAACATTATCAAAAACAATCAAAAATGCACCGAATAAGAGAGAATGAAATGCGCCAAAATGGTTGAGTTCCGGTGTGTAAGTGTGAGGGCAGAGTGTGTGTGTGTGTCTGCGATAGAGCAAGAGTGATTTTCTATTGCTCGGAAAATCTGAAGCTGCTGTTTTCGGAATATAAACTTGAACATACGAACCAATGTGATTCAATCATTGTTATCCCACTGTGTGCACTGCAGACAGTCGATGCGTAAATCTGCATCAGAATGTATATACATGACATTGGTTTTTCGCCATGGCATCAGATTTCGTCATCCATAGCTTGAGAATGTTGCATAGAAAGTACCAGCAATTCAGAATTTTTGATGTGCATCAGACCCATAGCAAGTGTGTTGGACTAGCAACCGTACAATCATCAATATTGTTAATTCATCACATTGGTTGCCGGTTGAAGTTAACTGTTGTGCCATGTTGTTATGACATCGTCTCGTTCAAATTACATTGTGTCTTAACTGTATGCAATGTTCACTTCACGCAACGCATTCATTCTACAGGTATGTCAAAGGTTTCAGCATCTTTGCGCTCCGAAATGATTGTCGACTGTTGGAGGGAACGATTTAACAATCTTGGGGCGAAGTTCAGACTTAGAATAGGGCTAGAAATGTTGATCTAGGCATTTTGGGGCAAAAGAGACGAGACACCCGATCAGAAACGTCTAGAAATTAGAACACCTTCAAGTTTGATTCTCGAAAGAAAAAAATTACCCGAACATTGTTCGATGGCAAAAAAAACTGGTATCGTACGGAGAGATCTAGTTATAGCCTATCACTCATAGGCTATGGCAAATCACAAATAATAATTTCGTAATGGTTTTCTATGATAAAAACCCAAAATTGACATTCAAATAAATCATTTTGTAACATAAATAGAGCAATTCCATCGCATTTGTTCATCAATCCATGTTGAATTGCACGATTTTTCGAACATACCTGTAATAAATTCCTCGTGACTATTTATAATTTTAAATGGCACAAAACTGTTTCATTTTGGTGGATTTGAAATTTCCACTTCAACACCAAATATGCTTCAGTGTTCATTTTCTTTTTTCGTTTCATTTCAAATGAAATTGCCATTTACAAAGTTGGTTTTGTGTTGCTTTGGTGTTTTTTTTCTTTCTGTTCATTTTCCACGATTCAAATGCATAAGTGCAAATATGCATCACTGTCGTTACGTGTAGTTTTTTTCTTTGTTTGTTTGTTGGTGTCGCCGTATGTGTTTTCAATCGTTAGCTAATATAACTTTGAATATTCTTTGCATGTGTTTTTTTTGTTGTTGTTATCGTCTCGTTTTTCCCTCGTAGAGATTTTCATTCGATGGAGTCTGCCAAAAAAAAAAAAAAAACAAAAATCAGATCAAAATAGAACGAAAAAAAAATGAAAGGCATAGGGAAAACGAAAATAAGAACCGCATCGTTTTGCTTTGAGCTAACTAAAAAAGTAATTTTTCCATTTCATGTTGTCTACACACGAGCTCCCCAGAGATAATTTTCCCTATTGAGGCCAGATAGATAGAGAGAGAGAGCGAGAGAGACTGCAAAATAGAATGCACAACTAGATTTGAAACAGTAATTTTTTTCCCGTTCGTTCGTTCGTTCATTTCATTCGTGTGTATGTGAGAGTATGTGTCGAGCATAATTCGAAAATGCTTTCAACGTAAACGTACTACTGACACACCGATGACATCAAGGGAACACCGAATGAATAATGCAAATGTGCTTTTTTTGTGTGCTCATCTCTCGTAAATATATTTATCAATAGTTTCTCATAAAATGAGATGGAAAGTGTATGTGTGTGTGTGTGTGTGTGTAGTTTTTGGTGCACATTTTGAACTAATAGTACATTTATCTTGTAATCCTTTATGAATCGAAAGCATGGAAATTTATTGTAATGTTGGCAATCAACTTACTTCACTTTGCCCGAAAGCAACTTGTTTCCAAATACTTCATATTCAAGGGTCAATTGATTGCTCCTCAAAAATAAAAGCAAAAAAGAATTGGACTGACCCCGATTGCATAAGATTGATTGCACTTCTTAATGTAGCTACAAGAAATGAATGCAGTGTGTACGGTTGTTGCGGTGTAGTGTATAGAAAAAAAAGAGGCAGTGCCATTGCGCTCGAAAAACGATTTAAGTTGCATGTAATTTTTCAAGCAATAAGTCAAATGAGTTTCCAGTGGTTGTAATTTATTCGCTTTGCAGATGACATTACAAAATTAAAATAAAATAAAAATTATGGAGAGAGTGAGAGAGAGAGAGAGAGGAAGAGAAAAAGCCGCCACTCAGCCAATGTAAAGTGTTCATACAATGCACGGCTGGTGGTGATACAATGCCAAGCAGATTCCACGAAAAAGCACCGAAAATATGCATGTGCACCGAAATTATTTTATAACAGCTCTAATTGAAATGTTTCGAGTACAATTTTTTTTTCTGGTCTTCTTCTATCCATTTTCCTCTTTTTCTCTCTGTGTATTTTAGTCGTTTGCGTGCCGAGTGCATAAGTTAGTGAATGTTTGTGTGCGTTTGTATGCATTTCTCTATTGCCATCTCTGTTCATTATTTTGTGTTTGCATTCATTCTCTCTTTATTTTCTGTTGTATTCCCATTGATTCAGCTGGACGATGGCCGTAATTTTTGGTGGTGTGCGGGCTTGTGTGTACATTTTCGGTGATGGTTGGACGGGTGAAAATTCTGTTTAATTTTGTAATTGTTGTACTGAACCGAAAAATTGTCGTTGGACAATCTCATTCATCATCGGGGTGGCCATAGCCACACACACACACACACACACACACTCTGACAACATACACACAAAACTCACACACAGTTCGCATATTGCCTCATATAAAATGAGGGACCCGAATGTACACAGCATATGAAAATCGTAGCCACATTTGTGAGCGCAATCAAACGAACAAAAAAAAAACTGAACTGAAGCGCACACACACACACGAACCATTAGTATGCTTATTGGTGCAGTATGATCTACTGAGACTTGCTAAAATGCCGGCCAACCAAATGATGACAGAGTTGAGACACACAAAAAACACAGAGCGGTCCCAAAAATTCGTTCAGCTTCAACTCATTCTCTTTCCATTCATCTGCCTCAACATTTCGTTTGTGTGTTTTTTTTTTCGTTTCTCTCTTCTTGTATTTTGGTGCTGAGTGTTTTTTTTTTGTGTGTGTTTGTTGTTGGTCTCACACTCTGTGTTCCCAGTGAATTGGTTTAACGGCGTTGAGCAATGAGCACATTGCATGTCCTTCTTTTGCATATTTCGTCATTTAGTCGTTTTGTTTTATAATTATTGTAATGGATGTTGAGCTTTGGTGAAGCAAGGATATGAGCCACGATTAACGCTATAATTCCCATGCATAAAAATGTTGATTGCATATATTGCTCCACACTCTATTCGCTGTTCACTTGTTCACTTTTTTGACCATTTCCCATTTTGTTTCGGGATTTTTTGTTTCTCTGCTGCTGCTGCTGGTGCTGCTGCTGCTTTTTTTTTGCTTCTCACTCATATATACTTTGGCAAACTATCGTCATTAATAGTTTTTGAAGCGCACGCGGTTCCGGCTTCAACTATATAAGAAATGAATTCTCGGTGGAATGTGACCGCAAAAGTATGAGAAAATTAAGCACAACCAAAAATCTAGATGGATTTTATTGTTCAGCTCCCATTGAGACACATCACTATGTAATTTTTCGGTGGTGTTGTTGTTGCAGCAGCTCATATGTAAATTACAAACACGAGCGACGGAACTGAGCAACATTTGGTGATAAGTGTGCAAATGAGCTCAATTGGTCACTTCGATATGGACACGATAGAAAAAGGTAAAGCGAATATCAACATGCAAAAACACACACACACACACACCAAAATGCTCGATTTATTCGAGCTTGAGAATAAATTGTTAAGCTTTTGTGTGTTTTTCGGGTGTTACAGTGAAATTATATATGTTGTAAAATATAAATGTGTGATGGGCAACTCATTGGTCAACTGAATTGAATACACATTGGCATTAATGCGCGTTAACACACGGGGTATTATGGGGCCGATGTGATGGCGGGTCAGCTGTCACTTTTCAGACATTAGAAGATAGATTATCGCTGGGAATTGAATATAATTTGGAAAATAAATTTTGCGTATTTCTTCGTGTCGTTTATATATTTTTTCTCTCTCTCTCTCTCTCTCTCTCTCTCTCTCTCTCTCTCTGTTTCTCTGGCTTTGCGAATTTCGATAGAGCAAAGGGCGATGGTAAAAAAAACGGGAGAGAAAGAGAATGAGTAAGCGAAGTAGGCAAATTTCAACAGCAACGGCATATGGCAATGGCGCCAAGGATTGATGATGCCAACGATACCGGTCACCTCTTGCCGCTTTCACCGATGATAGATAATGCAAAGTAGAAGCAAGTCATTGTTGTCTAATACAAAGCAATTAGATAAGGGACAACACTGACAACCGGACTTTTTGTGCCGTTCTCAACACACCATTTGCCATTCTCATTTGGTTTCGATCGCATGCGTGCATACGAGATATATTTCAACGAATGTCTCTTATCATAGATGGATTCCGTTTAATTTTTTATTTGTTTTTTTTTTTCTACCATGTCGTTCAGCACGATCATAAGTCAGACGACGTTGTGCTTAGAATACCACTTAAGTTTTCATTACAAACACTTATTTGCATTGTATACACCTCCTTCTCTCATTCCTCGTTCAATGTCATGACGAGAAAAAAAAGGTCATTCAAATTTTCGGACAAATTTTCGTAATTAAAATGACGATTGAAATTTATTGGGATACATTGTCTAGTCGGTCAAAAGACCCTGAACCGAAAGACATACTAAAACCCCGTTAAATATTGATAAAATCATGATTTCCAAACGACAATGCAAATGCCGACCTAGACCTTGCACACGCCACACCAATACCACTCGACGTCAATCTTTCAAACTGATTACGAAATATATTCGAAGAAATAAAAAAAAAAACAAAAAAAAGAAAACAATTCGTTTGGTGACCGCTTTTGGAAATAACAACAACAACGACGAAAAAAACCAGTATGGAAAATGCGTGTATACTGTTGCCTGGCTTGTGATAGGCAAATGTGAATTTGTGTGTCATTGCGAAATGCATGCGCCACGGTACGGGGCATTTTTAACGAAAACAAATGATATCCCTTAATTGAAATAAATTACCGAAATTCGGTACAATTCGACATGGCAAATATTCATATAGGTTCACCTCTGTGCGGTTAAAGTGAATTTATCTGATTTCAGGATGCGAAATACATTCACCAGTGCTAAATTACCATCACACAATAAAACATCACAATTCAAAGAGAAAAAAAAAGAAAAGTATGGCCAACAAAATGGAAAACTCACTCACTCACTCACACACACACACACACACACACACACACACATTCACAAAAGAAAAAAAAAACGGGTGAAATTGTCTTAACAATACATTATCGGCAATTAGGGCCTTTGGGTTTCGAGAAAGAAAAACCGACAAGAGCTAAAAGAATATTATATACAAAAATACGAAACAACATTTTGACCATGGCATTTCGGAAAGACGCCAAGTTGAATAGATGCGGTGATTGAACTAGCAACAGTAGCAAACCGTATAAAACAACCCGAAACCCGAACAAAAATCTACGTTAAAGATAAATGTGAAGTCAAGTCATTAGATCCTTTTTCGATGTGTAGCCGATGAAAATATGGAAACGGGTGCACAGCACACACACTCACTCGCATACATCACAAAGAAAACGAAGGAAAAAGTACACCGGGAACAAAGGGAAAAAGTAGGAGAGAGAAAAAAACTCTCTCACACACACACATCTCGAGCTAAAATGAATGAGAAAAAGCATTGAGCATAGAGTGAAATCAGTGTGTGCTGACTTTGTTTGGAGAACATCGTTAAATCTGTGTCCGGTCTCGAGGCTAACGACGAAACCAGAAAACAAAACCCCATCGCATCACAGCAAACAGCTGCCATGCATTTGAGTTTTCACATAGACCTCACCATTTCAGCCATCCAAAACACAACGCAAAATACATTACAGTCTCCACACACACTCACACACAAACACACACATGTCGCGCGATTGCCGAACAAATGCGATTGCTTATTGAATTAATACTTATTTGAGTCAAAGAAATCTCCGGATTACACCATTCATAATGAAATCCCTGTGTTCGATTTCAATACACTATATCGATGGTCCATAAGACCAAGCCCCTCTCTCTCTCTCTCTCTCGCTGTGCAAATTGCATTGATGTATCACAACATAATTTGAGGCATTTTATATTTTATTCGCAAAGATTTTGGTATAAGAGCAATACAAATTGGATATTCATTTAATTGGATTTTCGGTTATGCGAGAGAATGAGAATTGTTGTGAATGCAAAATTTCCAATTACCCATAAACAGTTTCGTATTTTCTAACTGAAGATATTGCATTTCGGACGATGGTCGAAAATTGGAATTCCAACCGAAGTAACGACAGTGGAAAATTAATTTTCGCCATTGCACTATGCATTTGCACATACACACGCACACACACAAACACACTCAACCGACACGTCACAAATCGCAATCATTGCACGTGAAAGTGAGTGAGTGTGAGAGAGAAAAAGAAAGAGAGAGAGAGAGAGAGAGAGAGAGCGAAAAGTAGTGAAAAAAAGAGACCGAAATCGACAAATGCTCAACACGAAAATCAACTTATCGTTTTCCGTTAAAAGGTGATTTTCTGCAAATTTTCCAGATGTGACCTTCGGCTTTGTTTATTTTGTGTATACTCTGAAGTCTCGCTTGTGCACTCTCAATGCATTCACATCGAATAGTGTTAAACACTGCGACTGTTTTTCCAGAGGGGTGTATAAAGCCATTTAAATTCCGGCATTCATTTTGATGTGCGGTGCCATTAAGTAAGCATTAAATAAATCTCCAGTGAATAGTTTTCAATGGTGTTTCGGTGTGTGTGTGTGTGTATGTTTGTGTGCATTGATCGCAAATGAAATTCAACTCGAGTCGGAGTGAAGGTGGAGAGATTCCACAATGATATTAGACCGGCTATTACCGTTTTCTGCTCAGAACAAACCGATGTTGCACAATGCACATCGTTTTCATTTCAACTAGATTATTTTTCAGTTTCGGATATGTTATGTTGTGAACAATTTTTATTTTAATCGAATCTATTTTTCTCTCTCATTTTCATTACAGCGTGTTGTTGTTGGTGTTGTGAAGCAATCAAAAGATTCCCTCCGATTTAAAGGTAAGTGCATATTTTGTTATCCTGAGACATCCGCTTATTTTGGAATTGATGTTATTTGAATCGTGCACACAACATACGCTTGTGTTGATACACCATTTGATTGTATGCTTTAAGTAAAAGAATAAAAGTTCATGTTGTAAATTGCATTCGAAAGAAGAAAAAAAAAATAGTCGAAAATCGTTTTCGAAATGGTAAGAGGATAAATGAAGAAAAGTACAAAACGGTCAAATAAGTGGAAGCTGTGCCAAAAGCGTACATTAAATAGATGTTTTTTGTTGTTTGTGCATAAGTACCCCGAGTGCACAAGTAGAACAAGCAAAACATATTTACCTTGGCTCAAATAGATCGAGAGATGAATGCTATCGAGATGGAGGTGTTAGATTCATTTTGGACCATTTTAGAAACTTGGAATTAGTACGACCGAGAATGATATGATTTACCCCAACAACAACAACAACAACAAAATGCGACTGAGTGTGAACATGTGTATTTTGAATGTGTGTTTGCCAGCACAACACACGATCGCAAAGATAAAATGCGTCAATTGGAATTGGTGAGACGAGATGGTATCGTATGATATCGAAGTGACAAAAATAGCGACGATATAATGAATTGACAGATGCGAATAACCGAGACTGGCTGACTGATAAAAGTGAAATGCGATTGCAAGTTTTGCCACTTTTGGGTACTGGATTCGTTGTGCACACTTGTGAAAACAAGCCAGAAGAACAGAAATAAAAATTGGAAAATCCAGTGCCGAAACAAAGTTGAAAATGGTTTATACACAGAAAGCCATAGTACTTTGGCAATTCACACGCACTCTAACATAAAACTCTTAAACCCACTGGATTCAATCGTTTGGTATTCGAATTTTTGTTCATGTGCTGCTGCTGCAGGATTTTGGCTCCCAATGTGCGCTCACGGGTTTTTGTCTCGGCACATCAATTTTTGCGATACAAGTGTTCAAATTCTCAGCGCATCGATTTGTATAACATTTGCACGGTCCAATGAAAATGGGAATAACAAATTTCGTGCAAACAAACAAAGGAAAATAGCAGCATATTTGCTGCATGTGTGTGTGCGACTCTGTGTGTGTGTGTGTGTTTTCATTCCACTCATCCCCCCAACACCATTTTCAATTCCTTTTCATACATAAATGCATGTATTTTCCTTGCCTGATGTTTTCTCAGTTGTTGTTGCTGCCCTTTTTCCTCTTTATCCTTCTTTTTATTTTCTCTCGTGTCTCTCTGTGTGTGTGTTGTTTTTTTTCCTCATTTGATTCACTCTTTTCGTTCATTTCGATGGCGGTTTTTCCTTTCGGTACGTTTCATTTTATTTCATCGTGCGTCGCGCATTATTAAAAACTATACATATGAATGCGGGCTATGTCAAGCGAAATGCCTGTAAAATGTTTGGGATAACTCGTTCGATTTCTTTTTCTTTGGAACCCATCGAAACGAAATGTGTTGTGTTGTTGTTGTTAAAGGAATACGAATTGCAAAACGCAACGAAACACTGAAGCCTCGGCTATTGCAGGCATTGATGGTGACATTTCTACTTGGGCCATAACATTTCTTAACATATTTACACACATGCTACGCATTTGTGAAATCACATATATGCGATGGTCCTGACATCCAAGGCAAATAGTATTTGCACAAATACAACAAAAACCCACACATACATTTTCAGTTGATTTTTTGTTTGTTGTTGGATTTTTCATGGGTTATTTTTCTTTTTTTCTAGTTGAGAAAACTACCTTCGAAAACAATCATCGGATGTGAAAGAACGACGAAATTGTATGTTTAGCACAAATCGGAAACTGAATGTACAACGACACAAACAGCCGTAACAATGTTGAAAAGTTTTTTTTTTTTTAAAGTCGCATTCGGATTACCCGCACTTTGAAGATTCTTCAGTTGCTGTTGCTATTTGTTTGTTTTTCCCTTTTTTTTCGTTCACTGCGCGACATTTCACAATGCATGGTAGAAAATTGAAGTTCAAAAACACATATAAGCACGTTAATGTATTTGATACTGATGACAGTGATGCCGATGTCACTGCCACTGCGTATTGTCAAACTTGAACATCGAACTTAGATTCACTCATTGCCAACGATCACATGTGAAACAACATGAAAAACAATCAAATCAAACTCAATCAAACAATTCAATGCGATTCTCTTACGATAAAATTGACAATGACAATAATGGTGCAGCACAAAAAAGAAAAAAAAAATAACGGAACCAAACATAACAAAGACCAATCCAAAGCACACACACACACACACACAAATAGCGACGTAAAAGTTTTCGAAAGAAAATTCGACGATTTTCAAAATCCAAATGAAAAGAAATCACCAAACAAATAACAAAGTGGATAATTTTCAAATGAAAATAAATCATTTAATTAGGGAAGACGTGATATTGACACAAAAACCGACAAAATGGTTTCTCGATAAAATGCTTGCCACGATCACATGCGGTAATTGAGTTGTTGGCGTTTGAAATTTGCCCACGCTTTTCGCTAAATGACACACGCTAATTGTGAGAATAATAAACAATAATTTGTGGCTTTTGTACAATTCATTAATTAAAACAAGATCCACCCCTACCGCGGAGGCTCCCACGCCCCCGAAAAAATAAATAAATGAAAAAGTTAAACACATTTTCCAATTTGCTGAAAGATTTTCAATGAATGGATTTAAATGAATAAGCGCTTCATTTTGGGTAAGTACTTGAACACTTCACCAAAGAAACCGAAATTCTTTCGAGTTTTTGTTAAATTATTCAAAAAATAAAAAAATAGAATGAAAATTATTCGAAAGAATCAAACGAGAAAACTCATCTCCATAGAACGTTGTGTGGGTGCGAACATTCATCTAATTTCCAGTTAATTTTGCTGATATTTACTCATATCATTCGGCCATGATATATGCAAAAAAGACGAAGAAGATGAAAAAAGCAGAAGCAAAGATTTCAGGAACATTCAATCGAGATTCGATGGTTGTTGTGTATGCGCATATGAACAGTGCAAACATATTGTTGTTGATATCTATTGAATATGCTAAGCCATTGCTGCTGTAACATCCTCGAATACAAAATGTTTATTTTGATAATTTTAATTTAGAATATTTGTGTACTTGATTTATATTTTGGGGTGGATGTGGTGGTGGTGGCGGCAATGATGTGAATAGCAGCAGTTACCTATTGCCATCCAAACATTGAGACGATTGTATGTGTACTTTTGTATAGACACAATATTTGATTATGTTCGAATTTATGTTCGTTGGGCTTTGCATAATTTCCGTATTCAATGAAACATGTGCTCGTTTTACACATTGAAATAGGCAACACACACACACACACGAACCCAAATCTACATCGAAAGTGTGTATAAATTGATGTTTTCACATCGAATGTTGTGCATTCCGGCAAGGAATCAGTTGCTTAGGTCGTATGATTCGAGGCGCCTTGTAATTCAAGCACAGCCAAACAATCTTCCAAGATGTAATAACATATAATATACTGATGCTTGTGCAATACTGACAGTTTCTTACCGAGAAATTGGCAAGCGCCACAAATGCTTAACAAAATCCCCGCCCGGCACTCACAATATTCATATATGGTTTCGATACAGCAGCAGCGTTGGCAACACAAAACCAACAAATAATAAACAAACTAAGTAGATAAACTTTTCTCGTCTCCCGAAAAACGGCAGAGAAAAATTGAATATGCTCTCCGCTCTCTTCCCCACCCCCGCTCCCCGGGAGAAACATTTGCATTGCACATTCGCAATTTGCTGTCATTTTTAGCTTTTGCATACAAGCATTTTGTGAAGACGTTTGCAAGAATAGCAAGTGCGGAATGTAGGTCAACTACGTGATAATTGTGGCATTGTGCATACACAATCTGCATTTGTGCAAACGATACACAAAACCCGGAGAAAACTTAATTCAAATACAATATACATAAACGTTAAGCAACACACAAATCCACCATATGGTTCACTGATGCTGTAGTGTACTGTCAAAAAACCATGTTATGAACATTTTCTTGCATTTTCTTTTGGAATATCCCGAAAAATAAAGTACTACACGAATTGCATATGCATTGCTTTGAAAAACCATCCTCCGAAAAATGTACGGGCTGCACGTAACTCAAAAACCAAAATAACTTTGACACAAAAACAATTGAATTAATATTTAAGAGAAGTTTTTAATCTCTTGAATTAATTTGCTTAACATTTGTATGGAAAGTTTGAATTTGAAGAGAAGAAAAAAACCGACACGAAGGAAGATTTACATGAATGTTGAGATTTTACATCGATATTCGGTTGATTCCATTGGAATTCTATGTAAAGTTTTTTTTCTTGGGGGGCGGAATTGAAGATAAAAATAAGCAGAAATTTCCGATCAAATCAATTAAAATGGATAATCCCATACGTTCTTTTCGAAACATAATCTCTCGGCATCTTTACATTGGCTTTAATCATAATTAAACGATACAAAAAGCGGATTATCTGCTTTCCTTTTGAACCCAGAAAGGGGATAAAATCGACTTTGAGCTCATTACGCAAAAAGTAAAGTCGAACTGGCTTTATTTCCATCGGATAAATTCTTCCCCGACCAAAAGAGAAACAAAAAAAAATGCATAATCGCTTATAATTTACGCATTTAATCTGATTTTTCTCATAATTTCGACCGAATATGATTTTTTTTTGTGTCATTAAATCATTGGGCATCTATAGAGCACCCGAAAAAATTTGTTGTTCACAGAACAAAGAATTTCGAGGGTAAAAAAAAAAAAATGACAATAATTTTTTTTTTTTGGGAAAAAAAATCGACCATAATACAATTTCAAATAAATATGCGAGATTCGTTTGAATCGAGCGCTAATCCGGTCCAATTAAATTCCATGAGAAAAGACACAATGAACCAATGTCGAAAATTGTTAATTCTAACAATGTATGGAACACATAATCCACTTAATTCCTTTTTTTGGCATGTGCACTTGTGCAATACATTTTTTGGTATGGCGTGATGGACTTCCGCACATTTTTATCCCACCCAGCAAAGGTAAAAAAAAAATAAAAAAAAAAATTGGGATACATCAAATTGTCTATCGCTTTATCATGGGAAACCACAAAAGATACGTGAAAATGCGGGCCATATTGTCTACAGCTCAAAAAGATGATGTGCATTTTTGGACAAAGAGCTCAACTTAATATCACTTCAATTTTACACAAAATTTTCGGTATTTTCACATTGCAATTTGCAATTGTTTTAATCAGATTTTTGGATTCATTCAACGGATGTTACCAATGCCATTCGTTTAATGCACAGACAAACAGCACAATGCAAAAATATACATATAAAAAAAAAAAAACTGGAATCATTCACGATGAACAACAAATGAACACCGTATTAACTTTGTGCCATGAATTGTAAAGATTTAATCACAGTCTACACAGTTGGGTTATTTGAATCTCTTTCGGTCTGTTTGTTGCTGTTTTCAAGCTCATTTAAAAAGACAATGATTTTTCGTATGAAAATCAAATTCATCCAGAAGACCAACCAGTGGTGGAGGAGTGGTGGGATATTGTGGTGTTGCAAAAGAAAATCATTTTGTTTTGTAAATTGCAAAAATGTTGCACGTTATGGCAAGAAGCCGACCGTAGTTTATCCGTTTTGGGGCATTCGTGCACACAATGTTCATGCTTCAAACATATCACCGTTTATAATTCAATGCGTTGGCATCACAGTTTTGCCCAGGATTTTTCGATTAACCCGCTGACTGCGTCTGTATCGGAGAGAAAGAGACCGAATGTCAGTGTGTGTGTGTGTGTGTGGGATTCATGTGTATGCCATTTAAATCCGTATTGTGCGTTCATTCGTTGAAACGAGCACTGACTTATTCATAAATACCGTAAATACAAATCATAATAGATATAAACAGTAATCAAAATGAAAATGAAAAATTGAATGAAACACAGGAAAGATGTGGAAAACGAGCGACTGGATGCGAAGTCTTCAGAGACCATTATCCAAACCATATGATTTTCTGATTTGCTTTTCATGCGATTATTGTGAGGATGTTTGAGAAACACACACACAGAGAGAGAGAGAGAGAAGGAGAGCAAGAAAAGAAATGGAATGAACGCGTTGCGTTAGCAAGGATAGGAGGTTATTGACTTCAATAAAGCGATTTTTTTGTTTGTTTCCTTCCTTTCAACCGTATTTAAATGTGGTGATAGCCACCCCATACCTTTAACGATAACCGACCATGATGGAAATCAGCCCTTTAAAGTCATCTAAAGTGACGAGTCCAACGCATAAAGTGGCATTCGTTGTGATCGCATTGCAAATCAATTCTCAAGTTATGGCACTTCAAATTCTTCAAAACCATCCGGCACAAAATTCTTTTGGCAGACGATTTTTCTTTGCCGAATGACATACACCGCTGAAGGACTTGAATTGGGGCGACAAATATCTAGAATTTGATTATTTTTCACTTCGATCGGTTCGTGTAAATCCATTCGAAAGAGTAGCACCAAGCAATGTTGACTGATTGAATTGGCAGTTGGTCTACCACCTTATCCTTTGTCAATCGATGACTTTTTTACTAGATCACTTTTGAGCCGATTACATACACACACACACACACAAATACCTGCACCCAAATCCACATTGCATCTATCTCTTTACCTTTCGCTCTCTCAATCCATGGGCGGCGCATCGATTCTACACTCCATCACATTTACTAATGGAATTTAAGACGCAAATTTTCTATGAAATATTTTCATATGCCCGCTGGAATTGATGTTATTTGAATGGGTTTTGGGGTGTGAGAGCGGTGTGTGTTGGGGGGATGTTGATGCTGTTTTACCGTGTACAGTGGTTGATGTCACATTTTTTTTCGGTAACTACTATTGCTGCCACTTTTGTTTGTTTTTTGTTTGGCTTTGGCTGTTCCTTTTTTTATATTATTGTGTGTGTGTGTGTGTGTGTGTGTGTGTGTGTGTGTGTGTGTGTGTGTGTGTGTGTGTGTGTGTGTGTGTGTGTGTGTGTGTGTGTGTGTGTGTGTGTGTGTGTGTGTGTGTGTGTGTGTGTGTGTGTGTGTGTGTGTGTGTGTGTGTGTGTGTTAAATTTGGTTTTGGAAAAACATCATCATTGTCACTGCTTTGTGCTACCTGTGCATACACCATCATATGCAATGGCTTATTTTAAATTTTTAGCATTCCATGCACACAAACACACATATAAACATATGAAAATCTAATGCACGGTAATCCTGTCTGATACACATGCTGCATACCCACACTCATTCAGCCACATTCATTTCGTTTTTCGTTGCTATTTTTTTTTGTTCACTCTCCCCTTTAACAGTCTCTCCCATTCTCTTTATCTTTTTCAGCATTATGACATTTTACTTCATATTTATTTTTTTCTCTTCTGGTTTTTTTTTGCATTACCATTTTTTTTTTATTCTTCTAATCCAATTCAATTTGAACATCAAACTCTGTACGTGAAATCCGGTACGGTTGAAAATTTTTATGCAATCTGCTTGCATCACCACCGATACCGTCACCATACCATTTAGTCCACCTAGAGATCCACCAGAAGCAAACGACCACGGACAAAAAAAAATCAAAGTTAAAATGTACCTGTACAAGCTCGTACACAAAGCATTCTTAATCGTTTTATTTTCCAGTTTGGTTGTTGATTTTTCATTTAGAACTAAAATACGTTTTTCGAGCGCAGATAGAAAAAAAATTGGTTTCCATGAGCTGAGGTGCATCTTCACGGTTAAAATCAAGTTGTTGACGTTGATACGGTATTTGACCCTCATACGTTTTCTACACTGTGCTCACTTCTTTTCATTCGCTGATATTCATTCGTCCATTTTCATTCATCTCGTCGTCCCACACATCTAACAGCCACCATTCGAGACGTCTATAGATAATCCGTATCCACAGTAATATTACATTTATTAACTTGACTTGAATGTGAAACACACACACAGTAACGATAGAGTCAAACGAATAAAAATAGCAAGCAAATGATGTTCCTGCAGTGCATGTTATAACACCTGAAATTGATATTGTTATCACAATGCAAGCTACTGAAAATGCGAAGCGAACAGAAAAAAACACATCGTAATCGTTGGAAACATCGAATCAAGAGGCGAACCTTAAATAAAATTCCATTTCAACGGGGACGAACAAAAAAAAAAAAAATGTGTGATTCGTTGTGAGAAAGCAAAGCCATTTTTCTGCTGTTGCTGGTGTGCATTCTCAACATGTGAACGGGGTGGAATGAACCCCTTTTCTTTTCCGAAATCAAGTAAAAATGAAATGAGTTTGAAATATTTGACGAACTTTTCTCAACCGAAATGGGTGCAAATAAATCATTTGTTCGCTCCACTGGATAAATAGTTTTTCATTTATCAGTATGAAATAAATTCTATGAATTAAATTAAGCAAAGAAAATAAATGTTTGGAATGAATGAAACAAATATGTATAATGTACCGAAATTGCTTGAATCATGCAAATAGTGAAATGAAATTTATTCAATAAATGTTGTTTACTGCCGGGTGCCATTGTGCCAAAAATTCTCCATTGAACGGGCAATTCCAAACCATTTCGGACGATGCGTGATAAGTGAGTCGGAAAACGACGAGAAAGAAGCGCCCGATTTCTGGGTGACAAAGACATTAAAAACCGGAAAATATGCCATTGTGTTTAGTGTCCAATAAATTCAAGGCGTGACAATGTAACATCGAAATAAAACCATGACACACCAAACATTTGTTAACGATCACTATTTCGGTATATTTCCCTATTTGTGCCCGGGTAGCTGCCATGGGTAGCTCTCGGCACGCTAGTAGCCATATCATCAAGTTTGCCTTTGATGTTGCCCATCACTTTCATGAGTCTTCAAAAATGTATGTAAATGCTTTTGTAATACATATTAAAAATGTAATTTTCGTCTGTCTGGAAATAATCAAGTGGTTTGAAAATGTGTTGAGGAGCTGATGGGTTGTGCTTTCATTTTCTCTCTACAATCTCCCTTCCCCCAACCCTGTCCCACACCCCGGATCCAAGTGAAAATGTTTAATCAAATTTCGAAACGCAACATTCTTGTTCGGTCCTCTGTGCACTAGCAAACATTTTTCCAATGGGGCGATTTTTCTTCATCACCATCGACAAATGATTGCAATGCGTTACGGAACATTGAACTTCTGAAGACGAGAGAAATGAAACGAAAGTCAAAGTCGACACATACACACACAAAAAAATCATCGGACATCGAACCTCGTGTAGCAATTGCAAGTCAGTTGATGCAAGTTATTTGAACTCAAAACAGTACTTGTGAGTTTATTGGCGGAAAAAAGGGCGCCAGAGAGTGTGTGCGAGAGAGAGAGAGAGAGAGAAAGGGGATTGAACTTTTTAATTTAAATTTATTTCCCTTGATTTCTATATGGAGTTCGTGTGCACGCCATACGCAGGTAAAATGGATTTTCTTATATTCGCTTTAAATGATTTATGCTTTGGTTCGAACTTAATTCGCGATTTGTCAAGTGCCGCCACTTAAGCGCTACACTTCCGCTTATTGAGTAAATTGCATCGAATGCGTTCAATTACGCGCCATAGAATACAACGCCAATTGCATCATTGATGATGTACCAAGTATTGCAATCACTATCATGGCAATAGGATGCCACTATTCGATAGACATTCGCCCATTTTCGAATGCGAATGGAAACGGCATTTTTCGGGGCACCAGAATATATATGACGCTGTTCTAAAGATTGATTAAAGCAAAAATGAACAAAGCCAGTTACAAATTGAAATATTCGTGTTGATTCATGCGCTTGCTTCATATTTCGAACGAATTGGATTGCATTTAATAGAGTGAAGAGGTGTGCTCTGGTGGCTCTTCAGCATTCTTAGTGAATCGGAAAGCAAACAACAACAACAAACAAAACACATATAGAGAACGTGAGATTGAGCGACACACGCAAAAAAAATTTCAACATGATGTGCAAATGTTCCGTTAGCCATCACACTGACTGACGCACGGACTGCGTGCCTGATTTTTCCGATGATGTGATGTGCTTTTTGCTTCATCTCATCCAATAAAATTGTCGAAGAGTGAAAAACTAGCTGCCGGTTTGAGTTTTCATATGTGTGTTTGTGCTATGTGTGTGTGTGTGTGTGTGCGGTGCTTGCTCTTTCTTTTGCCTTGTGCCCATATCTTTCTTTTATCTACAAAACGCATGCTACCTAGTGATAAGCCATGCGTTCACCATCATCATTCGTTCACTTCAATCTAATGAATAAATCAACCGTGTGTCATGTTTTATTTATATGCCTTACTGTTTGATGCATGTTTTTTGCTCCTTCTCTCTCTCTCTCTCTCTGCACAAACACACACACGAAACTTTTATTTTTGTTGGGAATATTCTTTTGCTCTCTGGTCATCACCATCGATGCTTTCCATGCTCTTCATTTTTACACCGAGTCACCGTTTGCAAGAGTTGCATGTTTACTTACAACCACCATTCGATTTGGATTGCTGATGATTTAGCCAACATGCCTTTTTTCTCACACACTCTCCGCCTTATTCCTGGGTGTTTTGTGTGTGACTGTATGAGTATGTGTGTTTGTAATCAATTTGTAAGTCTATTATGTCAGAACGCAATCATTTATCTTTTACTTTTATACCAACCACAGAGTACAAACTGAATGGAATATAGCAATGAAAAAAAGCACACTTATTTTTTGTTCCATTCTTCTTATATGCATAGAGATGTGTGTCTAAGCATGAAACCACACATCTTTATCTCTATTTGCTTAGGTTTGGAATATCAAAAAAAAAATTCCAAGTGAACAAACAAATACCGAAGACAAAACTATGAACTCGGAATATTCCGAATGGCATAAAATGAAGTATAACACCAACGGATTTGATTGCGCGAATCTTTTCTTCAAATTTCTCTCTTTAATGGCGCCATTGCTATTTCGCATTAATTTTTTCTCTCGTTTCGCTGTGATAATACCGAAACGTTTCATTCGATTTCCATCAATTGCTTTTCGCTGATAAATTATCTGGTCTTTTTCCCTCTTTTCATTGAAATCGGCTATTCAATTAGACGGAAAAATAAGGGAAAAAAACCCACAAGACTGTGCCGTGCCCGCCTATCGGTTATCAATTTTGCGTACAGAGTAAAAACGTATTAAATTCAACAAAACTTCAATTCAACTGCTACTTGTCTATACATATGTCTCTCTCTCTCTCTCTCTCTCTCTCTCTCTCTCTCTCTCTCTCTCTCTCTCTCTCTCTCTCTCTCTCTCTCTCTCTCTCTCTCTCTCTCGCGCTCTCTCTTTCTCACTCCAAAACGTAATCGGTTTTTTTTCTCTTTCACTCTCATGTGTTTTGACTTCCAATGGAAAACCATATCCATAAAATTAAATATTTGTCTGGCTAATTTTCTATTTCGTCGACATCACGCCATATAAATTATGCTACTTACAATCAAATCTATATGAGACTCATATGAGAAAGAAAGAAAGAAAGACAAAAAAAACCTTCATCTCGGTTACAGCATCTGTTTGCAACGTCACAACGTTTAGGAAACGATTAATTTTCGATTCAATGCACGATTTTTCCATACAACGTTTTCAGATGAGGCAACAGAAATAATAATCATAAAAACAAACAACAACAAAAAAACAACAGAAACCGCCCAGTCACTTTATGCAGCGGCTGTTCATAAAATTAGCTGATTCATTATAAACAAAAAGAGAGAGAGAGAGAGAGAATAGTTCGCATGAAAACACATTCCATTTCCATATATAAAATCACTGCACACAACATTAACAAACAAACACCCAAAAATAACTTTGACTCGAACCGATCAAGTTGATGCTTTTTTTTTCCCTTTCTCTCTCTTCTAATTAACAACAACTACTCTGCTCTCTGCTTAATGTAATCTTTTATCGTTCAATGTTAAACTATTTCTTTATTTCGCCGAAAAACGCATATTCAAAGCCTATGCTCAAGCTCATGCTCGACGAAAAGAAAAAATACACCAACAACTGGCAGTTGGTTTGGTTGTTGAGGAAACGAAAACTCTTTAGCATTCGCTTGTGGCTGGGCTTTTTGCGTGCCCAGCGTACCAAACAGAATGTAAGCAATGCGATATCGTTAGTTACCGTATTTATTCAGCGCGTTTATGTTTGAAAGTTTTTTTTTTTTATAATAGACGAAGCCAACGGAAAAGCATTAAAAGCACTGAAAGCTAGACACAGCTTGATCCAAGCACTTTGAACATTATTCCACAGCAAAAACTACATGCAGATCACAAACACAAACACAATTATGTGCTTATTTATTTCAAACAGTTTTCTTCATCAAAATAAAGCATTTGTTTTGAGCAACAATGTTTTAACATCGTACTGAATAAAATTGTTTTACAAAAGAACTAGATTATGGATGATTTTGGGGGGAGAATCTTTTGCACAACAGAAATTTAACATTGATATTATTATTACAATCAACCGGAATCAACATGATTGATGTAAAGTTTGCCAGAACAAATGGTTTGAAGGTGATAAGAGATTAGAATTGAACATTTATCAGCATCAATCCAAAAACGACACCAATAAGGAGTAATGACAAAAAATACCTTAATCATTTTTGCAATTTGAATCAATGTGGAATTCAGTGAAATAGTATCAAAAGGAAGGGTGCCTAAGGAATCCTCTATATTTACCTTCTTGAAATGGAGCGAACAAGTATCAAATGGGATAATTATTGAGTCTTCGCCGTATACCAATACTTACATGATGTAACTTACATGCATCTTTCACTATAGAATCGTACACTCAAAATTCCCATTGAAAGCGATGGTCAAATATGGATTTTTTTTAACGTCTTCACTGAGGGCTTTTAACGTCTTAACGTGGTAGTACCAGTCTGATACAAATTAAACTCGTTTTTAACTTCATAAATATGGTTTCAACTTGAAAATTGTTTGCAATCATTCTTGCGAATATGTTCATTTCTCCTATAAAAATATTTGATGGGTTTAAAAGCTCGCCCAACAACTCACTCTCGCCAAAATCTTGAGAATGAAATGAATGTAACACTTCAGTGCTCAATAACACCATCTAAAACATATTCAACCGAGAATGAAAAAAAAAATAATTTGTTTACAAGTCTCATATCGTGTGAAAAGCAATAATCTTGTTGGAAAAACGTCAAACAAAGACTCCGGAACGGGGTAAGGCGGCGATGGTTGGCTGTTTACTTAAGCGACTATCTTCGTTTACGATAGCATTTGGCGCTGTGCAACGAATTCATGTGTTTTTTGTTGTTGTTGTTCGATTGCATTATTTAGCGAGTGTCATCCTGTTGAAATATTAACAAAAGCTGAATGCAATAGTTCTATTGTCAGGAAGATCGTACAAGCAAATAGAAAAGCAGACGAAAAGCAAAAATGAAATTGTTGGTGTTATTGCTGTTACTATTGCTTGTGTGCACCTCATTCACAATCTCACTATGTGTGTGTGTGTGTGTGCGTTGAAGAGCACTTTTGCATGCACGAAAATCATTGATAATCTTTTGAATTGTTATCTGGTTTTGTCATTTTCCAGCATTTTTTCAATTTTTTTTTTCGTTTTTCCCTTTTTTTGGAGAATTGGGTGAGATGGTAAAGGCGAAGAAAGAATGTTTATATGAAAAATGTTTGATATCGTTTGCGAGTCGCTTTTCGTAAGTGAACATTTGTACAATGTCGTTGTCAAAGTGTATGTTTTGTTGTTGTTATTGCTGGGGTTAGTCCTTTTGCATCCATTTGGTCCAATGTTTTCTCGGTTTCAAATATTTTTGGCCTCCACACTTAAGACAGCTCAAGCAATTGTGTGTATCCATGATTTATGTGTTGTATATTCAGTATGTGGTTCGAATGCAAGCAAATGCATATGTATTTTGTCTCTCTCTCTCTCTCACTCTGTGTGTGTGTGTAAGAATGTGTGCGACGCGCACATTTCAGCCATTTATACAAATGCATCAAGCATTCCAAATGGTTTCCAAAATGTTCAATAAGAATCTTTAACTGTTATTATTATTGTTGACACAGCGGAAAATGCTTCTGAACGAGATTAAATTGTGGAAATAGAAAAGAGATACATGCACAGACGTTTCAGTAGCGTTGGTTGGCCCGGGGTTGGTTTTTATGTTGTTCATCCGTGCCATTATTCGCAAGAGAAAACGCGTCGCGAGCAATGCAATGGCACGATGAGCAACTGGCGGCAAGAAAAACAGAGACACAGAGACAACAGTGACAACAGAGAAACGGAAATAAACGCGAAAAAGATCGCGAAAAATCTACAAACACCAAGAATATTAACCATTGCAAAAGTCTATTTATATGCAAAAATGCTTTTACGTTTTAATGTCATCGGTTGATTCTTTTCATTTCCCCATATTTTTTCGTTGTTGTTGTCTCTATCCATTCCGTATGCAGCTAACCAAAAATGTGTTGCAAATGTGACAAAGCAACGGAAAAATGGTATATTTCACCACTGTATGAACCAATTTCATTTCTTTTGGTTATTTTTTTCTCTGCTTTTCATTAAATTGGATTGAACTAAAGCCAAAAGAAGAGAATCGATTTGAGCCGGATACATTGTTGATACTGAAAGCACACTGAAAGAAAGAAAACACACGATGAAACAAGAACAAACGAGCATATATACACTCTCAACGAAACGAAAAAAAAGAAAAAAATCGAAAAAATCAATTATTTACTTGAAATGAAGCGTAGAAACAAAGCAATAATATGATATTATTTGTTTTTGGAGTATTCGTTTGAATAAAAGGAAGAACAATTTTTGACCGCAGGGTATGAAAAAAAAAATTATATTTGATAAAGGTCTTATGAAAATTTAAGTGAAAAATGATAGGAAAAAAAGAGAATATGAAACAAAAGAATAACGTCTTGGAAAATCGACCGGGAGAAGGAGGAGATTAAGCCATAGTAGCCATATATGATGGCAACTAGAAACACACACACAGAATGAGACGAAAAATCGTTTAAAAATGTCGAAAATCGTTGTTGCCATCAAAAAATAACATTTTCAATGTTTGACAACATCAAGACATGTAATACCGTAATATGTAATACTGGGGAATTTCATGTTTCAATGTTGTAACATTTATATATGTATTATTTCTGGCCTTGGCTACTGCCTCAATCTTCCGCACATTTTCAATTTTGTTTCGTTGTTATGCCGCAATCCAACAACCAAACAGCCCATCAACCTGGATTCGAGAATGTTATACCAAATTTTCATCAAATCAATCATCCAACGATATATACCGACCCATGTGAAACACATGAGCATACAAACCACCGTAAAATAGGTCATCGTTTCATATATTCATTTCGTTAGAAAGCTTTGAACACAAAACGATTCACAAAGTGAATATATTTCATATTGTTGTATTTTATATCAAAAGTTCTTTCGTTTGATCGGTAAATTTCATATTTTGACCCAGAATCCTATCTGGGCTCATCAGCCAGTTTTCTAAATCGGCATTTTTTTTTTTTTGTCTCCCATCGATCAAATTACAATTTCAATTTACTACACGACAACACTTTGGCATCTCCAACATTCAGTATATTCGCCAAAACCAATTCAATAGCATAAAATGTTCGAACACCGTGCAACACACGGCCATTATTTAATGATAAAATAGTGGTTATGGTAATTTAACGTAATTTTACGTAATTTGTTTATTTATCATGATATTTAATTCAAACGAATAGATTTTATTTTGGAAGCATATTTATTTTACCCCTCGGTTTGGTTTGTCTGTGTGTGTGTGTGTGTTTGTATGCTGACATTATGCTACCATTTTTGAACGACATTACTGCACATTATGGAACCGCAAATGATGTTATAATTGTAACCGAAAACTTGTCATTTGGCTTAATGGCTGGCAATGAATATAAATTTGATAATGAGATAGCCTCTGTTTTCGGTAGCCATTCTCGTTCGAATGAAGCGGTGCACGATTTTTGGTCGAGTGTTGTTGTTGTTGTTGTTGATTTGTCTGGGGGTGTGTGAAAGCGGGTAAAGGTGAATCATTCTTTTTAATCTTGATATCGAACCAATCGGCATATCAGGTAAATGATGCACAGGAGCACAATCAATTGCATGGGCTTGGCTATTGAGCCTATTTACTCTTATAATTTGTCGTGTTAGTTTTCCATGAAACAACACCCCGAACCATCACTAAAATGATCAGATATTAAAAGTATACTAAATAAAGATTGTTATCAATATTTGCTGTGTAAGGCATTTTCCATTGAACCTGGGCCGAGAGTAGTGAGTGTTGAATTATTTATGAGCTTCTAAAACAACTTGTTTCTTTACACACCTTTATGTGATAACATTAGTATGTGCCAGACTCAATGCCTGCATAGTCCAACCTAATACCTGTCAAAAGGAGATCTGGTTATGGAAACCGTTCCCATTCCATACTTTGCGTTTTTACTCCATTCATTTGTTCTTTTTTTTTGAGAATTTAAAGAATACCTAGAAATATGCCATTTTTTCACATGGATTCATTTCTTGAAACTCTTTTTACTTATCAGTAATATTATGAATGGAATCTTCGATGAACACAACGTCACATTATATTTTTTGGTTTCTAATGACTTTTTTTGTGTGGTAATATTGTCTTCAATATATTGAAGAATATATTCTTGTTGATTTTCATTTTATTCAATTGAAATGCACATTTAAGACACTCCTTTTCAAATGGTATAAATTCCACGGTGGAATAATGGATCTGAAGGTTAACGTAAAATATTCATTTTGTACAGTATGTAACTTACAGGAATGTGTCATGGTTGTAACCTCGAGTGAACAAAGGGGTTCGATGTTTATTAATTAATTTGATGATTAATATAGAAAAAAATACAGAAAAATCAACATTTAATAATACGAAAAATTGCATAATTTCAGTCGAATGAGTTTGATTTAGAGAAGAATCGTCCAAAAATAAAGACCTCATCAAAAAAAGAAGTACAAATTGATTAAGGGTTACAGTCAACCATATAAAATATCACGTTTCGTGCATACTCAACCATAAATGGCCTTTATTTTCGCTGATATTTTGTGAATGCATTTGTGCATCATGATGCACTCAAACTGGCAATTTCTATTGCCTCTTCAAATCGATTGTTTCATGCTAAACAAGCATATTTCATGCAACAGCTGTGTTCAAATCTGCACACACACACACACAGTTCAAGATAGTTTCGTAAAGTTGAATGCTTCAATCGATGCACCAGACAATTTTGTATACACAGAGTGCAGGATGCACAACACCGAGAATTGCATAGCATGAAAATGAGCAACGTGCAAATGTAATCGAAGTGGAAAAATCAAGTGGGTGTATAAAATAGCATACATTTCAAGTGGATGGCGCGTCATCCACATACATTCTGTCACTGTCTTCATATTGAAAATGATAAAATATTTAAAAGTTGACACTTTCGCTGTTTCAGTTTCGTATCTCGATGCAACAATGCCAAACCACAAAATCATTTTTGAATTATTAAATATGCTATGCTTGCTATCATAAAATGGGAGCAGCAAAAGGGGAGAGATCGAAAGAGTATAGAATAGTGATTTTTTGGTTCCGGGTGGCTTTCTGTGCGTACAACAGTGTCGCGTTCACATTTGTCCGCCCGCACGCCAGGGGTTTTTGTGTTTGTATTTTATTGCGGCATGCCTCTCGTCTATTTTATGCACAGGGAACACAGAGAATGCGAATACAAAAAAAAATAGGAACCAACCGTACCGTTTACATATGAATAAAAGCAGACAATGTCATCGTCAAGTGACTGTGAAATGCGATGCTGATGCTGTTGTTGTTCATTGCTGCAGCTGACTTCATCGCACAAAGACACAAAGTTTCGTCTTTGTAGACACCTAATTTCCGTTAGTTAAACGATTTTACAGCCAAATCTCTCTTCCCCGCAAGCGAATACGTCGCTTAGCCAACCAACAGACGAGGATCAGTGGCGTAGCTTTGGGACCACTCTAAAATCAGACTTGAATACATTCTTTTTTTTGGGGTCTTTTTGATTTCTTTACGCCAAAACTTAAAAGTTAAACTTAATATGAAATCCAAAATATGAAAATAATTTGGTTTTGCGCCTTCTGAACAATTTGATCGGTCACGCCACTGCAAACAATGCCGGCAAATGAGCGTAAGCGAACAAGCGAAATGCTTTACAACTTTGTTTTCAATGAGTTTTTTGGCTGAATAATTCTTCTATGCGCCACACACACACACACACACACATTGTATGCGTTTTGATACAATGAAAATCGTTGTTTGTTTGCAACACACACACACACATACAAAAACCCCTCAGCTTATGCTTGCATATCAAAAGATCCACCATTGTAATGATTTTACATTGTGCACAACGAGAAATTAATAAAGTTAAAAGCCAAAATACAAATGAAAAAGACTGGCGATTTTGCACAGTCTGTTAGACATGTTTGAGTTCCGGTGAATGGTCAGAGAATGGCTTGGGCCGTTGTCGTCGCTAGACAAATGCACTGACATCGACTTAGGCCTGAACATTTTTAGGTGGATTTTGCTCTTTATCAATTAGAAAATATATATGTGCTATGTTTTGCTCCGGCCAAAAATTATATCACACATTTTTGGATTATATCACCATCGGCTACTTGCTCTTTGTTTGCCACCACATTTTATCTTTTGCATGCGTTTTCACAATCCATTTACTGGTTCACAAAGTGATGTTTTATTTCTATTCGCTGTCTTTCTCATTCGCTCTCTTCGTTTCATAAAAGTATTTCAAAAATTTTCGGAATAAATTCACTCACTCTCACTCTCTTCCTCTCTCTCTCTTGTTCTCTTCATTGTTTAACTGACCGTACCATTGTTCGTATTCAACTGTTTCTTTGGAAAAGTCTCATTTCCCCTTTCGCCCCCCAAAAAAATTCCTAACCAATTCAAATGTATTCGAACAGAAAATATTTTATACGTTTTTCACTCTGAATACAATTGGAAAATGCACTTCATAGTTTTATGAAAAGCAACTGACCATTTTCAGTTAAAATGTTATCTCATTTACCGCTGCTCTAATCCAACTTGAAGCATTGCAAACATATTGTGTTCCGGTACAAGTTCGACAAAAGTCCAACACACACACGCACACACACACAAACAACGGACTGCAATTTTCTTGTCCAAAGAAGTCTGGTGATATTTTACTTTCCGCTACGATGATGAGAGTATTTTCACAGCTACAAATTTTATCATATTCACGGTAAAAACCAGTTTTCACATGACTGCGACTATAAAATGGATGGTGTGAGAGCATGAGAGATAGAGCCAGTATATCCTGAATAAAACAACAGATTTTATATCTATTTTAAGCGCAATGAAACCACAATTTATCTCTCTCATAAAATGCGATACGCATATGACAGAGAACAAATGAATTTGCTCCACATCGCTCGATGCTGATTTCCATGTGCAACACCAAAACAAACAAACAAACAAACAAAAAATGCTTTTGTTTAAGCCATCATTAATTTGGCATTTGGTATCTTTCTCTCTCGGCTACCACTTTTTTTTTTGTTGTTCACCATTCATCGTTTTTAATACCTCATTATACGACTCGGGCTGATCATATGATACACAAATATTTGTATAAGTTCGCTTCACTTTCAATTGCATGTGATAAATTCATTTAATTAAACCGATTTCCATCTACAGCTATTCCATTCGTCATGGCCAATTCATTTTATTCAACAGCTTATTGTGATCGTATCGAAGTATAATATTTTTCTCTCTTGTAAAATACACATATTGTTCATATTACTATTTGCGGAAATTCAAGTGTAATTTCTTCGAATTTTTCACACGAGGATTTTCAATTCAATTTATAAGTTGATTTTTGGTGCAATTTTTTAAATTTTTTTCAAATAAAACGAAATTTCTGAATGTTTGAAGGGAAAACATAGTTTGGAACATACATTTTAATCGCATTTTAAACTGAGGCTTGAAATTTCCAATCGATTGTTCCAAGAAAAACTCTCTTAAAACAGACCTCTTCGAATTGAGTGGAATACATTATTTAAACAAACATTTATTAATTACCAATTAACTGATGACCATTTTTTTGTTGTTGGAGCTAATTAATGTTTTAATTGGTACAACCTTTCACTCGAATTTTGACTTAATGAAAGTGGTTTGTCTCAATTATGAGAAAAATAAAATGGATCAAAATTCATTTAAAAGATGCGAATATGAGAATTCTTTTGATTGATTCAGGTATCAATCGATGCGGCCCCTGCTTTTGAGTTGGGGCCTTGGTAAACGGCAAGTGGGGGTGATGTTGTCGTTCTCGAGATTTTTTGGGTGGCTCTAATTACCCCCACCGACTCGATTTACCCCCACTTCTCCCACTAAAATGATTCTCAAATAGTTAAATGCACCGCAGTGCAGTATGCAAAGGTATGCGGATTTGAAACCATCAAAGTTATGTCACAGCAATTAAACATTTTTCATAGTTGGCTTATTAATCATATTTACAAAGTGGTAAACAAAAAGGAATTTACTTTGATGGCTTAGCTCAGCTGCTGCTGCCGCCTGTACATCATTCTACCATAAAAATTAAAAAGCAAACTTTACCTCATGCGTTGGTTGATTTAATAAATGTTGTGATGAATACTCAGAAGAAAAAACCTGTTCCATTGCAATCAAAAGCGAGAAAATGAAGTAATTTTGGGTTTGGTTGGCAGTCATTGTCGTTTCATGTTTGAAAATTCATTGAATTTTTCCGCCAAAGCAAAGCTCCGCAACTGTCTAGTTGGTTTATAAAATTCATTTACTTGCTGGTTACTTTCAGTCTGTGGCTGTGTTTTTTATTTTTTTCTTCTTCTGTTCACTCTCTTTCTCTTCTCGCCAGTTACTTTGTGAAAATATAACATGGCAACGAGTTTAATATGAACCAGAGTGAAAATCTACAATCGGAAGAATGTTTCTGTAACTTTGTAATTAAATTAATATGTAATATACAATTATGTGTGTGTGTGTGTGTGTGTGTGTGTGTGTGTGTGTGTGTGTGTGTGTGTGTGTGTGTGTGTGTGTGTGTGAGTAGTATGTAGTGGATGCCTACAAGAAGCGTAAAACACATTTTGGATTTACTCTGGCAACATCGGGCAGCAACAAACATGGCAACAACATTGTGTAGCGGTAAAACGCATGAGTGTGCAACGAACAAAGGTATTGTTTTGTGCATTTAAATGTTTGGCATGGCAGCGGTATTCATTTTAACCGTGATGCTTCAATGCAACAACAAACATCGTTCACAAAACATGCACTAGTTTTTTTTTTTGGTATTTTATTTTGGTGTTGTTACAGCCGTTTGCCACTTTGTGCTTTGTGCGAATGTGTGTGTACACTTTTGTTTAATTTGTGCTTTTTTTACACTATTCGCCCACTCTATCAAACTTGCACTCTCGAAAATTCAAATTGCTGGCATTACATCGTTACACTAAAATGCAACGACGACGACGACTACGATGATGAAGAAGGAAACAAAAACGAAATCAAATAAAGCAATTCGGCGTGTCGATCGAGGAGCGAATGTGTGTGTGCTCTGTGCATGGTGCAAAATTAATGAGAGAGCAAGAGAGAAAAGAGAGAAAAGTGAGATGAAGAGAATGAAACGGAAAGAAAGTGCAAATAAAAGTGAGAATGAGAAAGAGTCTACATTCATGTGGATTGGCATTGAACAAAAGAAAATTCGGGTGGCGTGCACTCACACACACCCCTGTGAGAACAAAGAACGAACCATGCAAAAGAAAACATATGAACGAAATAAAGAATTAAATTGAAAGTCCCAAAAGTATAAATGAACTATTTGCTAAAGCTCAGGATGCTGCTAGAGAGATGATGTGTGTGTGTGTGTGTGTGTGTGTGGCTGCATCGTCGAATGAACACAAGAAAAAAAAGCGAGATGCGAATGAGTCAAAAAGACTTGAAACGTCGAAATTGAATTCAGTGTCTAGCAAAAATGGGTTCCGTTGAAATTCCGTGCACTGAATAAAAGAGAGAGTGTGAGAGAGAGAGAAATGAGGAGAGGAGAGAAGAGATGAGGCGAACGCCAAAAATGCCAGCAAATAATAGAAAGTATGAACATAAAGATGAATACTGGTATGAAAGCATGAAGGCGCAAAGAAAATAACCAACACAAGAGCACAACCGAACCGGCACCCTTGCGAAAACAAAAGAACTATACCGATTTAGTTTGGAGTGTATAAGTGTGCCCGGGTTGGGTTGGTATGTGTGTGTGTGTGTGTGTGTGTGTGTGTGTGTGTGCGGTTAAATTTGTGTGCCGAGTTTTTCACTTCGAAGTTTTGTACTCTTGTGGTGGTGCTGATGTTTTCTGGCTGATGCTTTGTAACATACAATAAAATGAATGCCATGAACAGCGTCAACGAAAGTTTTTCCCACATTTTTGGGCCCACTTCCCCCCCGCACCCATCAAAAATTATTAGTTGCCACAAAATGAATATTTTAACACATTCTAAAAATATTTACAACTCTCATGCAACTCTACTGTGTTGGCGTCTTGGTGTGCGATTGCCAAGTCGCCTCTCTCTCTCTCTCTCTCTCTCTCTCTCTCTCTCTCTCTCTCTGCCGCTCTGTCACTTTCTCTATCTCACACACACGCACATAAGCAATGCATTTTCGTTTGCCAAAATAGTAAGCCTTTTGTCTACTTTCTCATTATTTCACAATCCCATTTTCGTCTTTTTCCTTTCTTCCTCTCACTTCTCCAGTGGCTTACTTTCACTATTGTCGTTGGTGTTCGGGGTTTGAAGAGTGGGGGGGCGGGCGGTCGGAGGGGCCTTTACTTTTGTCAGCAGCCCCGTTCAATTTGTTTTAAATAGATTCAATTTTCAACTTTCGACTCGCAATGTTATGTACACATTCACAACTTGCTGTGCCGGTTATTTGTTTTCGAACATCGAATCCTTTTGCTTTTCCATCCACTATTGTTGGATGGCAATTGTTTCGCTAAATCATAAAATGCACTATTTTGTTGGTGTTGTTTTTATTGTCATGTTGCAATATTCCATGCTGAGCCATCGTAATTAATAAATTTTCCTTCGTCTCCCGCCGAAAAATAAATACAATTAAATGTTAAATAACGTTAAAATCGAAAATGTTCAAATGTTTCGATGTGGCGATCTCTCTGTTTTCCGTTTTACGGAAAATATAATGGTGCGCATAATTTTTGGGCGTCAAATGCATATAAACTGGTGTGCACTTTGATAACGACAGCATTTCTGAACAAATTGCACAAGATTTTAATCAATAGAGCAAATAATTATGGTGCGTGTGTTTTGGATTTCGGGCACAGACACACAGAGACACATTGTGCAATGGACGTGTAAATTGCATTTTTCGACAGTGTGATGTCAACTGATTTGTATTTATTGTATGTCGATTCAAAGCCTGTGACCGACCGATTAATCGATTAATCAAAAGTTTCGAAAATTTGTAAACGAAAATTCGCTTCGTTTCACAAAGCTTCTTGATAACATGCAGCTCTTTTGGTGTAGCAATTTAATAAGAATGCACTTGCAATTTCCATTTTGCATACATACAATTTTACGGTGAGAGTGAGAGGTAAAATCGAATACAGAGAAAAATAAATTTCAACCACAATTTTGCACTGCGTCACTAACAAAATATGGTAGCGAGCATCATAACAAGTACCGATCGGCATATATACATTTTGCACCAGTTCAGTTAGATGTAAATAACATTTATAGATTTATGATTATGGCCTTTTCTGAATATTTATTCGTAATTATTATGCATCACAGGATAATATATTGTGCATGGTCGTATAACGATGGCAAAAGAGAGAGAGAGAGAGAGAGAGAGAGAGAGAGAGAGAGAGAGAGAGAGAGAGAGAGCGAGAGAAGAGAAGAGAGTGAGGTTGCATTTTAACGTCGAATCGAAAATGCGTATGCAATTCGGGACCACCAAAAGTGCAATACAATTCTACAATGGGATAAAATGCAATGCGTGGTACTGTACGCAGGTTATCTCTCTGGTTGACTGGCAAAGAGATGACACAACATATTGTGCAATAAATTCTCTCTTGCACCATGGTGCATGCATGCACTGCCTCTTTACTCGTTTTATTTCATACACACACACACACACCACAAAATGCAGCACTCACTCGCATTTCTCGTTCTCTTGCTCGTCCGGGGCTCGCTCTTAATCACGCATTGCATGACAGTCTGCATATCAATGATAATAGAACATAATTTGTTGGAAATGCCGGCAAAGCAACAGCTCGACATAATTAAAATTCGTGAAATTTGCAACAGCAAATGAATGTGCTCTTTGGTTCAACTCTCGCTCCTCAGTCTGTGCAAATACTATTTGCAGTGCTTTTAGAATGTTCTCATTCACTCTTGTGTATTTATGTTTTGGGGGGCGAAAATATTTTTAAGAAAATGGCCGGTTCGACTGTCGCCAAATGTGTCAGTGGTGCCAATGGAAATTTAATCAATCCCTTATCAAGTGATTTAAATGCCACATGATAGCGTTGTGTATTGCAGAGAATCAGTTAATAAAAGACACGAAAGCGTTAAATTGGTATTGAATTTTTCGTACGTAGTTCAACCACAACTATAAAATAGCAGCAGCGAAATGGAATATGTGTTTTAGTTCGAAAAACGCGTGAATAAAAGCGACAATTTCGCACATATGCAGGTTGTTGGTGTGTCTGAGACACGATCTAAAACCGACAAACCAACCGCATACAAATAATTTCTTATTCTATAATCCTGGATACTGGAGCATCAAAATACCTCACGCGTTCTCAATGTGTGTTGCATTGTGTGAATCGGTTGTTTTGCATTGAAAACCATTCATTACCCGGTGGCGCCCGTTTTTTGATCATTCGTTCAAACAAAATTCCCCCGCAATTGATCACATTACATATTTCAGTGGAATATGGTGTTTGGTGGCGGAAAATGAATTGACCGAAATGTGTGTTTGGCAATAAATTTCCCATTTTGCTGTTGGCCAACGACGAAATATTATATTAAAAACCATTAAATTTTCATGGTTGACATTTTACGGGTGGTGCGTATGCGAATGCAAAGTGTATGAGTATGAGTGTGTATGTGTGTGGGTGTGTGTGTGTTATCTCTTTTCGGATGGCGCGAAACTCTTTCATTCAATTTTGCTGAGCTTCAATAGATTTTTGGCAAATGCAATGTTTTTTGGTCGACCAAAAATATATATCTAATCGTTATTTTGTCGGTTTGAAATTACATAGTTTTGTGACCTAGTAAATTATGTCACTCGGAATGCCGTTTGCCCAGAGCCCAGAATAAAAGACGATGAACTGAGCGCGCGTGAGTGAGAGAGAGAGAGAGAAAGATAATGAGAGAAAAAGAGAACAATTTTCGCACGATCGTCAACACCACTGCCACCATTTTCCGAATTTAGTTGCGGTTCTGGAAAATAGCTCATAAAACAAAAACCGTTTTGTTTAAAATTTAATTCGGTAGCATCTCGTGCAATAGGAAGTGGGCAGAGTTAGAGAGATTGCACGAAAAATAGAGAACTGCGACAAAGTCCACACACACACACACACACACACACAAAGAGAGAGGGAGAAAAAAAGAATAAACCGTGGCTCATCGCCCAACGCCATTAATATTGTCGACACAAATTGTTAATGGAAACGAAATTATGATGGTACCCGAAACCATAAGGTTTTCATTAAATAGCCACAAACGAGCACACAGTCAGATAGAGAATCAGCGAAAGAGAGAGAGAGAAGTGCAAGAGAGAGAGAGAGAAGGCGAATAAGAGCCATAAGTACACATTGCAAAGCGGCAACACTTAACAAAAGCTCTGACAATGGGACAAACCAGGCACAAAGGCTTTTCATTTTCAGATAAACGCTTACCACAACTACTCTACATAATTTATAGCTACGCCTTTGCACACAAATACACACAGCTCAAATTATCAGTCATTTTATCGCATTCGAGGGATAATTTGGTGTGTGTGTGTGTGTTGTTGTTGTTTTTTTTCTTCTGTCCCGTTGTTGATCGCTCGCTGTTGTTGTAAACCCGTTGTTGTTGCGGCTGTTAATTGCTGACTCGGTTGAAATTGTGTCAATGGTTTTAATATTTCGATGCCGCGACAACCAAACCCCAAAACAAATGACCGAAAAATGAAGAATGAATCTATGTGTGTGTGTGTGTGTTTGGTTAATTTCATAGCCATGTTCTTTGGGATTGTTGCATTTCCCAAATGCAAAACCAAAATACTAATAATAATCAATTAATTGAAAACCCTTTTGCATGCGCATAAGTACACACACACACTCACTCTCAGTGAGAGTCTCTCATTGATGGACGCCCATCAACAATTGTTTATCATCAATCGATTTGTATCCCTTTCATATGTTAAATTTATCATCATGTAAAATGTATTTCAAGCTCATTAGAGAGCTACACCAATTTTCAAACATTATTTCGATCGATCATCAATTATTGAAGTGTTTCGTGCCATTCAATCAATTTCAAAACCATTTTCATTTCCAAACTCTGGGATTTGATTTAAGTTGAACGCTTTCTCCAAAATTGTTTGTATTGTAAACAAATTTCCATTTAATTTACACAACACAAATCGAAATCGAAATCGAAGGCTGAATCAGCACAAATTGTCCAAATATAATATATATTATATATATATATATATATGTTTTAAAATTGTAAAGCGACTTATTTTCAAATGATGGGTAAATATATGGAAAGGTAATTTTCTCATGCACCAGAATTAAATCCTAAATTCAATGCCTTACACCATTTGAGGCAGCCTTTAATGCTTTCTTGAGCATGACTAAAACGAAAAGAACAAAATGAAAATCTGTCGAAAGAAAATGCTGGATCCTTTTCCCATGTGTGTAATTATGAAGTGCACTTGAAATTAGCACGATATCGACTAATTCCTTTTAACTATGTCTGGATTTTATATCAAGATTTTCCATGAGGCACGTTCGTGCTCATTCAGTTTTTTTTGTTGTTGTTGTTTTCTTCTCTCATCTAAAATGCTCTTTGGCTTTGAACTCTTTAGCTGGCAAAAGTGGAGGCGAGCGAGTACATACACAAAAAAAAACACACACAAAAATTAAAATCACCAAAATAAATGAGGTTGATTATTGAATGTAGTTTGAAAGTGCAATTTCATTCTAATTGGGTACGTGAAGTAATTTTCCTCGGACGGAAAAATGTGTGCGGACGTGTGGTCCGGTGTAAAATCGAGATTGAAATTAATACCAAAACCTTCAAGCCAAACAAACAACAATTCAGCAAATTCGTGCAAAATCAAATTTTAAACTGTTTTTTTTCTCTCTCTCTCTCTCTCTCTTCTCTCTCCCTCTCTCTTTCTCTCTTTCTCTCTTTTCAGTTGTTGGTGATGTGCAAAATTTGTTGAAATGCTAAACGTTTTGCAGTCCATTGAATGTGTTAAATCAAATGAAGCTTTTAGTGTAAGCCATCAGCAGCAGCAGCATTTCATCTAAAAGTCGGTCATCAATCAAAAACCAAATTTTTTGCGGGGGATTGTGTCGGGGGGTTTGTGCCCGAAAAGTGTGTACCAAAAAAAAAACACACACACACACACAAACACGGAGCAGACGAATGGCAGGCGTTGAGCATTTAGCTGGCGCTTTAAGCCCAGTTTGTATCACCAATGTCAATCACAAAATCGTTCGACCAAAACCGAGACGGTAAGTGTTTTGTTCACACACACACACACACTCTCTCTCTCTAAAAATCGCCCCCCTTCCCCCTTCATCCAAAAAAAGAAATGAAAGTAATCATCAAACATCCATGTGAAGTGATTTTCAAAAGAAATCGAAAATAAAGCTCAATTGCCACATTTATTTCATTTTTCTTTTTCCTTTATCAAAAGTTGATAATAAAATATAAAAATGACAACAACAACAGCAGCAACAAAAATGAGCAGTGATGCAGTCGTAATTTCGCTTTCATCGCGTGCCACATCATTTCGCGATCATAATCTAAATTTGTTTTTCTATGTGTGTTTTTTTTTCTGGGCTCAAGCTAAATTTAAAGTAAAAAAAAACTTCTCGTGCATTCATTAAAAAATATGTAAGGCATGAGTTGATGTTGAGAGCACACACCATCAGCAGTAGCAGTTGCAATAGCATCTGCAATTAATTTTCTTTTAGCTGCTCATTGTTTTCTGGAATGTTGTTTTTTTTTTGTTCCCTCTGACTTAAGGTAGTGTGTTATGTGTGCAAAAATTGAAAAGTGCAAGTTGAAAAAGAGAAAAAAAATTGCATCGTAAATAATAACAAAAGAAAGAAAGAAAGAAAGAAAGAAAAAAAACCCATACCGAAGAGAGAAAAAGTGAATTTTCGATGGAATCGAAGATCAAAGATGCGTCAAAGGGAACTTGTGCTTTCTTTTGCATGCGATGCATCGCAAATAGATTGTAAACCCCTCGCAATTCGATGGTGATGTGAAATGAAGTGCGAATGAGATGTGATGATGATGAGGTAAAATGGCACCAGAGTGAATGAGAGATACAGATTGCACATCATCACCGCGACAAAGCAACGGCTGAAAGTGAGATGAAAGCGTGGGAGCTCATGGGAAAATGCTCTTGCATACACATCCATTGTTATCAAATCGATGTGCTTCTTCTTCTTCTTGTGTCTCGTGTATGCTGCTTTAGGTTTTCTTTTACGTGTGTGCGTGCTCTGGATGCGCTCTTTCATTGCGTTGTTGAATTGTCAATTCTGCCCGCAAGCACTTCACCATTTCACATAACCAGAAAGCAGTCGAAACCAAAAAGTACGCACGGTCCTATCATCGTCAATATTTCCATTTTGATGATGCTTAATAACAAGGTTTTTGAAATTTGCTTTTTTTTCGTCGATTATGCATTTGAAGGCACGTCATGTGCTGCAACCAAAATAGTCCAACAATAAAGCAATAAACGCTCACAAATGTGAGCGACCCGACCTGCGTACAAAATCCATCAAATAATCATTCGGTAATTATCATCGCAGTCATTATCTTTTCATATTTTTGTTTTCGGAATAAACAATGCGAATATTCGCCAATTCACAATGAAATTTAAACAAATGAAATAATAAAAACAACACACACACACACCAATTCAACGAACCTGAGAAAACTAATGATGACTGTTTATCTATTGTTACAAAAGTGATTCCTCGAAATGAAATAAAAAAAAACACAAAATAAATTGATTATGCTTTCGCTGTGACTGCTCCACATACATTCGCCCAGGTGTTCGTGTACATTTCCAAAATTTGTAACCTTCGTCAACCAATTTTATTCATTATCTTATTTTATTTTTTCTTTTTTTTTAATTATTTGATGGCTTGTTATATTTTCATATGTTGTTTCCATAACAAATTAAAATGGAACAATTGGCACGCGTGAATATGCAACAGCCGTGCACAACCCGTTGAGTGCTATTGAACTCGAAAACAATTTACTTCACCTCTGCGGTAAATTAAATGAGAGAAAATTAACAGGCCTGAAATATTATGATGAAGAACGAAAAAACGCTGCGTGTGTAAGGTGTGTAAGAGAGTTGTATTCATTTAACAAATCGTATTTCATTCATTTTACATTCGAATATATCAAAACATATAAATATTAAAAGAAATGACTTTCTATTTCATTTTTCAAGAGCACATTCTGATGCAGATTTTTCACTCAAGTCACATTTTTACACACACCAAGTCGTGTGACACGATAAATGTACGTGCAATTTTTTTTTATCGCCCATTTGTTTTTCTTTTTTTTCTCAGAATAAAAGAGAAATACACATTGAATGGCAGACAGAGACACTTTTTACGTAGCATTTCGGTAGCCATTTAGCGTTTGTCTCACTGGAATGAGCTTGTGTTTTCACAGAATCCGAATTTGACATTGTTCGCAATCGGACTATGTTTAGTTCAGCCATTTTTTTCGGGTATCGGGCTGAAATTTCGGATCTTGACGTTTCAATTTGCTGATCTGGGATTGAAAGAACCAATTTTTTGTTGATCTAGAACATTTTTTATCCCTCTGGACTGAAATGGCCAAATTTTCAGCCCAATTCTCGACAGCCTGCACTTAATCCAAACTAAGCCCGATTGTGAACACTGGTGGCTACAGGTCTCAGCCGAATCCACAGTTATACATTATATGTGAGAAGAAGCTATGAAATAAATAAAGGTATTAAATGTGATAATTGAGCGTTTTAGAAAAATTATGAAATAATTAATTGACTGAATGGAAATCTTTGGAGTGTAGACCGAATTTATTTGTTTCACTCTCAACTCTTTCAAAAAAAAAAAAAAAAAAAAATGACAAATTGCGACTTTCGACATCAATTTCATTGAAAAATGGACAAATATGAATAAATAAGATAAAAATCAACGTCCGGAGTGTATAAAATGATCATTTATTAGTTACAGTGGAATCTTTAGAATATTGGTTATGGTGCAAACGCTACACTTGATATGGTTAGCGTAATGCATGTTGCACAAACCGATGTCAACAATCGCTCAATTGCATATTTTGTTCGTAAAGCGAACAAGTCTTTAAATTTCCTGCTGTGTTTTTCTATAAATGGTTGTAATTTGCACGGTATTTGATGTTGAGTGTGAATTCTTGTTATAAATAACGTTGTAATTAAGTAGCCTAAAGCAGTAGATGGGGGTTATGGTCTAATGATTTTTCCATGGAATTTCATTTGTGTTGAATATTGTATGTGTGTGCGTGCGCGTGAGCTCGTATGTCCGAAGAAAGAAGAATCGATTTGTTTGGTGAATTTAAACCATTTCTTTGGTAAATTTAATTATTGTTTATGGTTATTTGTGCCAAATGTAGAACAATAGACTTTTCGTTGGCTACTATATTTTCGGCGCGCGCGCTTGTGTGTGTGTGTAATTTGATCGTGATGGTGATGATGACGGCGACAACAATGACTATGTTACACAGCAGCTCGCGCATGCTCACATAATAATATACAATTAAAAATGTTATTGCAGTCAATGAACTATAAAAGTTTCTGTTCATTCTTTTTCTTGATGAGATGGCCTCATTTGAATGTGAATGTGAGAACAATTGGTAAGAACGAATTCTCGAAAGAGTTTTTTTGGTTCTCTTAACGAAATCACAACGAGAAATAGAGAGAAAGAGAGGAAAAGAGAGTCAACGATTTCGGTGTTTGCGATCGCAATTCCGATAGTTGCATAGTAAAATAAAAACGAAGAAGAAGAAGAAGAAAACGAATAAGAAAAAAACCCATAACAAACACACGTACAATTGAAATGCGTTCACATCAGTTCATATATGCTAACGGCAGATTAGCACCCAAAGCCTAAGAAAAGAGAATCCGATACTATATCGTATATTGTACGCATGCATGCATAATATATTAAGTGATCGCTTGAATTCAATGCAAATGAAAAATTTATGTGCGCGCGCACACTCGAACGTTGATCGGTTGGCTTGGCATTTGCATGGTTCTTGTTTTGCTCTCGTTGCTCAAAAAGACAAATAGATTTTATGCTAGACAGACAGCAAATCAAGCAGTCGGGTACGAGTGCGTATCCATAAAATGGCATCAAATGGTTGGTTCGACTTTGGTATGTGTGTGTGTGTGTGTGTCTGTTTTTGGCCTGTTCGTTTTTCATTTTAATTATGTGAAAAAGAGTTTTCTGGCTACTGCCCAGATAAAAACATTTTTTAACGACCAAACTGTGCAGATTCCGAGCCAAGCTAAGGCAACTGGAATCTATCCAAAGCTGATGGCTATGTGGTAGCCTTGAATATCAGATTTGTATTTTGACTGCCGCTTGTTTTATTTTGTGTGTGTGTGTGTGTGTGTGTGTGTGTGATGTGCTGTGCATTGTTTACCAGTTCACCATTGTCTTGGTTTTGTTTCATTATTTGTTTGGTGTTTTTTCGTTGGTTGATGGTTTTTTTTTGTTTGATTCGTATATATGGCTCGTTGTTTTCTGTGTGCTTCTTGTTTTCGAATGTGTGATGAATTTTAAATTTGTACCATCAGAAATTTGATCATTCGGGTTCAATCTTCGGTGCGAAACGAATTTGCAGTGCGAATTGCATTTGCACAAATAAAAACACTGCAATCGTATTGAATATCATTCGCTGCACTTTTACTTGTACTCGCGAAACAATGCACAGCCCTTGTGAAAAAATAAATGACTGCCAGCCAGACGACTGGTAGACGACCATAGTCGTTTTTCAAACGATTTTCATATGTACTTTAGATGGTTTCAGTCAACTGGCAATCGATTGATAATCGATTGACAACTGTATGTCAGTCGTTTGCTAGTCGATTTTCAAACAACGCCAGAATGGTTTTCAGTCACTTTTGCCAAACGACTGTCTGCTCAATCGTTTTCTTTTTTCACACGGGAGATACACCAAATATCGCACTCTGATTTGCGGTCGATTTATGCATGCGGCTCATAGTTGCGCCTAGCAATTCAGACAGATCAACAAGTCGTTCGTTTAACAAGGTAACTTAACACCAATCTCAAAACCGTCTATTGCGATGAAATTGGAAGAAAAAAAACACTCCGGTTGATTCCAACAATAAATGCGACTGAACTATGAATCTTAAACCCCATTGTTTTGCATCGGTAGTGAAGAAGATGATGAAAAACAACAACATTAAAACCGATTGTAATTATGAACACATAGACACAATAAGCATAAAATAGAAGTTAAACCTAAATGTAGCAAACAACATATAAAAAAAGGAAATGAACGAAAATGAAAAATAAAAATGAAAAAAAAAACTCCACAGAAAAGAGAGCCACAATGCAACAAACGTTGACTGTATAATCGAAAGCGTACCCACAACAGATCAACAATTAAAATTGATAATAGAGTCGAAGTGAGGAACCGCACCACACCAACACAATTACAGCATACGCAAATTGTGATCAACCTCCCACAAAAACAAAACCCGTTCACTCTCATACGCAATAGATGCGAACTAACCAAGTCAATTGCTCTCACTTGGCTCAGTTTCAGAGCATCAGTTTAATTTTTTCTTTGAGCGCGCCAAATGTGCGAACGCGTTCACTCAAAATCAACAAAACAATCACACACAAAACACACAACAATCGAAAATAAAATACCAACCTCATCACATCATCCAAAACGCCAATCTACACACTCGCAACTGATCTGCACACAGTCACGACTCTCATGCGTCTCTCACCTGTGAAATGATGTGATGGGCAAAGAAACACAATACGAACCCATGGATCCCTCTACACTACCAAACGCAGCCCAGTTCATGTGCTGTTGTTGTTGTTGTTGTTTATTTCGGGCTTTTCCTCACTCGATTTGATACAATTTTTAGCGTAGTTTAGCAGTCGAATTTTTAGTCTTTAGATTGCGGTGTTCAGAATCGGATGTAAAACGGTTTTGTGTGTTTGGCGCGTGCGTACTCGTCTCATTCATCAACCAATTCAAATTATTCGAAAACAATAATCGTTAATGCGTGTAACATAAATGGCACGATCGGAATTTAAAACCCAAGAAAAAAAAAAAAAAACATTGGATTTAAAATTGTGATTGAAATAAACGAATAAAATAGAAAAAAATCAATGAATTTTTGGTGATGCGTGAACAATTTACGTGTTTGTTTGAATGTTTTGTTTTTTCTTCAAATTTTCACGCCAATGTTGCTAAATTGAACATTTTAACATAAATTCTTCTAATTCAATTAGCGTTTGAATTAATGAATTTCAACGAAAGTTATGATCTGTTAAAAGGCAATTTTATTGGTTGCACTTTCTGGTGCACGGAATTCAGAAAAAATCAACAGAGATTCGTTTCTTATAAAACAAACAAAAAAACACACAGAGAAGGCAAAGTTACACGCGAACAAAAGAATTTGGAATAAATCATCATTTCAGTGGAATTGATTTGTAATATCGCACATAGTTTTGTTTTATTTAAGTTGTTTCGTTGTTGGGTCTGGCATGCGTAAAAAATAAATGATAAATGCTTGTTGAACAGCACGCCATGTTCTTAATGAATTTCGAAAATTGATTATGAATCAAACGTTTTAAGAGTTACGGCCTGATGTTTTACAACAGCTCAAACAAACAAAAAAACTGTTTTTAAAACCAATCAAATTGCGTTCGCTTTGTCCGAGAAAGAAAGAAACACACACACGAAACAAGCATTTAATACAGTTGTGTTAAATGGAAGGAAAAAAAACAATAGTTAAATGCGATTAATTTGATGTTATTCGATAAAAATCAATGGTGATTAAATGATCAACGAATCAGATGTTTTTCATAACTGAAATTACATGGACAATTTTCAACAAAAGTGAAGCTAAAGAATAAAAAAAAAAAACAAACGATCTTGCAATTTGGCCAAATCGATTCATTTGCGATCATTAATCGATTAAAAACAATCAAACGCAAACGATCATTCCAATTACAATGGTTGAAATTGTTTATTGCTGTGAAAACGAAGTCAACTATCAAGCAGAGAAGCGAACAATTGTTGCGGTGTGCCGCCCATTGTGCACATTAGGCGCGTTCAACAATCATTAAAATCGATTTTTTTTTCTTTCTAAATTGTGAATTGTTTTTGAGCGGATAATTTTCGTACGGTTTTTTGTTGTTGTTATTTTTTTTTCTTTGTTGCCCCGATGAAGCACTTAAACATGTTAACAAAGTCGCTCAGTTGCCAAGAAATTTGGACGAAACAAGTGCCACCAGATCCATCGTGTGTGCCACAAGCGTCAAACAATGGCGTAGCTGATACAGCGCTGGTTGCATCGAAACGCCATAAATCCAGTGATAAATTAACGAAATCAAAAGCCGAAAATCATAAAACGGTCATTTATTTTGGTGATTCAATATCAAGTAAAAAGCAACACAATCAACTGCAGCAGCAGATGAAAGCACAACAGGCGGCTGTAAATCAGCGGCCAAATTTGCCAACCAATTCGAATGATGATTCATCGGATTTAAAGCATGCACAACGTTTGTGCGATGAAATGCTATTTAAGCGTCAACCGAATAAACCGGCCAAAGGTAATGAAGTGCATTCAAAGTGTGCCACCGATGAAGTGGTGACCATTGTTAGTGATGTTAAAGTGATCACAAATGACAATTTGAATATGGTAAAACATTTAAAATCAGTGATTGAAGAAAAATGTCAACCAAAAACGGACACATCCAATTCCATTGAAATTAAACAAAGCGACGCAAGTGTTACAAATTCCAGCGAATTGAGTACTGATTCGGCTATTACGGTTGATACGCATGTTGGCAAAGTGGTGGAAATTGGCAAACAATTGCCATCATTTATTGAAAGTATTGTGAATGGTGTGATCAATATTAAAATCGATGATAGCTATGATGCGGCCACAAAATTAGTGCGTTCACTTGAAAGTGCAGACACTGAAGATACAGACAGCTTTGATGCTATGGACGATGGAAATGATATTTTCTTAGATGTTGGCGGTGAAGTCAATAATATGTATCTCGATTGGAGCTTTGTTCAAGATTGGCGATCACGGTAACGATTCTCCTTTCTTCTTTTTTGTTCGCCAATTCTTTGAATGGAATTCAAATTCCATTTGAGCAAATTTACCTCTGGAATAATTATGGTTGTTCATAGTTGAGCGATGAGTCTATACATTTCTTGCAATTTTGAGCCTATTTATCGATTTCTTTCACATGCGTTTTAGATTATCATGATAAATTGAGGTGTTTGAAAGTTTTTTGTTCGTTAGAATTTCCATACCATTTTAAACCGATATTAAGTAGCTTTTGTAGAAAAATGTTGAGTAAACTCGCCTCTAATAAACTAATAATTAACTAACTAAACAGGCCGTCGGGGAATACACGTGATGTACCTCTGTTCACAGCTTATGTATCGCCAAATCCAAATTCATCGCCATCGATGGCCTGCAATGGAACTAATGTGAATGGAAGCCCAGCAAATGGAATGAATGCTTCGGTTGTTATGAGTCCACAATCATCGTTATCAATGAATATGAATCAATCGATTCGTGTTCATAGTCCTGCCACAGCAACGCCAGCTATTCGGGCACCAAAAGAGGTTGCCTTTCGTCCAAAAGGTGCATAATTTATTAATGGAATCATCACTATTCTTTCTTCTTTATTCAATTTCACTTCAATAAATGTAATCAAATCGCCTTCCTCCCCATATTCATATAGGAACACCCGATCAAAAGCCAATCAACGAATTCAATTCGATAACGCCATCAAATATTGCAGGCAATACATCGACAACGACAAACACAAGTACGATCACAATGTCACCGAAAAGTGTCGATACAATCGATGGTACGATGAGCTATGGTGGCAATTCAAATGCAACAACCTGTTTAATTGGCACAACCAATGCAAATATGACAAATTTAAGTACAATGATTCCAGAACGTGACACCAATGGCCATCCAATGGCTGGTCATATAAAAATGAAGTCAATGAACTGTAAATCAATTCCACATCGACCAATCGCTGGCCCCGCTAAACTAACAATACAAAGCATTCCAGTTAAATCGCAACCACCAATGCTCAGCTCCAATTTAAGCAATCAACGTAAATCCATTCAATCACATTTGAATGAAAATCAAATGATTAATGGCATTGGTAACGTACAAAACAATACTAGTAACAATAGTGCAGTGAAATCAACGGCCATCGCTCAAAGTACAGAAGCTTCACAAAATCTATTGAATCAACAAAAAAATACGATTATCATGCGTACACATCATCATGGTGGAACGAATGAATTGGTGCGCGGTTTGCAACGTGTTCAAGAATGTCATAGTTCATCGGATGAAAATCGTTCATCGGGACATGCAAGCATGTCAGACACTGGACATGGTAGCAGTTCACCTGGATGTGGTAAATTGATAACTTTTATTGACTGATCAATTTTAAATTACATTTTATTTTCATTGGAATTGCGAAGGCATTTAAAAAAAATTAATCATGGTAAAGTTTGAAGCTAAAGCAATCCATAATATGATTGGAGTGGTCAATGAACAATACTTTCAAAAAAAGTATATTTTTACATTAACTTTAAGCTTACACATTTTCTGTCAATTTTGTTGAAGTGGGTTTTGTGTGTCGCTTCACAAAACACACTTGAAATTCAAGTCAAAATACACATTTTTGTGAATTTTCATTTGGATTCGATAAAATTTGATGATATTTTGGTATGAAAAAATAGTCTGAACTGTTATTTATTGACGACTTAAAAAACGATACCAATTAAATTATTGAACTCACAGAAGACTCCAGCATACAATTTTTTCAAGTATTTGCTTTCGAAATATTCATTGATGTGTGATTTGTATAGCCTTAGGTCCTTTGCCAGAAGACCGTTTAGCAGCCGGTGTAACGAACCGTAGCACAAGATCAAGTACGAGTGCTGGCCATTCAAGAGCGAGACATCGATCAACACCGGCAAAAGGACCATGGAATGGTAACGGTGGCCTTGAAGACATTAAATTGGCCATACAACAATTGACAATGCGTTCACAAACCAGCACAAGTACATACAGTAGCTTGAGTGCTGGTTCGGAAATGGAACCACGTCGTTTAGGCCGATATTCATCACTCGAAACAGTCAATACAAATGTTACAAGTGCTGATGAATTCGTTTGGATTGATTCACACAATCGTTTGGTTGAATTACAGCATCCACCGTGGAGTCAACATTGTCTTCTTCGTGTTATACGAACGGGACGTTGCCGTGAATATGCCGAACGAATTTCACTCGAAACAATTCCACGATTAGGTTATTTGCTGCAGCGAGCACTTGTTCGTGTGGCACGCGAAATTCAACGGTTGTCAATTGGTTTGGGATTATGTTCAAAGCATGAAGTGGCTGGTGCTTTTAAAATTGTTCTTTGTCCAGCTTTGGCAGATTCATGTATTAAAGCTTGCTTGAGAGCGGCTGCAATGTTTGGTGTACCCGGCGACAGTTCATTGCGACAAAGTAAATCATCACGTGCTGGTCTGCAGTTGTCCGTTGGACGTTTTCATCGTTGGATGTCGGATGCACGATTGGGTCGTTTTGTGCATGAATATTCAGCCGTTTATTTATGTGCTGGTCTGGAAAATTTACTTGAAGAAATTCTATTGCAGTGCATGCCATCTGATCCGAGTATGTCATTAACTGCCACTGGATTAGAGCATTCGATTGCAAGCAGTGGTGATCTATGGGGTCTTTTGCAACCATATGCTCATTTGAATGCTGGACGCATTGCATCAGGAGCGTTAACAATGCCACGATGGGCTAGCCAATCATCGATTGGTTCAAATCCAAATCTTCCGATCAATTCAGCGATGGAACCTTGTCTATTGACCACTTGCGTTGGCAGCGTTGCTGAATTGAAGGATTTAGTACTTCGAGCACAAAATAAATTCAATCATTCAGCGCTGTCACACACGGCACTAGTGGCGCTATTCTATTTTATGCGCTGCTCACAGTTGGAACATAACGAAGGTTGGACATTTTTTACACTTTTTGAAATGAATCCCGATGGATTTTCAATTCGATTTAATCATTTTTATCTGTTTATGATTTAGAGAGTAATAATGCATCGAATGGAAACAGCAGCGTGCAAGAGCTCTGCTATGAACGAGCTTATGTTGTTCTTCCACCGCTTGTCGAATGGCTCCGTGTTGCTTCAGCGCATGCTGAATATCGTCATTCGCTAATCATTGATAGCGATGACATTATGCAAGCGGCTCGTTTACTGTTGCCAGGTGTCGATTGCTCACCACGGGCAGTTGGTGCTGATGAAGAGTTGCCACCGAAGAGAAGCGCATTTTCAATGAAACCACAATCACCTACACAGCAAATTCAGCCGTCCATTGTGTCGAATCCAAATATTCATGTGAGAAATTTCTATTTCTTAAGAATCAATTCAAATCTTAATTTACATTTTACCAAACCGCTTTGTTGCTAGGTTATCGACGATAATGAATACGCTCGACGTGCAACGATTGCCTTAGCCTTCCGTTTAATGTTGACCGGAAGACCTGAGCTTCTGATTCAAGCTGGATCATTGCTACCATCATCAACGAGATATGATTCATTGAATCAAGCCGGAATGACTGCACTCATGATTGCATCCATTCGAAATGATGAATTGGCAATACAACAGTTACTCGATGCAAATGCAGATCCAAATGTTGAGGTGCCTTCAATTGGTGCATCATCTTGTTCGGCTATCCATCCGGAAACACAACATTGGACAGCTATCACATTTGCTGCATGCCGTGGCAATTACAATGCGGTTCGCATTCTTCTGGAGCGTGGAGCAAATGTTGAAGGTGGCGCATGCCTGAGCGATGACAAATGTACTTTAACACCGTTACAAGTATCGAGTGGTTCTGGATCCGTTGATATTGTATCGTTGCTGTTGTCACATGGTGCAAATGCATTTTTATCCACACAATTCAAAGATACGCTTTGTTTTTCGGGAACAGCACAACGTGGTTGCTATAGTGCAATATCCGTGGCGGCTGCACATGATCAGCGTGCCACATTGCGTAAATTATTATCACATCCACTTGCACCGGTTAGCCGTGAAGTGCTATCATTGGAAGAAATGCTGGCTGAAGGTGATAATAATGCACGAAATCCAAATGTTGATCGGCAAAATGAAATTCCACCAACGATGACCAAAACACAAATTAAGTGTCTGCAGGAAGCGATGTATCATAGTGCGGAGAATAATCATTTAGGTAGGTTCTGGATCGGGTTTTTTTTCTTCTGAAAGTGAAAATGGAATTTTCAATCGCATCGCATTGATATCCCAGTCGATCGGAAAAGCTTTCGAGCGAATTTTCACTCATTGATGCATTTTTCTTATCTAAATGCCAATTAGAACATTAATGATAATTAGTCCACAAAAAGTCATCAGTTTATTGGAAATTAATGAATTTTGCTCAACAAATTGATTAAACATTCAATTCGATAGTTTTTGATAAATCGGTTGAGACATCAGTCCTAGCCTCAGTCGATGCGATTGGTTTCAAATTGAAATGTTCAATCCTCAACAGGGAATCTAATGATTTTATCTGTTTTTTTTTCTTCACACAAAAAAGATATAACAATTGAGCTACGTGCACTGGGCGTACCATGGACATTGCACTGCTGGATGCATGCATTGTCCGCTGCACATGAGCTGCGCCTTGATTCCGTCATCGATCAATTGCTTCAGGATTTCTTGCAAGTGTGCCCAGATGATTACAGTTCACAATTTGTCACCGAATGTCTTCCATTGTTATTCAATATTTTTCGCTACAGCAAGGTAAGCAATCGATTCATGCAGCAATATGTACAATTTGTATGTGTCATGTAAATAATAAAAGTGAATGAAAATTGATAAACTGAACGATTTATTTGCGGTTAACATGTATATTTTATTTATTCGTTTCACCCGCCCGTTCCGGGAATTCACAGAAAGAAGGAACCACACTCTTATTAGCTGATATTTTTGCAACTTGTTTTGGATGGGAGCCAATCAAATTGATCAAAGAGCCAGTACTTCAACCGGCAAATGGATCACGAATTGATCCAAAATTTGTGAACAATCCGGAATTGAGTGACGTTATGTTCAGGTAAATATTTCGTGTATTATTTTCTTTTTATATATATCACGTTTGGTTATTTATCAAGCGAATAAAAAGCAATATCAATAAATCATAAACGATGATAAATTTTTTTTTTTATATATTTTTTTCAAAACACTTGGAAATTGTTCGCGTTCATACCCGATATTATAGAGTTGAGGGTAAAATATTTTATGGCCATAAAATTGTACTTGTCACTGCATCACCGCGCTTTCAAAGCATGTTGAGCTCAAAGCTCAGCGATGGAAATACGCCGACTGTTCAAATCAACGATATTCGATATCATATATTCCAAGTAAGTGTCATGTCATTCACCACATCATTTCACATTTAATGAAGCCATTACAATAAAAATTGAATTGGTTTGGTGTTGTTTTTTGTTTTCTTTTTTGTGTCCTCTGATTCTCTGTCACTTCATATCTGTCTGTCTTTAATCGTCATTAAATGTGTGTGTTTTTTGCTCTCTCCCTCTCGTTATCTCTCATTCAATGTCATTGCAGCTGGTCATGCAATTTTTGTACAGCGGCGGTTGTAATTCATTTGATGTCGTTGCACCCGGCGATATATTGGAATTGATGGCAGCAGCTAGCTTCTTTCAATTGGAAGATTTACTGCGGTACACCGAAGCACGATGCTCACAAATGATTGATATTGATAATGTGGTTGCGATGTATATTCATGCCAAGGTAATTAATTTATCATAATTTGTTGCATATCTGTTTGACTGCACTAAACATTTGGACAACACTTAATTAAACTTCCATCTTCTTCCGCTACAGGTCTACAATGCACCAAAACTAATCGAATACTGTTATGGATTTTTACTTCAAAATATGGTTGCACTTCTCACATACGATGATTCGGTGAAGCGTTTACTATTCGCCAAGAAAATTCCCAACAATGATGTACTCAATGGTCTACTGCAAACATTACAATTGCGCATCAAACAACGACGTTCCGTACAAAATCCCGGCATTCGACCGCCCACTATGGTGTCTGTTAATAAAATTGTAAACAATAAGCCTTAAAACAAAAATCAAAAACAAAAACAAAATATGCGTCCAAAACTCCTGCCGAAGCCCAATTTTTGCAATTTTAGTTTATTTATCGCGTTTTTTCATCTTTTCGCCAATCCCATAGCTTTGTACTTATAGAAAAAAAAAACATCGATTTTGTTTTGTTCTTTCTCTTCAATTAAATGAAATTGACAAGGTATCAATGACTTTTGATTGCGTATTAAATTTTTTTTTTTTTAGAAAAGTCGACATTTTATTAGACTGTAGATCGAAAACAAAATCGTTATTAATTGTTAATGGAATTTGTTATTTAAAGAAAACACAAAACAAAAACAAGAAGTTTGCGGTTTGCACGCTCAAATGAACGAATTGAACGTGTTTCATTTTCTTTTGGATTTTATTTATGCATTAAATTAAATTTGACATTTTGCATCGCATAACAAATCAACACATTTCCAATACTTTAATCACAATTTTATCATTTTGTATTTTTATTTCTTTTGCGATTTTATTATTTTTTTTTTCTATTCAAATCTATCGTTAGTGTAATGTTCTCTATTTTATTTTTTTTACTTTTAAATTTGCAATTCGTGTTCCACTTTCGATGAGTCCGATTCATGTTAATAATTTAGAAAGAAAAAAAAATGTTTTGTTTAGTTTTATCTTTTTATTTTTGTATTGTGTAGAGAAAAAAAAACATCTTGTATTTTATCTGTCGTATATGCTATAAAATATATTGAATACATTTTTCAAACTTTTTCTTGAAATAAATTTGCAAAAACATTTTTTTTTTTCAATTTGATTCGTTTTTCTTCATCGAGAGAAAAAAAAACCAATTGAAAATGATCTGTATTCAAGTTGCATCATTTATCGTTCTAAAGCAACTATAAATTGAGTGGATGTTCAATCAAAATGACGAGGTAATCAAATATTTCATTGTGTTTAAGTGAATTGATTTTGTTATTGTTGTTGTTGTTGTTGTTGTTGCTATTCAATTGGAAAGTTGAATGGTATTTTCAGTAGCTAAACTGAAATGCAGGAGATTGAAATGCTATAAAATGCTAATGAAATCAAATGTCGACTCAAATTAATTAGCAAATGAAGAATGGACGTGATATTATGATCGAATTGATGAGTGGAAACAAGAGTGTTTTTGGATATGGTTCTGGAGTCAATCTGCCAAATCATGATTCCCTAGCGGGCTGCTATGACAAAAAAAGGTATAAACAAATAATGAAATGACTGCAAAGCGTTACAACAACAATTCAAATAACACAAAAGCACATTGTTGAGACAATTGAGATGACACTCAACCGAAATGTAAATTCTTTAGTACCAAAAAATCGATTTGCCCGTTTATTTGTTTTGTTTTGTCATTTCATTCGTGGGCACGGCCGAATTGCTGTCGCATCCTGAGCAACTGGTGAATTTGTGTGTTCGTCCATTTTCAATTCCCGTGTTGAGATATAAGCTGTATATTCATTTATGCGAAAAAGCTTCCATTGTGAATGGACTTGTTAGCAAATATTTTGCACAGTTGCCTTGCCTGGCGCTGTGTGCCCTGTGATGTGTTTGTGTGTGAGTCGCTCACACGCGACAGGCAAACGAAATTGATTTTAATACTGTTTAACTAGATGTGATGAGCAAATACGAGAGAGAGAGAGAGAGAGAGAGAGAGAGAGAGAGAAAGAAAAAAAAAGAAGTGACAATAACATTCAATTGAAACGGTCCAGAGGGTGTGAGCGAGGTAAAAGACATCCGAATTGACAAGACGCTATTTTGATTGAATTAAATTTTCACTTGAAATGCAAAGAGAAGAAAATTCACTCGCCTTCGTATTCGTCTTTGGTAGTCTGTCATCGTTCCACATTACAAAGTGGATAACCGGCAGTCAAAATAAAACAATGACTTCGTGTTTCCCTTCCGTAAAATTTCAATTCAATGATTTCACGTTGGTATTCGCATCACTTTGGCTACTATTTGTGTACAGCAGTTTTTTCTTCCTTCTTTTTGGGATATTGGTGCTGTTTTTCGTTGCTCGCACCTTGCATCATTTTCAATTTCCTCAATTGTTTCAACACCCTCCCGCCCCCGCTGCCTGCTCGCAACCCAAATACGTTACGCTGATGTTGTCATTGTTGTAACGCTTATTGTTGAAACGAATGAATGTGCTACTTCATTTGTATTCAAATTTTAAATGCCGTTATTTTCTCTCTTGCCGCTGCTGCTCCCGCTGCTCATATTAAAAGAGAGGCATCCGGTTGATGCCGGATTGTTTACAGTATATTTCAAGTGCTGCATTAATCCAGCAACGGTTGCTTTAGCTACTCTCAAATGGTACATCGATGATACGCATTCATCAATAAAATTGTCAATGGTGATCACGAGTCGATTTTATGCCTTGTTTGGCATTTAATGTGATTTAACATTTTGACCGAAGTTCGGTTTTTAATGACTTTTCGAATACTTTGTATGACTATTTTTTTTTTTGGGTGGCATGCAATGAACATCCGAATATCTCATCCGATTTGGAATTAATCACGAAAGTGAACAAAATAACAAATCCGTTTCAATTTATTTGAAATTCGATCATTTACGTCATTTGCTGCACTCCCATCCGGGCCAGGGGGTTGGCGCTAGAGTTTTGGGCATTTTGTCAATGTCCATTTTGATGTTTGACTTATTTTACCCCACTCAGCAACAGCAAATAACGACTAAGTGTTATTTTGTTTCAAAACCCATTGAAGTTAAGAACAACAACAACAAAAAAACCATCTGGAGTGTCTTGTGACTGATCTTCCTGCCTTAAAGCGAAATGACAGAAAAAAAAATTACAACTTGAAAAGGTTTTTTTCTGTAGTTTTTTTTTAAATATTTCTTTTAGATGAAAAATGTACTCAATCAAATTGAGCCGATGTAAGAGATATCTTGAAATGACGTGCACTGCATACACAATAAGCGACACTCAAGATGCCTGATGTTTAGGGGTTGTGTTGCTTTACACGCTGATATCAAAAATATTCGAAAAGAATAAAAAAGCAACGCATTTCCAACGAAAACGAACCCTTTTTTTTAAACACACAACCATGTGAACGAAAAATGTGTGCGAGCCAAAAAAGCACATTCCATCTTCTTAGGCTTTGCTCATATTTTCTTTTTGCTATCGATAAAAATTATAACGCCATTATGAAAAAAAAGAAGTTAGAGAAGATGGCGAAAATCCAAAAATCGTATCAAAGAACATCATTAGAAATTGCGTTTGACAGTTTTTTTTTCTTGGGCTGCTCATGTAACTGTAGCAACCACTCAACTCTCCCTCTCTTTTCATCGCATGTGATTCGCATGCCGTTTTCCATCGTATTAACCGAATATGTGAAATCAATTCACTGTTATTTGTTTCGTTTCGTGTTTTTTTTTGTTAGATGTGGCAGCAAGTTGATACTTTACATCAACTCACGACTTAACATCGCACTCACAGCGTTTCTATTACAACAGCATTTTACTTTTACCTGAATTTCACTTTCTCTTCATATTCCCTTATCGTTTGACTTTTTCTGGATGCTTTCGATCATTTACGGGTTTTTTCTATCTCTTTATACAGAATTCTCGACTTTTTAACCGGCTTTAACATTGAGGTTTCCGAAAAGTTGTTGTTTTTGTTGTTTCTAGAGGAGGTGGGCTACAATCAGAATCCCAAATGAAACTGTTCACTCAAAAGTGTGCATGTTTTATTGCACTTTGACATCGAACAAAAAAAAACACACATTTTTGTTATATTACATTTTCATATATTATAAATCCAGTATGTGTTTTACATCTTCGATTGGTATGAAGTTACAAAGCTATTACCAAATTCTACTTGTACTTTTATGGCCGTCACTGTGTTATATCTTTGAGCACTGTGGAGATTTCAAGATGCCATCTTCGGATTTTGTTCACTGTGTATTTCAATAGCACTGAGAAAAATCGCCTTGAGATGGCATCGTTGTCGAATGTATTTAAAGAGCCGCATATGAATGTACATAAATAACATTTGGGGAGGTTCATGGCATATCGGTGTTTTTTTTTCGAAGTTCTTTTTTTTTGTTTCTACGAAAAGTCGATTCGATATTTTCATCGTATTTTATTTACAAACATGACATTTTCATATCGTAAAATTTTGCTCGAGTCGTGTTCATGTAATTCAAAACATTGATGTTGTGCACCACACAACTGTTCATATATTGAATTTTCGAAAAGTGTCTATTTCCAGATGCAATTTTTTTGTTTGTTTTTGCTTATTCGTTTTTGGCTTTGGGGCTTTGTTTTACAGCCCACACAATTTCGACTCTCAAGGTAAGTTGATGCAGATTTATATTTCCAATCTAGCTGTGTGGGTTTTGTTACTCCCTGCGTGCCTAAATCATTGGAAGCCGATTAAAACAGCTCACATACATATGATTCACATGATGTGGAGCTCAGCACTGAGTACTGAATATCCAAAACTGGTTTTGGTGTTAAAAAAAAAAAATTCGAAGAAGAGCAAAAATGTTGAAAATCTGAGAAAATTCTCTGTGTGAAAGCCTTTTACTGAATACTCCTTTTCAGCAAGTGAAAAGAATAGCAATCAAAAAGTTCTGCTCATACACAAATATAGAAAGTATTCAAAATAATCAGTTACCGACCTGTTACTTAGTGACACAGTTTTCCACTGGACTTTCATTCCATTCGAATGAATGGCACATTTTCTCGCTCGTAAGCAACATTATAGATAATGGACTCTATTAATATTTAACTACTTGGTTCTGCTGTTAACTCAGACGGTTACTTTATGGAATGAAACTTTTCATATGGTATTTTTGTAATGTTTTCTTTTTATATGGTATTTTGTAAGCATATGTCACATGTGATGTTTGAAATAAAAGTGAACATTTCATTGGAATAAACGAAAAAAAAACTATGAATTGAAATGTGTGTATGCAGAGAATTCTCTAGATGGAAGCTCTAAGTTAATAGAAAAGTGGATGTATGCCATTCACAGAGCCACACACACTCTCTCTCTTTCAATTTTCTCAGTTCGAACGATATCTTGCAATTTTGATAACATATTTTAAAACTTAAATTAAAAAGTGCACAGTTAGTTCTGTGCTCTATTTCCACAAAAGTGTGCAAGCAATTGTTTTTAAATGTTTATCCCTTGTAACACAGCTTAGAAACGTTTTGTGCACTGCTTTTTTTTTCAACAGAAGTTACATCTACACAATGTTGTACACATGATTGGCTAAGAATAGAAACGAGATTACAGGATCACCCAAACAAATCGATTTCAAACAAATGCAACATGAATTATGTTCAAGCGAAGGCGCAACATAAAAATCAGATTTTGCCATGCAAACTGTGCGACGAGACAAATTCCAAAATCATGATGCTTTTTTTTCCAAAACAATTGTTATGTTGCACTTTTGTTTGAGTGATCACGTATTCGAATTTCTATTCCCAGCCACTCACATGTTCATCATAGAATCTAAATGTAGCTGCAACAACAGCAAATAATTTAAAATGGATGTCAACTGCAACTAACGTCTGTCATTCCTTATAGCATTTTTTTTTTCAACATTGAGTTAATACATTTCATAGTCAATGCGAACTAACCCCGTTTAGAAACAAATTTTACTCAATTTATACATTTTCAAAATGTTCATCATTTTCCATAAAAGAAAACAATACTGCCTAATAAAAATAAATTAGTCAAAATAGAAACATTTTTCCGCCCAGAAATTAAATAAAAGCTAATTTGATTGATGTTCAATTATCCAATCGATTTTACAATATAAATTGCACCATCTACTGAAATTAATAATTGATGATATTATGACCGTGTACTTGTCACTAATTTGAAATACATTTTGTAATTAAATTTTGAAAATTCAAAAATTCTAATTATATAGTTTAAAAATAATTGAATTTATGGTTGTTGCGCGGCCGACACCAACCAACAATAAAAAATTCGTTAAATAAAAAAGACCAACAATTCGTCAATATACTATTGATTTGTGTTTATGAGCTCGAAAAAAAACGACACCATGCGGTTTCATAAAAGCTTTATCGGCTTACAATTGTTGATGATTTATTGGGATTTTTTGTTTATAAAAATTTATCACATTAATATGTAATATCAAAAACTCACAATAAATAATAAATTTATGTGAATGAAAAAACAGATGAAAAAATTGTTTGAAAATGACTAGAATCATTTAATAAAACGAGAAAATTGCTTATTTTAGAGTTGTTGGTTTTAAGTTGATTAAATTTGAAATGGCTGCTATATTTGTAATCCGCGTTGATTGGATCAAGTAATCAATAGTTCAATTAAAAAAAAAAAACAGTTCAGTTCCAATTTAATACGATAGTGATAGTGTTCAATTACATAATGCCCATCATTCTCAATATTTTGTAAACAAGTCAAAAGTTCAAGTTGTTTCGCTCATTGAATGAGCCACATCATGTGAGTTTTGATTGGTGCTATGGAATTTCGATTAAAACTTTCACGCACCTATAGGCAAAGTTGCTGAACAAAAAAAAAAGGTGACATGAATCGAGAGAGAGAGAGAGAGAAAAAAAACGGCTCTGGGGATATTGAGATGATGGTTTGCACAAATCGGGAATCACTATATTTTGTTTTTTTTTCATAGCTGAACTCCGTTTTTTGCTTGATTTTCTTTTGAATTCAAAGTGCAATCATCTGCGTATCTCCTCCACCTCTGTGCAACAACAACAACAAAAACTAAACATAAATATTCCGAACACTGAGTGACTTTTGAAACCAAATCAATATTTCAATCTTCAGCACAACTGCTGCAAGTAAGTTTATTCTGATTCATTTTATTTTATTTTCTTTTTTTTTGGCTCATTCTTCAACGGATCATGACGATAAAAGTCGATGTTCTGTTCGTAATAGTTTGATCTTATTTCGATTTTCACCTCATAACTTATTGATGGAAATCAAATCGAAATTCTCTTGGTCGCTTCTGCTCTTTGGGTATGGCGTTTCAATGAATAATAATGTCATTTTCTATGCTTCGTTCGTATTAAAACTTCTTTAATTATTTATGTAATGTTTTACGCGACGATTTTTATATACTTCTCGAAACTCACGAAATGGAAAAGTGAAATGGAGATAGAGAGAAAGAGGGGAAGAAAGAGAGAGAGAGAGAAAGAGAAACGAAGAAGAAATGGCACATTTTTATGCGTCCCGAATGACATTCCGTGTGCTTTATTGATGTGCAACAGCTTTTACGACACTTGCACATCTATACACCGATATTCACAACAGCACTCAAATGAAATGAGCAACTGTGAATGCTGGCTGAAGCTCTTCACTTTATATAAATCGTGTGTTAGCATCACTACCATATACTTCATTTCTTATTCAAAAGCCATAAAAACCAATGAACAACAACAAAAAAAACCAACCATCTATCGTACATTAAAGTTGAACATGTCTTCAATTTTCAGCATTTTGGTGTGCGAAGTGGTGAGTAATGTGAGAAAAGATTCGAATAGAATTTTAAATTATCTTACTTTTGCACACACAAAAAAAAAACTTTTTCTTTTTCACTTGAAATCCGATTTGTTGGTCTGACAATGTCATTTTATATCAATCATCGTGTTTGCTTAGTTCAGTCATTATTGGAATTATAATGAAGTTGTTTAAAATTGATTTTGTGCGTGTGCACAAAAAACACACACCGCACAGATTAAACGTGCGATGATCCAATATTGATTTCATACCATGAATAGAGATTAAATGAAGAAGACAAATCATCATAATGATGAATTCATAGTCAAATATGATGATTCACACACAATTGAATTCAGCGAGAATTGCTATAGGGATTTCTTTTGGTGTCTGCATAACATGGGAATCACATAGCTGTCACACGGTGTTGTCAATAGTTTCGTTAAATTCATTTGTGTGCAATGTTAATACAGTGATCAACAATCATCCTAAGTACATCGTCAATGCGAGTGGCTTTTTAATCACCACTTAAGCCTACTGTGTTAATGTTGTGGGTTCGGAATGTTTCTCAGAATCGAATTTATCTGGTTTTCTGAATTGTTCAGCTGAACACGAGAACATAGCTACTACTTTTCAACTGCTCTCTGAGTCCGTATATAGCGCCTATACGCGTTTGAGGTGAAATCAGTATGGCAGAGTGAAAGCTTATATGTGCTTTTAAGCACCCACGATGCGGACTCAGATCTTCGCTTCCTTAAGATGACCTGATAAATGGCAGATATTTTCATATGGCCCAACAAATTCGGCTAATAACAATCCCCTGGGACTGTTACTTTAAGCTGGCTTTGTGTTCACATTGAAATATTTATAAACAAACAAAAAATTATGCTTGGAATCAAGTATGCTGGACTCCCTGCATCACACGTGTTTCTTTTTTCTCTCGAAATTTCGAAGATTGAAGAGATTTGGTATAAAAACAACAAAAATGGTGGAAATGGAAGAGAATGTAATTGACAACTTGTAAATTGCTTGTTTTAGTTTATTAATCCAAAATATGGAAAATGATTATGTGCCACGATTTGCAATTATGAGCTTATGTGAAATTTACGGATTTGCAAACATATGTGTCTGAACCATAAACAGCACTATATTTTAATAATAAGCAAGGTGTGTGTGTGTGTGTGCATCTGGCAACGTATAGAATATGAGCTCAACATTAATTAATATCACATTCTAGAAGCTCATTCATGTTGATGTCAAAAATCTCATTTACATCACAGCCTTTCACTGACATTTCAGGCAATTTAATGTGTATATTGTGTATGATAAACGAGGTGATTAAATTTAAGACAAGTAACATACAGACAATTTCAATGTGTTCGGAGAAAAAAGAAATATTATATGCTTTTATACAGCAAATAATGATACAATCAACATTTCTTGAGGTGATTACTGCACTCTAATTTAAGCTAGAGATTTTATGACTTGTTTATAAACATAAAACGCATCATTTTGGATATTTACTTTGCATTCGGTATTAGCCTATTCCATAACAACAACAAAATACGACACCACAGAATCCGTCATTATTTTCAAAGACCGATTCGTTTTTGGTATGGACAAATTTCATCAAAATGGCGTAATTCAAGTATCCTTTAGTAGAAAATCCATGCTGATCCATCGATGCTGATCTATTTTTCAAGCAAATGGAATAAAGCTGATTTGTAACCATAACAATTTTCGACGAATCATTATTCGGAGACAAAAAAAAGGGCTATGAGACTAGAAAATATAGGTGACTCCATTCAAAGGACTCTGGCTGCAATAGATCTAGTCTTTTCTAAAAATTACACCTGATATGCATTCAATGAGACCACACAATCAATTTGTTCCAAAATGTTCCATACAAACCCATTAAAATTCGTTGTTTACACACCTATTCATCCCATTAAAATGTGCAAATTCCAATAACAATGAGCTTAATGAAGTTGACATTTTGCATAATAAATGTGCAAGTGTTTGCAAAATCCTGCCAGAAAATTTTAACCGAGAATGTTTCCATCGGTACACATTGTAATTCGCATGGCACGGCAAAATAAAGACAAAAGCCAGTGTTCAATCTGCTCTCATCAATGATTAAAGTGTGGATTCATCACATTGCATTTACTCTCATTCTATTCAGCTCGATCTCTAGCTGAATAAAGTTTAATGCGATGTTAACGTTAAAAATCATCTATTATTCTGTCACTTGGGTTTCGTTATCATGGTGTTGTTTTCGTTGCGCTTAGCAAAGTAATTAATTGTTGAAGAGTGTTAGCGATTAAGAAATATTCACCCCGCACCACACTCCACCCCCCAACACAAGGGGTGAATTACCATTGAAATTTCATTTTCAATGATTTTCAATACCGTTCAGTGTTTTTCAATACTTTTCAATACTTTTCAATACCTTTCAATATTTTCAATGATTTCAGTATTATCTATTACACAACTTTGACATAAAATCGATTCGACTTAGAAAACTATGAAGATATTTACGCGCATTGAAATCATTGAACATCATTGAAAAGTATTGAAAAATATTGAACAGTATTGAAAAGCATTGAAAAGTATTGAAAAGCATTGAAAAGTATTGAAAAGCATTGAAAAGTATTGAAAAGCATTGAAAAGTATTGAAAAGCATTGAAAAGTATTGAAAAGCATTGAAAAGTATTGAAAAGCATTGAAAAGTATTGAAAAGCATTGAAAAGTATTGAAAAGCATTGAACAATATTTAAAACCATTGAAGAGCACTGAAACAAATCTGGAATTGCAATCATTCTGCCAAACATAATTTGACAGAAGATACTGAAGAGTAAAAATCAGTGTTTTTCAATACTTTTTCAATGATTTTCAATACTTTTCAATGATTTTCAATACTTTTTAGTGTTTTTCAATACCTTTCAATACTTTTCAATATTTTCAATTCTTTCAATGTTTCAATGGTGATTCGCCCCTTGCCCCAACACGAATTCAATGCACATCACATATTCTATCAATGTTATTGTAATGCACTCTGCACGGTTACTGTTCGGCTGTTATGTCATTTCGTCATTTCACAACTGTGTGTGTGTAGTTAATGCCAAAGAGTGGGTTTGGTGGGCTGCCCTAAGTGAATGTGAATGTGCTGTAAAATAGCACGGAAAATGGATTTTCAGTTCAGAAAAAGTTTTTACTCTATCTCAATACTTCTGACTCTACGGTTACATTAAAACTATAAAAGAAAGATTTCCACGGAATTGAAAAGTGGCAATGATATGCATATGGATGGGTGATACGCGCCATTGTGATGTGGGCACGTTTAAAAGTCTTTAGTTTTCGAACTTTAAATCATTTCGGTTGCGCGTTGGATGTTTTTTTGGGGGGTTGCGGGTGATGATGGTGGAGCAATGTTAAAGTATTTTATCTTTTGTTCTCTTTGTCTCTTGTGTTTTGCATGTCACTATATCGCAGAGTGTGTGACAATTTCAAAGCTATGCGGCATACGAATGCACCAGATTAGCGATGATGGTACATATTGTATGAGAGACGAACCAAAAAAAAAAAACACACACACACAAACTCTAGTGCGCTTATCGACGAATCTGTTTCGAATCTTATTCGTAATATCTCCTGTTACCCGCAACATGAGTAGAATTTCCGCATTTCTTTTATTTACCAATTTCCTTGATTCCGTTGCCATCGTCGTCGTCGTCGATCGTTGCTACGACTATCATGCTTTTTTGTTGTATGTGAGTGAGTGTACTCCATTTGCTTCTAACCCATTGCAAAAGTTGATATCCCCACCCCCCTCCAAAGAACAAAACCACGAAAATTTACCCATGTGCTGCAATGTATGTTCGTGGAAGTTTTTGCGGTTGGCAATAAGACAATATATCCCATCGAATCAATGTTCAAATTCGAACAATCGGAAAGCTTTGTAGCGTTTTCCACGCGAAAAGTCTAAAATTGTTCCAATGATTGATGAAACACTGAATTGAATGAGACAGACACAGCAGATGCACAGTGGCAACCAATCGACAAATAAAAACGACATCAGCAATATCGTATTGCAATAATTTTCGGTGGCATTTCAGTGTTGTAAAGTTTTGTTGTTGTTGTTGTTGTTGTTGTTGTTGTCATTGATTGAGAACTATTGAGAACTACATCGGCAGCGCCAAATCCATTGACAACTGAAATAACCTCGGGACAATTCGACACGCATATGCAGACATTCACGATTGATTCATTCGAATTGAATGAAATACGCGAACAATTTGCAACGGCGAAAAGCACGACAATCGAATCGAAAGAAAAACAACAACTGAATCATTTCATATTTTGGGAGCTCTATGATTCACTCATTTTATTTATCTGCATCGATTTTCAAATGATTTATCATGCATATGTTTGGTGTATCTATACAATATGCTCCAATGTTCATTGTTCATCTTCGAATCTCTTGCGAATCACATAAGTATTTTTATATGCCATTTTCAATAAGTTTTAAGCAGACACACACACACACCAATAAAAACAAAGGGGATGCTTTAAAATGGTTCGACTCTTCCATACTCCCGGAGCACCTCTTTAGTGTCGAACATCGCGCGGCAATAATACATTTTTAAGGTTGTTTGGGTTAATCTAAAGTAAAGCCCATAAAACAATATTTGTACGTTCTCTTTCACTTTTTCTCTGTCGCACTCGATTTTATTCAATTCAATTTCAAAACTCTTTCGAATGTTTGAAGCAACTACAAAAAAACCAACCGTATTTTCATTTCTGCTCTGTTTCCCCAGTCGAAGAACTGTTATAATTATGCGTTTGTGCTTTTTATTTCTTCTTTTTTTTTCGATTTCTTTTCTCGTCTGTCGTTTGGTTTTGTTCTTTATCGGTATCGAAATCATTTCGACTTATTTGTTCAATATGTGCGCGAATTCATCATATGGATTACATTAAACCCTGTCACGTTAAACTGTACACGTAATGGGCTCTGTGTAATGCTTTACAAAACATCAAATAAAATCCAATAATTTAAATATTTCAGTATGCTTTCAACTCAAGCCAGACGTAATGTATCGAATGTTTTCGATTTGCGAGAGAGAGAGAGAGAACGAGAGAGAGAGAGAGAGTAAAGACATCATTGAAGCGCAACAGCGTGAGCGATAAGAAAATGTGTGTGTGGAGAGCAGAGGAGAGTGGGGGGGGGGGAGGGTATTGAGAGCGAAGAGCATAAAACAAAACAGCATACACTGGATGGATTTTTATTTGATATTTTTCTTCATTTCGGGATCGATTTGAGCTAATGCAACATGATGAACATCAAGTAAGTGATGGGATCAAAAGAGCAATGCGCGACCTTCCAACAATGGCGCCTTGCTATTGGTATGTAAAAGTATACACGAATGTGTATTCCATTCAACGCTCTCGAATGTCATGCGGTTGGAATTTAAGATGCAAGTTGCGCCAAAAAGCATCCATGGTGTTTTCACCATTAAAATCCAAATGAAAAACGATTACCGAAACCACAATCGTTGCTGAATATCATGAGCGCATATTATCGAAGCATTCGATCCATGCGTCTAGACACAAAAGTGACAACAACAACACACGAAAAAAAAACAAATCCATTGCATTTCGAATCGAATGGAGATGAACGAGAAAGAGACAGAGTGCAAAAATTGTGTTTGTGTTTGTGTGTGTGTGTGGCAATCGAACACAGAAAAGCGAAGTTTTCTATGCATAAATCAAATTGAAGTAAATTTTCTCTCTTTTTCGCATTCTCTCTCTCTCTCTCTCTCTCTCTCTCTATCCTTTGCTCGTGCACCGTTAATCCAACGGACATCCCACACACACACACACACACACACACACACACCAACCATATTTGCGGGAAAATGGGCAAATATATTGCCATTATGCGAATACTTTTCGATGCTGTTAATTTGCTGCAAAGTGCTACATCAAACAAAACCAATATACGAAGCCAATTCAAGAGTCTAGTATATGAAAATTAAGCGGTTCGCATTTTCATAAAACTCGCATAATAACCAAAAATCACGTTTCGTTGAAAGTCTGGACCGATAATTCGATCGTTGAACGCATTACGGGTTTTGTGTGTGTGTGTGTGAGTGCTTATCCGCCACCTCATCTCACATGCACAATGCACATTGATTACCGTATTCTTGTGTTATCCCAAATAATGCTTAATGCTACAAGAATGAATTTGCTTGGATTATATTCACATTTTGTTTTTTGCAATTGTCTCATCGATCATAAGCTCAAAGAGACAGAGACATCGATAAAATGACCCAAAAACTTAAAAATCGAAAAAAAAAACATAAATATGAACATGAGCAACAAGGAAGCATGAAAAATAATGTTTAGTAGGTTGGCTACTTTTTGTTGGCCTGAATATGGTTGTTGGGTGAAAATTTGTTCATAAACACACGTTTCCGTCGAAAAATTCAATTCAATCGTTTGAATTTTCACGTGTTTTTTTATGTGTGTGTTGGCACTTTCTTCTATCTCCTCTCTCAAATTGGATTGCATGTGGTAATTCTGGATGATAGAAAGACATTTTGAACTTGATATCAATGCGAAAAGAGAAGCGAACAGATGAATCTATGATTACAAACTGTGCTGCTGAACTGAATGAAAAAGAGCACGGCGAGAGGAAAGGAAAGACCATGAGGCATCTATCTAATATTTGCCAATATTATAGATGTGACCACAACGATACCAAAACACACACAAGTGACGATAACGATGTTACTGAACAGAAAAATAGAGTCTAATGTGAGGCGAACGAACACGAACAAACACTTTCATATGAATTTATGGATGGCTGAAAAATCCTGGCATCGCCTTAGAAATATCAAATGGACGGAAATATGAAGAAAATGAAATTGACGCACACACACACACCGAATGCCGGGCAAAAAGCAAAATCGTCGAACACGTAACAAACACGAACGAGAGAGAGAGAGAAAGTGTGTGTTTTGTATGAGAGAGAGAGAGAGAGAGAGAGAGTGAAAAAGCGAAAAAGTACAGCAAGAAAGAAGCAAATTACGTCGAATGAAAGTTTTTTCCAAATCAAATTACATTTTTGTTTGAAAAATCAGTGGCAAAGCGTGCATGTAAGCGAGTGAATTTTTATGGCATAAAATCATTTTGGTATGGACCGGAACATTGAATTCCAAGTAATCTGGTAGAAGCTACACTCACCAATCTCGTGGCGAAGTGAATCTGTCTTTTTTTTTGCTGGTGTTGTTGTTGTTGTTGGAAAAAAGACCAAATTACGCGCATTGAGAGTTGAGTGTGAGACGCGTGAGTTTCTTTTTTCTTCTTTTCTTCATCGACGAAGTTTGAATAAAATATTGCAACACATTCTAAATGAAATGTAATTTCATATCTTTTTGCGGTTGGGCGTGTTGTTGACTCGGAGTCTGGAAGTTAGCTACTTTACCCATATCGGTCGCCAATCATTTTGCTATGGAATTGAACACAGGTCAGAGGTGATGGCATTTCAACCACATCCGCAATTTTCAAATCATTTCATTTTATTGATTTTTTTTTTCATCTCCCTTTTATAGGCTCTGTCGTTGATGCTTTTTCTAAGGGTGCGATAAATGTGACACAAGGGGCTTTCATATTATTTGAATATGCGTAATATGCAATGTCATTATTTGTGGATACACGTAAGTCCTTATATCCGTAATGTGCGTATTATTTGTGAAAATGCAAATATCGTCTATAGATCGAGTGCAATTTATGCAAAACATACGCGTATTCAAGCATATTTACGAGAAATGAAAACCCCTTGTCACATCAACCGCACCCTCGTCTCATACAGAATGCATTGAAATACCATAATAATATTGGTGAATTTGTTCATTAGTAGAATATATATACTACTCAAATCGATTGACAATCAATGAAGACATTTTTAGCAATGAACAGATTTCACGGAAGAAAAGTGTCTTAATATCATTGAAATGTCTCTCATAAAAAACACCGTTCTCAATTTTTTTACACATTCTTTCAACATCAGAATAAACACAAATTGATACGTTTTACGTCATTTGTATACGTTTGTGTACTTAGTTTAGTAGTGCTTTGAATCGATTTTTGGTGGAAGGAATGTGCCTTCAATTAAAGGGATGCCTTTTGAAATTTATCAACAAATTTTGTAGTTTATCATCAAATGTTGCATTTTATATATTTGCTAGACAATTAAATAATCTTCGATTTATAAAAAAAAAGGATTTTTATATGATTTGAATGTATTACTTGTTGACCAAAAACATCCCCATGTTGTTTATGTACATTTATATGCGGCTCTTTAAATACGTTCGACAACGACGCCATCTCAATGCAAATTTCTTCCTGCTATTGAAATGCACAGTGAAAAAAATCCAAGATGGCGTCTTGAATTTCATTCACTGTGTATTTCAATGATACTGAACAATTGGCAGTGAGATGTCGCTTCTGTGCAGTGTTCAAAGATATAACACAGTGACGACCAAAAATGATGAATTGTAATTATTAGTTCTTCGAAGCACCATAGAGATTAATTAGTAATTTTCCTCTCTAAATCTTATGATAAGATGCTTGTCTGTAAATTCTATACATCGCTATAAAAAAAATGAAAACAATCTGAATAATGTTCCTGTGTTGGTTTCATTCGATTCGATTCATTTTAACTTTGTATTGAGAAAAAATCCATTCTAAATGACATTATCAAATCATTCCAAATTGTTATAAAATATCTCATATGTGGATAAATTATAGGCGCTTAAATCTCCTGGCAAATTTTATTATAAAGTTAAAACTCCATCAGTCATGAGCTCATATATTTCAAAATTGAACATTTGGAATTAGTGAGAAAACATAACTCTTAGGTGAATGGGAAAAGTTTAGTTCACATCTGCTGTAAAGAATGTATAATTCAATAACATAACTTCACAAATTGACTTGTAACAACCGCACAAAAATTCATCAAATGAAATTCCATTGGAAAACTTTTATTTATTTTCTCTAGAAAAAATGTATTCGATGCTATTTTTCTATCGAAAAAAAAATTATTTTTGTGTTATTTTGCATGCAAAACATTTCGATCGAAATCAATGTGTTTCTATTGAAAGCGGGAGAGAGAGAGAGAGAGAGAGAGAAAAAAAATGTGCGTTTGACAAAGTCAATGCGAAAGACAAACAAAAGTGCTAATAATGCAAAACAAGAAGTGTCACGAATAATTCCCTTGATTACATATTTGGTGACAGCATTATTCGCTCGAACGTGCATTGAGTTCCAAATTGTTTGGTTAAAATTCACACAAATCGGCCGAAGTGTCTGGGTTTTCTTTTGGACGTTTTTTCCCCCCATTTTCTATTTCGATCAGATTATCTATATTTTAAAAATGTTCGACGTGTTTTTTTACACGTTTTTTTTTTTTTAAATGCAAAGACAATCGGATTAAATGTGAAGTTTTTATGTGAATATCTGTTTTTCCGTTCGTTCGAGACATTTTTAAAAAGAGGAAGAGGTGCTCACAATCATACGATGAATGACATTCACCGGAAGATGGAAATATAACAAGTTCATTCGAAGAACAAAGTCACACCGTAATTTATTCACTACGCAAGTTTTTTTTATAGAGACTCTAGTGTTTATTAAATGCTCTGCTTATGAAGTATTTGTTCGAATGTTCAAGTGATCAAAATCTGTTTTACAACGACGCTACACTCAAATTCCGTCAAAAGAATGAACTCGGTACCGTTTTCCATCCGGAAAAGAATGAGTTCATCACTTCACGTTGACGGTTTGATGTGTAATTTCAAACCGATTTCAAATAAAACAGATTCCCAAAGTACACATTTACCAAATGGTTTGAGCAAAAAAAAAAAAAATTAAGCATGGTGTTCAGAGTCATTGGACGCAACAAATTTTCTTTTGAAAGCTGCACGCAAATGAATAGTAATTGTGTGAGCAATTCTGTTGAATGTAAACTTTTTCGCTTTAAGTCGAAAGACCAATTCAAATATTGCAACACACACAAAAAAAAAAAAAAAATATTGGAGCCCAACATCGTAACGCGTTACACGGGAGTTTCTCTTTTTTCTTCGTCTACAAGTTGAAACTTTAGCATTCATGTTTCCACACCGGTGAATTATGGAAAACTGCAAATAAATGAGATGATTGAAGCTACCAATATAAAAAGTATTTTCTTTGTGTTTAACTTGTAACTTCAAAGAGCTCGATTTTTGCCGTTTAAATCACGTACAAAATTTGGTTTCAATTCATAAAATGAATTTTCCACGAATTTGTTCAAACTGATGCAAAAAGTAAATCGCTTGACAAATTAAAGAACCGATATTCTAATGTCAATATCAATAATTACAATCAATTGCATTTCCATTTTTTATTTTAAATGCCATCGATCAAAAATATTCGAAAGCAAAAACCACTTTTGAATACACATCATCAGTGATGTGACAAAACACAGCAACGGAACTCGATGCCAAACAAATCGAAATCAAGAACTTTTTGTGATTGAATAAAAAGTCGCGTTTTGCGTGAAAAACGCAAAAAATTTGTGATTGAATTGTGTGAACAACATCGACAGCACTGAGATTAATCACTGAAAAGCATCAACACGTTTCTTTTTTCTTCGAATAAATTTTATCATTTAATTCACAATTCGGCAAATGATTTACCAATGCTTAGCATAAATGAAACAAATTTTGAATTGTCAACTGGATTTAATTAAGAATTTTGATTGAATTTTCATGCCGGCGTCACAATTTGAAATGTGAAATTCCAATCAACGTGCAGTGGCAAGAGTTTTCCTCCGTCTCTCTCTCATTCTCTCGCTGTGTGTCTTTCTCTGCCTCTCCAAGGAGTTGCAACACATTCAGCTTCCGTTTGTTAATCAGCGAAACTTTCGAGACACAAGGAAATTGAACATTTTCATATAAATTCAAGCAAGTGAATCTATTGCGCGAAGTGAAGTGTCGCGGCGTTCGTTTCCTCCGTTAGGGGGAAACGCACCAAAATGCAACCATTTTCATAGCACACGTGCACTTCTGATGTTTACTTCTGTTTGCTTATTTTTTTGGAAGCAGCCCAAGGAAAAAAAAAAACAATTATTCCTATTCATCGCGTCTTTTATTTAGCATTTTCTGCTATTTTGCGTTGTTTTGAAGTGAAGTGACGTTGAAAATAACGAGAGAGAGAGAAAAATAAAAGATGACAAAATATTTGGCAAAGGAAAGAAAATGCTCGAACAGAAAAGTGTGCAAACGGAAAATGTTAAGTGAAAACGTTCATCAGATTATTTAAGAGAAAAAAAGGAGGTGGCGATGGCGACAAGGACTCCGAAATATGCGTTTCATAATTGTTCGGAATTGTACAATTCACATCATTGAATGAAGTTTTCTCCGATGGTGGAAAAAATACACAGTGAAAAAGAGGGATAACAATTCAACAGCTCAACAATCATCATTCATTTTCAAGTCATCTCTACATTTGCTAATGGTATTCTTCACTTGCGATATGTTCCACACCACAAAATTTCACTTTGATTTAACGCAAAGAGACGTAATGATAGGCAAAGTGGAAGCGTTTTCATCGTTCTGATTCTTGTTGTTTTTTTTGTGTGTGTGTGTTGCTCCGTCATTCGTTCTTTTTGTGTTGCTGCAAAAATTTACATAAAGTTCTTTTGGCTTATAAAGAAATAAATGTCAACGGTGTCCAACAAAAATGGCTGTCAACAATCGACGAAAATCATGTTGGATTTTAATGATGTGCGCTGACAAAATTATACATTTAAATGATTTTTCCACTTCGTAATATTAGTAAATCAACAGGACGCCTGAAATATGTGAAATGGGCTAAAATACTTTTGATGAAAATGAATTTTCACAATGGACAAAATGAATCAAAGAAATGCAAAACGCAACAGCGGGGTGGAGCGCCTGACAGTACTCAAGCAACATCAAGCAACAACAACAGAAAGTGTGCAAAGGGAATTGTCAAAGATGATGCCGGAAAAAGGGAGACTATATTTGTTATTGTTGTTTTTGATGATGCTTTACACCACTTTAAGCAATTATTATGTGAAGATGGCATGAGCAATAGCTATCAGAATAACAATTAATGCATAATTTTGGTGAATTGCGGGCGACGAGTATGAGTGGAAACTGTGGGTGCAGTCATCTGAATTTCAATGGAATTTTATTTGATTTGAATTTACCACATTTCAACGACTCTTGAATGAGAGAATGAGGTTTGAAGTTTCCACATTTGCCATATACTTCATTTTAAAACCGTTCATCGAATGACATACTCATCATCACATCACCCTATTCGAGGTAACAAGTCCCATTTTAAAAAAAAAATCCCTCCGCTTTACATTTGTATTGTCTATACTTTTGAATTTACACGTGAAAACCCTCGCACACGGTGAAGGAACCTCTAACCATTTTTTTCGAAATTCTTTGGCTAAAAGTGATACCTTGCACTAAATTGGCCATTAACGAGGCTTTAAAAAATGATTTTTCAAAAATTATTATCTCCTAAAATCAAAGGAAGAATAAACGGAATGTAATGAACATTCAAGCATGTATTATTTCGATACGAGTTGCAGTGTAATGCCCTAGCTCAGGCGAATCAACCTGCATACTCAAAACCACATTAAAATTCATTACCAAATGGTCGAGTCAGTCTATAAAGACGATATTTAAAGAAAGTGCAAAAATTTAAACTGTTTAAAATAGAATAGACGCTAGACATAATGTTCAGCGTCAGCCCGGCGTGAGCTGCTTCTTCCAAAATATATACTATTGTTTTACCATAATATTCATCCACTTGGATTTGAAAATTTGATCGATTTGGTACTAATTGCTCGAATTGATTTTCAAAATTAGTGACAACCAAAATCGAAGTTCCATTATGGAATTCAATTGCGGTTGTCACAACTGAACAATATTCATTCCATTCAGAAATACACAATTAGTGTATCAAGCTTCTCGTGCACTCTACACATACCAAACCTTACAAACTGCATGAATATTTGACAACAAAATGTTTTTTTCCCATATTAATACGATGTACGTGCTGACATTTCATCAAAAGTGATGAGAAAACTTGACACAATAATAATGGAATGCGTCGGAAATATGAACTTGAGCTTTCAAAGAAACAGCAATTGTTGTTGACATCATAGACATTTTCAGTGTACGTCACAATCTGTGATGTGTCCCATTGAATTGTTCATGTATAAATATTCTTTGCTTTGAGCTATTTGTTGCAGTCTTGTTGATTGAATGCATGAATTTACAGCATTCTGGAGAAAACGATGTTTCAAAGAATCATTGAAAAATATCAATCGGTAAAGAGTGAATATTTAAGTCGAAGTCCACGTGGAAAGTGGGAATTTGTACGAAATGCCGGAATATGGGTTCTTGAAATAACTGGAGTTCCACTTTTGGATCCAAATTTTAAAGTGTGGTGGTATTCATTTGCGGCACTTGCCGCAGCAATTGATCTATTTATATCATTTATATACACCATTTGGTATTATGCAGACACACCAATCAAGGGAATCTTATTTACCCCAACACTTGCTATTTATATTCCGGTAAGTTTATATTAGTTTTTTAGTAGCACTAAACAAAATCCGAATTCAAGTGACTCTGACGATGTTTAACATGCACTTATCGTTATTTCAAACAAATTTCAAGGTTTTTTTTTTGCCTTATTATTCCATTTGTTCATTTTATTTCTTCATATTTAACTCAACAGTCTTTGATCGTGTATTCACTGATTATGCGACCATCCAAGCTGAAGAAATTTCAAAGTCTTGCATTTTTTTCGGGCGATAAAATTTATACCGAAATTCTCGATGAATCAAGTCCCAGCTACATTTATATTTTGAATCAATGTGCAATTGAATTGTTAAAAAGTACAGCGAAAACGACTTTAGTTGTAACTCTATCCTGCATCATGTTTTCGGGTTTTCCAGCATTTGCTTTTATTTCAAACGGTGATATTCAGTTTCCAGTTCCAGGCCTTTTTCCATTTACAAATCTCGATTCAATGAATGGAATTATCATCAATGTTTTGAATCAATTGTTTATATGTATGATTGGCGTTTCTGGAAATATTGGCATTGAAATTGTTACAAGTATTCTCAAGAATACGTTTTGGGCAATAACGACTGCGATAAATCATTCAATTTGCGAACTCTCTGCATTGGTCAAAACACCGCAACCAATTTCTCAGACCATCATTGATTTTCACTTTCGAAATATTTTAATTCAAACGAATGATTATGATCGGTAAGTTTTTGTTTTGTTTGAATTTGAGAATTTGTACTGTTTGTTACAGTCATTTCTACAATAAATAAATCATTCATTTTAGTTTCACACTTGGATTGTCTGCTTTGTATTACTGGAAATTTTTAGTACAACCATTCATGTTGACAATCGGAGTTTCACTGTCTGTATTCTTTTATTTGTCTGTAAGTATGTTGTTCACGTAAATTCAATGTTTTTTCGGATTAAAATGATTTCCATTTCAACTGAATCATTTGCTAGGGTGCCTGGATATCTGGACTTGGGATGGCATTTCTTTGTTATCTACAGCTATACATTCTATGTGATATTGGAAATGAAGTTGATTCTGCTGTAATTTATCTATTAATCAAAATTTAAAAACATCATGTTTGCTTTTTCGCATGGGCACAATTTGGTCCGAATATCACGTCATGCTAGTGAGCACGAATTGCGAAGTTTAAAATGTCCATATCTTTCGGCGATTTGATATCGTGAGGATTTGGAAATTTGAAGTTGATTGCGCATTCCATTCACAAAGTTCCAAATTGCTTAACTTAACTTAATGATTAGCTATTAACACACCACCGTGTACGCTCAGAAAAAAAAATGAGCAATACAAGAACATATTACCCAAACGTGACGAAAAGACTCACAAATTGGCTATAGCCAATAATGATCTGGAGAAATAGGACAATATTGAAAATGTGCTTGATAGATGTTGTTTACCTTCTCAAGAAAACACCTAGGAACACATTAAGCAATGGTTTTTCTGACAAAGTTCATTTCTCTTTTTTTTTAGAACAAAATGTTGGTGCTCAAATACAGTGAAATGCCGTGGTATCTCATGTCGAAAAAGAATCAATTAGCCTATGGCCATATATTGAACCGGATACAACATGGTGCTGTTCTTCATATGGGCCCCTTTGCTGAACTCAATTTCGAAACCTTTTCAGATGTAAAGAATTTAAATTAAACACACAAATGGATTCAGTGAGAAATGTTACAGGGATTTCCTTTGGTATTCGCATTCACAGGAATTCACTGTAGACAATAATTGAAATGAATAAGACAAATTGCTGTCAAACTCTTGACAACACCGTATGACAGCAATGCAACAGTTTTTAATGGGTTTTCTCTTTATTTAAACTATAACTACAGCTAATTCCAGCTTTTGTGAATACCAAAGGAACTCCTTATAACAATTCTCACTGAATTCATTTGTCTGAAATGCTTTAGATTCTAATTGAAATCGTAATTATTATTGTAAATTTTTAATCGTGATTTTCATACACTATAGATGACACGACGCATTTACACCTTTCTGATGCTGCTGATAAGACTCCTAGACTGAAATTATAAGCTGTGGGCAATTTTAATTTCAATTGTTTTCGACTAACATTTTTTTATTATATATTTCCTTTCTATGTTATCAAACAAGCTTAATGTTTAAGCAATATCAAGGAATAACTATGGCACTAAAACTCCACCAATTTTTTCAAAGCTTCAAATGTTGCAACTTAGTTTGTCTCTGAGCTCGTCTTAGATTAATTTAATTATTCCGTTTTAAAGTTTCTTCAAATTTCAAATCTATATAAAAACATCAAAAACGAATATATTTGTTGACTCAACTGAAATAAAAAAAAAATGAATATTACAGCATTCAATTCATTTGTTGATAAATTGATCTTAATAATAAATCAAATTTAAACGTTTTCATACATCTGTCATTGTGGCAAAGTTAAGTTTTAGAAATGGTCCGATGGTGAGATTGATTCCATTTTGCATTCGACGTAATTGCATTAGCACATCATATTGTTCTTCCATCGAAAGCAAATACCATTTGAAATTGTAGAATTCATCAATTAACGTCTGATTCTATGTGAATAAAATGTATCATTAGAGTACGAATTGTGTTCGAAGTATTGAGATGAAAATCAAAATAACATACGCGATTGACAACATTTTGCCCAGTATAGCAAAGAACTGCCACTTGAACATAAGATAAAACAGCCAATCCATAGCCAGCCGGATAGCTCATCTTAAGGGCAAAAAAAAAAACAATATGAGAAAAGGTCAAAACCAATAAGAAAATCACTATAGCAATTATACTTACTGCATACTGACAATAAATCGCGACTGCAATTGAAAAGCTGAATGCAGGTGGAGCCAGAAAATGACGCCAATACATTACATCCTTGAACAATTGTGTGAATCTGTAAATGAAATTAATAGAAACAACCGACATTGCAGTTTGAAAAATAAACATCTTGCATCTTACGCATCGAAGAATATGCATTTACGAAGAATAATCCTTAGCCTTCGACGTGATTGCTCAATACTTTTTGGTTTTACTTCCAAATATTCGGACAATTGCTTCAATTCCAATGCACACAATTTGGATGAAACACTAATTGTGTCATTGACTATGGTGAACATAGCTTCGATGCTAAGCAATGTAACGGCACCGATTAAACTGACGAAAATTTTCCAACAAATCTGTATGGCAAACTCTGTACTCGGGCTATCCTCCAAATATGGCAATCGAACGCTGTATAGTAACGCTTTTGTTCCGTTAGTTGCGAATTCATAAAATGGACCAAGAATAGCTCCAATAAGAAATATAATTATAATTATTATTATAATTATGTATGTCTTCAACGAATGATCTATACTTTCGGAACAGATTCGATTGTAAGCGGTTGGCTGTCGATCATCAGGATAAATATATTCACTGGATACATTCAAAATATAAATCCATGTGAATCGTTTTTTAGTAATCACTGTCAAATAAATTGCGTACACCTTTCGAATCAAAATAAAGAAAAAGAATCGCAATTTTAATGGCTTATTAGAAAAACTTCTAATGAACGCGCACACACACACACAAAAAACACTTGTTACAAAAATAAGACGCCAAGAGTCTTAATATGGATTCCATATTATGGAATAAAACACTTTTGACGTCTTATTCGCATACAAAATGACTTATTCTAATACTCTTACAAACAAGTGGAGAATCCTGCATCAAAAGAGCAACGGTTTTATATATTCGATGACAATTAGATTTAAATTTAAGAGAATATCATTAGAATAAGACAATTTTGTATGCCAAAAAGACGCCAAAGTATCTTATTCCATATTAAGACACTTGGTGTCTTGGTGTGTGCTCTTCAAAAGCGTCTAATAAAAAAATTCACAAATTCACCAAATTATGATTTTTTTGCAATGAATTTCATTGCTTCAAAAAAATGTGCTTACCGAAATCAATGCACCAAAAATGCAAAAACAAGAGAAACTGTTATGGAATTGACCAATTCTTATGTAGTAATGAATCGTATAGATGATCATTGTAAAATAGCTTATACCAGCAATGGCTGGTACGTATTGAAGCCGCCCATTATTGCGATTACTGAGCACTCGTATTTGAAACAAATTTCCCAGAAATTCAATAAAATTGTACAAGACCTTCAACTTTTGTTTTGGCGTTTTCTGTGCCCATGCATTTTGCAAATATTTCAACGGATTTGCACAATCAATGGCTGAATATAATTTATTTTTACAAAATGTCCACATTTTACCACAATTATTTTTCAGGTCTCTATGGCAAGATGGAACTCAACAGAAAATTCATTAATCACATTAATGAATGATTTTTAAAACACTGAAATTTTTCTCCGACGATTCAATATCGATGTAATATAAGTTTTTACTTTGTTTTTTTAAGAGTTGCATACTCATTTAAGCCGTTTTTAGTTGAAATGTTAAATTGGCTTTTGTCAAATCGTTTACATTGCATTACCAAATATTCATTTGTTGGTTTGGATGAAATTGTTTTAAGCATTTTCCATTGAAATGAGGCGCACTTGTTGTGATCATATGATTCATAATTTGAATGCCCTCGATATAATAAGGGACGTGAGTATATAGCGGCCACTGTTTGAAAACGGCAAAGATTTATCAGAAAAGCTTGCTAAAAACAAAAACTCCAATCGTGGTTTTAAATTGTATTTAATAAACGAAATTGTATTAATACACGAAAATGTGAAAATATGACATAATTATTAGTTCACCATTTGTAATGTGTTAAATGGGGTAAAAAGTTGTGAAAACTGTGATTCGAGTCTGCAAATCGAATCGAATTTTAATCACTGCTTTCAATTGTAATCACTGGCTGATGGAAAAACACATCCGATTTCCAAAACCACCAATATTGATATCCTACTCAGTTCAAACCTGAACAGCAAATAACCGGTTTGCCAAATTGAGTTTGGATTATTATACTTTTAGCTTTGAAATCGGTTTTCATGCCATTTTAATCAATATCAATAAGTTCTGACCAAAATTGAGTTTTTTTTCGACCATTTGGCTTTTAAAGGAAGTTCTCAAATAATTTACGACTTTTTCGTGATATTTTCAAGTCAAAATGAGGAGGGGATTGTGGGGATTGAGGGGATTGGGGGGATTGAGGAGCTTCGTGCCGCCAACACATTTTTCAATATCTCTAATGAAATCAATTGTTTCCCCATCAATTGATTGTCACTGTCAATGAAACTATTTGAAATATTGATGCATGCTCATTGCTTACTCTATAATAGTATACGTAGTTTACTAAAGCTTCCTCGGTAAATGCATGACCTTCTAAACAATTTCAAACAATATACAATCTGACAATCAAAAGCATGTGAATTTCAATGGATCACTTTGTTGCACGCAATTTTGTTGTTGATTTTACGAGCACCAATTTGTTTCAAATCATATATCATCAAACATTTTGTTGGGGTGGTTTAAACATTTAGTTGCTTCTGTACATTTGTACATGAAAAAAAATGTTCAACATTGTACCAGCTTAAGTGCTATCAACCGGATATTAATTCCAAAACGAATTCCATTCACAACAATGGCGTAGTTTGACCTATTATACGTTTTTGCTTGGATAACGTTAAGCAATATGGGTATTTGTTTCTTTTCAAATCATTTTTGTTATTCATCTAGAATTATTTGAACATTTTCTGTAAAAATGGTCGTCAATTAACTGCTCTTGGGAAATCTTGACGTCCAAACGCTCTAAAAATACAGTTTTGCGAGTCAAGACTCTAGACTCAAGAGTGTTGCTTATGTCAATTGGTGCTAGACCAGCACTGCTAGTTGAAGGCAAATGTGGAAGTTGTATCTTGAATATAACATCTAACGTTGTTGATTGTTGCACCTAGGTGCTTCATAGCTGTTACTTCAGGAGTTGACACATTTTAAAGAAATGTCGAAAATATTGTTCAAGTTTTAGAAAGAGATGTGAACATTGCAATATCGCCCTCTGCAGCTACTAGAAATTCTGCTACTTCGAGGTCCGTATTTGGTACTTTTTGATGCATATGAATTTAAAACAAATTCTCCCAAAAAAAACTCAATAAATATAATTTTGGTAATTTTCTTTCATTTTTTTGTGTTCTTAAATTTTTCATTTCCAATTTAAAATTTGACGTTCAAATGACGGAAGATTGTTTTTGAAAGAAAAAACAAAATATATACTATGGAAGTGTATGTGTATGGTGTGAATCGGAAGTGAATGCGTTCCAAATAGAATTTTTGATGTTAAAAACAAAAGCATTTCAAGTCAAAAAGTTCATTCACTTTGTAGTCCTCAAATGTGTTTTTTCCGGTTTTGGTTTGTCAGTTCGGTAGCTTTAAAATTAATATCTTTGAAATTGAAAGATGGTGTGGAAAGACTAATATCTAACATCCGCTAGTAGCGGACCGTAACTGGTGGGGTCTATTGTTGGTACGTTTCAAGTTGCATATATATTCATAGAACGGGAAGTACGGTAAATATGGATTATTTATTAAAGAAGGAAAATCAACAGCGAAAAAGAGAGAAAAAGTTTAATGCGCTTTTAAACCAAAAAAAAAATCAAATTTAAATGAAGAATACAAGAACAACAACAACAGCAACAACAAAAAATACAGCAACACCAAAAGTCAACAAACCAACCGAGTGCGTAGACACGGATTCAACATTAAAAAGCTTGATATTTTGTGGTTGTTGATACCGTTAAGAGCACTTCTCTCATCTCATTCAAAATGCCGAGCAAATAATGGAAAACTTAGTCAAGTTAATTTAAATCGAAATTGAACGTCCGCAGAGCACACAGCTTAGAACCAATCTCTAGCTCTTTCAAAATTTACCAAGAGAAATGAGACTTTTAACACAATTCTCGAGCGGATCGCGGTTTGTCCAAGTTTTTTTCTTTGTTTGGTTCCTCCTCTACGCCCGTTATTTATTATAAATGTTGAGCCGGAGTGCAAAAGAAGACCGACAAGTCAGCTAAAACAAATAACAAAACCACAAATGACGCACCTAAATAAATATGAGAGCTTATTCACAAAATGATACGAATCCCACTTGGACACCAGGCAATTGAATTGAATTTCTGGCCAACCAGAATGTTATCCACCATCAAAATTGCGATACGATCTAAAGCAGTTGCATTGACCCAGCAGGAAATTGAGCGCACCGAACACATTTCCGTGCGACAATTCACGGGAAATTGAAATGAACGTGACAATGGCCCAACACAACAGAACGACAACAGAAAGACACAAGTAACAATAAGAAAACCATATATTTAATATACACGCAGTATTTGCATTGGGTATAAAATATTTGTGTTTTGTTAAGATTTTAACTTTTATGCCGCATCGTTTGCTCACATCAAATTTTAATTTGAAATAGTCAAAAGTCAAGTATAAAATATGACGGTATGAGTTTTGGTTTTTTGAATTTTCACTTTTCTTTCGTTATCTTCAAAGCAGATTCATTTCGAAAGTAACATCGTTAATGTGGAGTCGCATTTTTTTATGGCTCGTTATGCTTTCGCACGTACAATTGTCGAGAAAAAAAGAGATGATTTTACGCTATATTTTTCAACAAATATTATTTTCCCCAGAATGCAGAGGAAATTATACGAAAAATTAATATGACATAAGCGCTTGCTTTCACAACGCACGAAACATGGGAAAACACACAAAACTCATGTCACTCGTCTATTATGTGTGTACTCATTTTCGCGAAGTAATTTTCGGTTTTTGAACCGTCACCGGAAGTTAAATTGCTTTGGTTGTACTGCTGTAATAGTAATGCCAGTGCTCTACCCAGAGCACCTGGTACCCACCAGGCCCCGATATGAATACTTGCGAATTCTTAAGTGATGCATAAAATTCATCTAAGTATGTATGGGATGACAAACCAAGACAAGTCCTGAGTCCTTTTTCATTTGTGAGAAAATAGTAAAAAAAAATCTACCTATCTCGATTAAGAATCCACTTAATGAAACTTACCACACAAAAAAACTACTTTTGAAAATTCACAAAAATTTACAACATTAGATGGAGTCATATATCCCCCTAGTCTTAACTGAATACGATTTGTCTGTGTGTTGATGGAAGCCATATTCGCAGAGACGTTTCTCAGCCAAACCAAATTAATCGGGCGGGCGAATGTATTTGAATTAAAAGCTCTTTTATTTTAAAATATCTCGGTTGGCACCGAACCCCAGATAGTAAATTAAACATTCGCATAACGAAAACATTTTCTTTGATTTGTTCGTGTCAATTTCACTCATGTTGAAATTAAGCGGTGCTATTAAATGTTATATCACACGAAAAATGCACGTGTTGTTGTATTCCGGGCGACAAAAATATTTGCCATGGCGGCAAGATGGATGGAAACCAAGTCATAACTACAGAACAAATTAAAATGTAGCAAAAGTGACTGCATTATTAATGGAAAATACGCGTAATGTTGTCGCTGATGAAAATCTCAAGTTATTTTAGCAAATTGACAATATTTAAGAACATAAAGTTCTAGGCGAGAGGTAAAGAGAGTAAAAGAGCGAGAGAGAGAAAACTGTTCACTCCATAAGCGAGTCTTTACATTCATATCCACATTCACAGGTGGTATGCAAACTGTAACAAACTCCCAATTGAAAATTGCTTTTTATGCAAGTAAACGACAATATTGTAACACATCGTTGATTTTTATCTGAGTGGAAACGTGCCAGATATGTGTTCGAGCTGATAGACTAATGTTGGATCAACGTTTGAGTAATATTCAAATCCTTAGCCAATTATAAACCATTCCTTCAATTTCCTTCAGATTGATTCTTACTGGCGAGCGCAATTGTCGCCAGCTCTTCACTTTTCAACAAAATCTCAAATTTACAGCTCGAAACTGAAGTTTTTCCCGTTATGAATGTAATTGTTCATGAATTGGCGATAATGTTTTTAATGGTATTTTTGTGATTTGGAATATTTTTTTCGATCTCGACAAGATTAAGTCTGGTGAATTCACTATTAATTTTCATCATTCTTTCCAATTCGAACATGATTCTGACTTTTGCTCGAAAATTACTACACAGTAAAGCTGTTCACGAACACGAACTATAGTGTACAGTCAAATCTTATTGAATGTTTTTAAAATTCTTTCGAGTCAGTTGATCACAGACAGATGTATAACATTCCAATCCAGAATGCTTCGCAACTCAATAAATTAATTGGTTTCAAAAAATATTTGTTCTCAACGTTAGTTTACTATACACCTTTCGAATCAGATATCTGAAAAAACTTTATTGTTTAAATTGGATTTCGATTGGGAAAAAAAAGCACACTTCAAAGTAAAACCATTGAAAAATGAGAATCATACAAAAAGGATGATGTGATGTTAACTAGGTTGCTAAATGGTCAGGTTATTCGATAGTCGACCAGTAACCAAGGAGTCTGATCGCTTTCGTATCCATGTAAAATTCCATCAGTTGTTGTAATCCGATATTTGGCCAAAGGATTGTGTTCCATTCAATTCATTCCAATTTCATTGTTCAAATGGTTTTGTACGTTGTCGAAATTGGATACGACTAGATTATTATGCTTCCGGTTATGTTGAAATGCACGAACAAAATAGAAAGTGCTGTTGTCTCATCACTTCTCCGAAACGTTTCAATCGATCCATTCTGTTTGCATGAAATTTGAGCACTGATTCTTCAACAAATTTGATTTTTTTTTCTTTCTAAATTTCAAACAATATTTTGAAATGGAATTGTCACAAAAATATTCCATTTGGGAATTGTTTGCATTTTCATTTAGCAAGAAAGTGAATCAATCGCCTGGATAAATCATTTTCAATCTAAAAATCAAATAGCCAAAAGTCACAATCGTATTTTGTCAAATCCATTGATTTATCATCATCAACAACCTTTGCTTAACAACCAAAGTTTGAAAGGGTGTAGCTTTCAAACCGTTGGATATCCACAAATACCATAAATTTGTACCAATGTGGCACACATTTGTAGCGTAGCATCATTAACGAAATCCAAACAATATGCGCTCTCGCAACTGTATTCAAAAAATAATTGTGAACAAATTATAAATTAAAAGTAAATTAATCGTTTTGTTTATTTTGCGTTTTACAAGCAAGACATGATCGTCTTATGACAAGAGTCTTATTGTACCAAATATAAATAAAATATTCTTGGATTTAAAAAAAAAACAAGCAAGCAAACGAACGAAATGAAAACGGTCCGCAATGCAATGAGAGAATTTTTGATGGCACAAGAAAACAGGCCACATCGTACCTTTGCCAAGCCAAATTCAGCTGAAAGAGAAAACGGAAGCATAACGAATGAGCTTCTGTAAATATTGACAAAAGTGACAAAATATTGTCTCGCATTGTCGAGTGGTACGAAGATGATTTACGCCTTATGCTAATGTACAGCACATACATTTTCTTTAACTAGCAGCTCAAAAAATGGTGTGAGAGAGAGAGAGAGAGAGAGAGAGAGAGAGAGAGAGAGAGAGAGAGAGAGAGAGAGAGAGAAAGAGCGAGAGAGAGAGAGAGAGAGAGAGAGAGAGAGAGAGAGAGAGAGAGAGAGAGCGAGAGAGAGAGAGAGAGAGAGAGAGAGAGAGAGAGAGAGAGAGAGAAAGAAAGAGAGAAAAGAAGAAAAGCACCTAAAATTGTGACAATGAAACGAATTGCGAATTGATTTAGTGAAGATGGTATTTTAACCGTTGCGCATCATGTATCGCATGCTCAATATTTTATGTGTATTTGCATAAAAGCTAGACGAGCTTGAATCGTTGAAATGTTTGCAATTTTTATAAACAAACACAAAAATGGCAGATCCTTTTGATGAATCTTTGATTCACAAAACTTTATTTGCAATCCAAATTGACGGCCATTAATTTGATGTTTGATACAGGCGAAAAAAAAGTGAGCAGTGCGTATATCTTATAAACTTATTTTTAATTAAGACTTGGAAAACATTCCGTTATGTTTTTCAGTTTTATGCTTGTGTGTGAGTTGCGAGCCATTTCTAATGATTTTTTTTTATAGCAAAATGAAAACAGTCCTAACTGACTCCAAAACTTTAAAACTTATGATAAAAAAAATGTGGAAAAAAAATCCAAAGAGTATTTTAATTCTATTAAATGCATGTCTGTTACATTTTTGTGTCATTTTTTTCTCATGGCGTTGATTGCACTGATCCGACTCTGATAAATATTTTCTATTTCATTCAGGTGATGTGAATGACATTGAGCTTTGATGCGAATCGCGTTTTTGTGATGCGCGTTGGGGTCTTTGAATTTTGCATTTGTGCTAGCAAACCACTCAGAAACGTGTACAAAAAAACACATCAAAGAACACAAGATCTGATGCGATAAAATGGGCTTTAAACGAATGAAGCAATAAAGTGGATACAACTCACTTGAAATATCGAGTTAGATGCAGAATCTGTTTTGCCGATTCGTATGTACGCGGCCGCCCCTTTCGTTTTGTTCAACATTTACCCTCCTTTCCTTGTTTGCCATCAAACATCACTTTCCATTCATTACGGTAATTATCATTTTAAAGGGCCGATAGTGTGTGTGTATTTTTTTGCGATATAAACATCGTTGATGCATTAAAATGTACAGCAAAATAAGCATTTTCCATGAAATGGCAACGATATCATAATATTTTACCACAAAATGCTCACTTGAATTGGCCAAGCACCGGTTGTATCCGAGCGAAGAACGAAGTCCATTGAATAACAAAACCGGAGTTGATGGTGTGGAGCTTTTTTTTCTCGAAGCGTCAAAGTGCAATGCTTGACTTTTGACTGATTGCTGCTAGAAGCTTTCAATGTACAACTGCCATGGCAAATAGCCAGGGGGATGAATAACGATCCAATCAACAAGAGTTAGTGATTTCAGTACCTTCCTGGTACAGTGTCTATACAGGTGTCTATACAGGTGGACAGTGTCTACTAAGCATATATTGGGAGTAGTCATGAACACTCTTTCGAACGAAGATTTTTCGAGTCTACGCATTTTAGATTCAAAGATAATTTGGACAGTGCTGAAGAGACAAATTTCGTCTCTTTTTGACAAAATGCAGAGATTCCGAATATTTTTCAATTTCGATGAAATCGAAATGTTCGGGATCTTTTCATTAGTATATAAAGTAATATTTCTTGCACATGGGGTTTTACTCCTACCTGAGACCATTTTCGCAAGGCGTGAATTTTGATTTACATCCAGCAAAGTTCGGTTTATTCCCCCAAAAACGGCTTAATCCTCATTTACACCTATAACTTTGGACTTGGCTCACTCTCTACTAATGTAAAAGTTTTACGTTAAGACCCACAAACCTCCCTCGCGTATGTTATCAAAAAATTAAGTACAACTATCCCAAAAAGTACTATTGCGGTGATTAGCCCCCTGAACGACTGAACTGGGTTACTTGAAGTAACTTACTTGTGATTATTATATAATGAAAATAAACTAGCAATATATTTTTGTGAACTTTTTCTATGAAATATCATATCTTTGGACCATATACACGATGTAAACAATCATGGACGAGTGGTTAAATTCGCAAGTGTGAAATTACCTCCCAAAAAAACACACAGTACAAATATTACTGTTACTCAAATAACATCATCACATTTCGAAGCAACTTTTTTTTTTGGTTTCTCTTACGAAGTATAGACATTGGTTGCCCAAAAGAGAAAAAAAAACAACACCATTTTCATGCACCAAAAATTGGATGATTAAAAAGTGCAACAGAATAGAAGCGATGATAAAAAAAAGGCATACGGGTAAATAAGCCGGCCATTTTGATGTTTGTGTTGATTCAGTGTTTGTTTGGCTTTCACCAAGCGTCATTTTCCCATTTTTCAATTCGTTGCATTTCAATATTTGATGTGTGGTTCTTTTTATACATTTTGTGTGTGTGTGTGTGTGTGTGGTCTGAATGGTTTGCATTGCACAACGACGTCATGCCTTGTGCTTGAAGAGCGGGCCGCAAAAGACACAACTCTATTCCACCATGGTGGATGATCCACATCATGTCGGTTGCATCATTACATATATTCATACAAAGCCATCCATAAATTTTCAAAGTGTAAGCTGTTTACTTTTTAACCCTCTAAACAACATGAAAATGTAACACAACCAACGTTGTGTGATGGAGAGCAGGCTCGAGATACAAACACACACACACACACACACACACACACACACACACACACACACACACCCAGAGGAAAAAAGTGCACAGCAAAAATTGTATCATTTCAGCCACAAGTGCAATGTACACAAAACATACCGAGGGCACAACGAATGAAAAATGGTCATAAAGAGAGTGAAGAAATGTGAAATGGGAGCTGTTGTGTGGCTACATTGAGCTTGGGTTGAAATGAGTGCACCACATTTGAGAGAAAATCAGGCCAAACAGCTGGACTTTAGCCTACAATTTTACTAATAGAACACGTACAACGTTTACTAATGACCACCTTTCTTGTAACGGTTTCAGGTGTGCCTTTTGTGCGTATCTTGTTTGCAATCTGCAATGTTGTCACCTTAATGTATGTGTTCATGGATACGTCTTTTACCTGATTTCTTCACCAAACACACACACACACAAAACACTTGATTTTTACTGCATACAAAAGATCTTTCGACTAACTTTCAATCATTTTGTCGCTCGAATGCTTGTTCTTATTTCGGTTGTATGCCAAAAAATTAAACCATATAAAAGTGGAAATGATATCCGAAAACTGCATTGCCATTGAGCCAAAGTAAATGGATCCAAACACGCTGGAGACACACAAAAAAACACGTCTATTATAAACAGTGAGCATTGGATGGTGCAGGATTGCAAACTTGTTTCATGACTAAAATTAAAAACGTGTTGAATCCATTCATTGTGTCTTTCGCTCTTGGCGAATATTCTTATTTCATACGAAAAATTGGTCGGCACAATTTCGTGCAGTTCGGATTATTGCAAAAATAACAAGAGAAAAACAAAACAAAACAAAAAGAGAAAAAAACAATTTATAACCATATCATAAATCTTAATCAATTTTAGTTAAACGTTTGCACCAAACGTGCAACACCAGTCTAGTTTATGTCAAGTGGAGCGCGTGACAAAACATCTACTTGCCCATTTTAATATGCATTGCACGTTTGCACGTGCCCATCCTCAATTCTTCAGATGGCACCAGGTAAATGCATAGGCTACAATATAAGACAAAACACACACAAAAACACATCATGCTACAATTTTTTTTTTGTGTGCATAATTTCAGACGCTTGTTTCTGCCATGCAAAAAAATGACGTCATCCATAATTTCGGTGTGCTGAACAAAATTCGGTGCAATTTTAGTGTAGAGAATAAAGTTGTCCAGAATGAAACTCGAGATAATAGAAAACACATTTTCTAGATGCAGTCGATTTCACAATGGTGTACGGTGGGATATTTCACTTGCATAACGTCGACGCCTGATTTAGGCCTTTTTAAATGCAAATGCCACACTTGACATAAGTAAATGAGACCGGAATTGAAATTTAATTTAATATACCATAAATTATCATTTCCGTAATATATTTTCATGCAATGGATAGAAACAATACAAATGATGATTCATAGATTTAAAACCAATTTTATTATGGTCGTTTCTGTTTTTGATAGATAAAACTAACGAGAGAATTAAAATTGAAGTTTTGTTCCTTTCAAATCGATAAAATGTAAGATTTACTAGAGAAACATATCACAAAAGGGAATTTTCTTAATATGATGCATACATTTAAAGGAGGAGGAGAGGGTGATTAATGCGAAATCGTCTGAAATTTTTACAAAATTAACTCAATATTGAATAATTACCCATTTTTTTTGATTTTACAAAAATTTCAAAGTTCTGCAAAAAAAATCCGAAAAGTGCATCAGATTCAATCTTCAGATGTGGAGGACCCTCCCTACAGTCCAATCTTCTCGACCATAGCCTTAAACACCAGTATAATGAATGATATTATCGGATTGAAACCCACGGTACATTCAATGTCACTTATGCAAAGTCATTCGCAGATGACGGCTATCAAACTACATAAGCTAGCTCCATTAGAGTTCTAAGTCTCCTTTTTAGCAATTTTATTGGAACATGCATTCCATTTGCATAAATTACACTGTCAGACTTGAATTTCCGAATCGTAAAATGTTGCCGCATTCGAATCTCTCGATCCAATTTAGGCATGTCAAATGTGTCCAATGGTGTGATAGCATTTGAAAATGTACCAACAAAATGCGATCTGTAGTCTAATCGTTGTTTCACTATCATTTGATGTGTCTCTCTCAATTGCATGTCCCTGTGAAAAAGCTGCTGATTTAGCATTTGTAGCTAATTTAAAAGAAACATTTCCTCATCAAATCGAGTACAAGTTTGGTCGTGTGGTCATATTTTATTTAATCAACGGAACAAGAAATTAAATTAGACTCATGCAACCATAAAATTATACGTGGTCGGTTATGATTTGGTTGCTTTGTATGGTTGTGCTCTCATAGAGGCACCGAGGGCCAGACTCCATTTTTCGTCGTTGACATTATTGTATAAATTCATTGGCACATTGGAATGGTGACTGTCCAACCGAGCAACATGCACCAGCAAACAAAAATTCTCTCTCTCTCTCTCTCTCTCTCTCTCTCTCTCTGTCGAATATCGAAAAAGCGACAAAATATCGATTTTATTCCGTATTATGGTTATGGACTACAACCACCTTTTGGTTGTTGCACATTTCAATTCATACATTTTGGTATGATCAAATGTAGCGTATTGGCATTGCCAGCGGCTGGATAATGATAATTCACTTGTTCATAACTCGATACATTGAGGACGGTGTAGGAATGGGAAAAACTGGTCATGCTCATCCAAAAAATAAAAAAAATAAACCCTACTATAAACTCATAATATTTGACATAGTTGACATGCCTTCGGCTAAAATCAAACGATTCAGTTGGATGATTGTGTGAGCTGTGTGTTTGGATTGAAAATGAAAATTCGAAAAGCTGATTTAGTGGTTTTTTTTTCACATGTACTGCAGTCGAATTATATGAATTTTGCGACACGCGCAACTGTTCCCGTAATACAAAATCAAACAAACACACACACACACACATTCACTCACTCACGAGCACATGGTCGCTTTTGAATTTGGTAAACCGTTGTCGAAAACCCCCGTTGCACAATTATAGCCGAAACCTTGAACGGCCATATAAACATTGGACCAAAGTCCGCGATCAAAACGAATGACATGAAAAAGAGGCAACGTGTGAGGTTGCCAATAGCTGAAATGTTATGATATCTCCATTTGGGTTGAACCGGCTGTCGGTTATTCGTTGTGGCCACCATTTCGGGGGATTTCGATCGGTGGAAAATGAATAAAAACCGAGAATTACGCATGTAAAGCAAATGTTATATCAAGAGCAAAAAGAGCAAAGAGAAATATGTATGCATTCACGCGAATTACTGGTGGTGGCTATGCGGCATGACGTCCAGGGGGGAAACGTTAGAGGAGGAGGAGGGAAGGGATTGTTTATTTAACGGTGGCAAATGTGCAGAAAATTGCTGAACATGACAAAATATATTCAATCCAGCCGATCGAAAGCCAGGCATAAACACAAGCCCAAGCAATCCTCAAATGCATGGTGAAAATAGTGGCAATATTGGATTGCATACAGACAAGCCGTATATGATGCGGTCGATACAAATACCAAAATATTTGACAGTTTCGAATTTTTCTATCGAAAAATTGCAAACACAGACAAATAACTGTATTGGGTTGCATTGTTGGGCACGCCAACACTCATAAATGAACATACATATATATATATTTTATATGGACGAGATTTTTTAAACAAAAGCAACAAAGCAATTTGTGCGCTATGCAGCCGCAATGGATGCAACATACAATAAACCGAAAAATCCCCCGCATTCGAATAAATTCGAATCTCAAATACAAAATTAATAAATAATCATCGGATGACGCACTACTTGTTATTAAACAACACACACACACACACATCGCCACTCACTGACGCATTTCATTTAATACCCGATTCGAATGCGTGCCGAACAGTGCAATTTCAATATTTAACAAATGAATGAGAGTGCAATTTTTTCCATCAATATTTGCCAAAAACATTCAGCTTTTTATTTGTTTATTTATTGCGTGAGTGTACTCTTGGGCGCTGTTTAAATGTTGTTGCTGTTTCCAACACGGCGAAAAGTAGTCGACGTTTATCCCTGGGCCATTTTTCTAGTTTTCCACTTTATGCCATTCCGATTATGATATATTCATCGTTCAATATTATTCTATTTACATAATAACATTGTTGGAATTTGAACGTCGGTTTTAGCGGGGGCGAAATGCCTTTGAGAGGCAGTTTTGTTGTTGTTGTTGTTGTTGTTATTCATTGTTGCTAAAGAGAGTAAAAGCGATTTTCGGTGACAAATTTCACTCTCGAAACCGAAATTAATTGATTTTGTTGTCATGAAAATGATTGCATGACTTTACTGAAAATACGCCGTTTGTTAGGATGGATTTCATTTCATTTCATTTTTTTTGCAATGTCACCCCCTCACAGTAGATAGACTTTGGTGTCATCGACTGAAATTTTTCGCAATTTTACGATATGATTTGGCATTTCGTGTCGAATATAATGAAATATGTTAACAATAGTTTGGAATTATTGCTGAATATATATAACATTTATCACATGTAAGACTCATTTGTCTGTGAGCCCTCCACACCATCGCCCTGATGGTGAATTGTCACATTTGTTGGGTGCGTGTGCGTGTGTGTGTGTGTCTTCTTTTGGAAATTGAAACGCAATTTTATCAGTATTTATGGGATAACATTGAAAATAAAATTTATTGCAAAAACATTCTTATTCGTTCCAATTCGTAATTCCTTATTGAATATGATAATTAAAAAAACCTCGAAATCATGCATAGAAATCATGTTGATTTGGATTTGAATGTGTGTCGTTCGACTTTCTTGACGTGTCTGGTGTGGGGCGAGGGCGACGGATGACACAAAATTACGACAATGAAAAACAATTTCATGAAATTCATTCGAAATGCATATATTTGTTGCGTTTAATTTCGATGCGAATCAATGGAAATGAAGCTCACAACAAATTGCCGATCGAAATTCTTTTCATCACATATCACTTCGTATGCAATGGTTTCTTTTTTTTTTGGGAATCTCTTGAAACACATCTCATGGGTAATCATGCTTGAATTTATCTCTCGAAAAATGTTTTGCAAATAAATTGCTTGAATTGAAATTGCTTGATTGTGTGCCGGGGTGGTTTTTTTCTTCGGTTCGTCGCAAAAGTATGCGTGTGTGTGTGTGTGTGTGGAAATTATGGATCATCACAATGAGATAAACGTTTTTCATGAAATGATTTCCTTCTTATTGAAACATATTTCAAATATTTCAGAAGACATTTACGATAAATGTTTCATCATAATTCATATTCATAATAACAGTTATGCGAATGCAAACACTTTGTCATGCAAAAGTGTGTTTGTTGTTGTTGGTGGTGGTGAATAACAGCGATCGAAAGAAAAACGCTTATCGACGTTAATATTCGATGAAATAGAATCATTTGTTGTTCAGAATCATTTGAGTTCAAATTGCAGATTTTATAGTATTTGTTCTTATTTTTTTTTATTTTGTGTGTGTGTGCTTGTGTTGTTGCTATTGAGAAAGGGGCTCAAGCATTTCAAACCGATTGATTGCTATCTCAATGGTAGAATTTAATGTGTTTTGTCTCAAAAGAAAAAGTTATAAGCACTTTTTTTTCTGTCTCTCTCTCTCTCTCTTTCTCTCATCGTCTCTTCTTTTCGATGTGCTGGTGTGTTTTTTCACACTGCAACATCAAAACCGGTTTGATCGAACGAAATTCACAATGACATCGGGATAAAAATTCAAATAAAAATACACGTGATTGGTCCCTGAACGACCGTTTCACTTTTATTTTGCTCTTTAATCGAACACCAACACTGTGTGGAAAATCTAGCAAATGTTTACTCATTGAACGATTCCCAGCGGGCTGACACACACACACATACACACACAAATACAAATGCAATCAGAGAACGAAAAATAAAATAAAAAGACAGAGTAAAAGATGAGCTCAAAATACAAATGACAGTAATGCAACGGCTGTTGTCTTCATTTTAGGGCATTTGAAAAGATTAAAAGAAAAAGAAAACAAAAACGGTCCATTTCAATTGCGTAATATTCATTTGATTTGACGCGAAAAATGAAATGATGTCGGCATGCTACCTTTTTAAAATTCAAACAACAACCAAAAAACAGGTAAACCTGCTAATTTCCCATTAAAGTCATCCATTTTCGGTGTTATCGCTAGCTAGAGATGATAAGAGTTTTTTCGAAGAAAAACCAAATTGCCTTGGTCATTTACAAAAACCAATGAAATTTGATTGGTCGTTTCATCGCATTTTGGATGTGTTAATAAAGCGAATTATAAGTGCCAAGTCATTCGGCGTTCGTTCGTTTTCATATTTGGTTTGGATGGTGTCCGAGGCCTCTTCATCCGCATCATTTCATGATAATTTCACCAGAAAACCACTACAATAATTATGATTTAAGCAGATGAACAACAACGAAAAAATCCATCGGATTTATTTATTCATGTCATAAACTGGCAAAAATTGCGCCCATGAATGGGATAGTGATTGTGCTTGTTGCAAAGCAATTACCACCAAATCCAACATCTACTAATGTCATTATGGTTTCGCTTTGTAATAATCACACAGAGCAAATCTCTTCACATATATATAAAAGTCCGAATCATTAACACGGAAAATTGTCGAAAAATCGGGTGTTAGCGTCAAATTGGCTCCGGAAAAATGCTCAAATCATAGTCATCGATTTGATTGCTCATTGTCTTTTCTGAATTTTATATTCGTTCGATAAAGCCGGCAAGCGCATGAGGGCATCAAAGAAGTCGAAAAGGAAAAATTCATTCCGCGTTGGAAAAAGAAAAATTCGTCGTCCGGGGCAAAAATGCATGCCAACCAAACACCCAATTTCATAATCGTAAACAATAAAGCGATAGAAAGAAAAATGGTAATATTTTTCGATGGCAAAAATTAGCCATAAATTTTGGCTCCCTATTTTTCCGTTTCTTTTTCTTTTCGAAAAATGAACATTGGCAAAATAACAACAGCTTTTAAACGATATCTCAATCGCTTCGGATTGAATCGTCACAAGTTGTTGGTCAACAGGGTGGCGATGGAAAGTGAACGAAAATTGCACTAAAATTCTTATTGCACTCAAGATATACATTTATTCGAATCGTTCAAATCACACTCTATCCAATATACACAACAACACACCAAGACTTACTGATGCAACGACCCCAACGAAAAGTGAAGCGAATACGCATGGAAAATATATGAAAAGTAGTGATAACATAAACTATTTAGATTTCGAACATGGAACATAGATGGAAAGAGGCAGTGTACTGAGTGTAGAAGCAGTAAATCGAAAATATGCGACAAGTAATAATAATCAGCCCATTGAATTTCGCCTTGGCATTGGATGGCGAAGCTGCAGCGCTTGGTTACAAAATCTGGATGATTTTCAAGTATGACATTAATATATAGTGTGGCCACCACACCAATCCGAAGTGAGGGGTCATCAAACAAAATTCTCCCGATCAAATTTATTAGAATCGTTTTCATTTTGGGTCAAGCAATGTGGTCATCAGTATCGTATTCGATTTGATTCTATTTGCTAGCCCGAACTGTTATTATCAATGACAATGCAATCTGTTAAGGCCATTGCATGCAACCCCTCGAAAACACACACACACACACAACACGAAGTGCCATGGCATTAATAATAAGACATAACAATGTATCGCAAAACAAATCACAAATTGCATGCATGCTGTCCTTTGCTCTGCCGGCTCATATTCACTCATCGAGTCTAGAGATAGAGATAGAGATACACAGTTTCGAATGTCTTGCCCTCGTTAACATCAATACAGTTTTCTTGTAGTCTTTCGTTTTGTTGGCTCTGGTTCTGTTCTTTTTTAACCAAAAAAGGAAAAAATATTCCTCTTTCCACTGGTTCCGGAAATCATTTTCAACTCCTACACCATCACCATCAATTTCGTATCCGACACAAACTCGGCCCAATACATTGTTGTCATTTGAACCGATTTTTATAAGCATCTCTCTTGTGGCGCATTCTTGACACACACAAATACACACACACAAAGCATCTCGTGCCGACTAAAAGCCAAAAACTATTGGAACAAATGATAAGAAACGTAGGGAGTTTGGCAGAAAATGAAAAGAATGTAACGAACCAACAAGAGAAGAAGACGAGAAAAAAAAAACACACATACACCGAGAAATACAAATAACAATAGCAACTTTTTGTCGGCACGATAAGGCAATGTTATAAAACGGTAGCTACTCCACACAAAAAAATGGGGCGCAATAAACAACCAACAGCGCCGACCAGAAACTATTTATTTGGCTTTTGTCCCGACCGTAGAAAATGTACGACAAGCAAGTCGATGCAATCGTCATCATATCCATTTATGCATGAAATATCATGTTGTCATTTGTGTGTTTGTGTGTGTGTGTGTGTGTGTGTGGCTTATCATGCACAAGGGGGGCTAAAAATGGTGAATATGCATGACATTGTGAACCAGTGCCGGAGATGAATAGCCTAGTGAATAGCGCGCACAAAATATAACGCTTTTGTATATACATTTTGCTTTGGCTGGTCTCTCCCTCATCATCACTATCATCTTCTTATTTCACGCATTTGATTACACGCACTTCTGCATTCGATGGTGCAGTTTTCGATGATATTCAATGTGTCACATTTATGAAAAACGTGTTTTTGTGGCAGCTCAGAGCGCAACACACGCAAAATTGTAAGAGTAAATGGAAAAGACGAAAAGAAAAACGAAAAAAAAATGATGACAGTTTCAGTGACCCGGAGACACGTTGCACTGATGTGATAACAATGATGTGACGGCTCTTTGATTGTGATATATATGTGTCGTGGGCTGGTCGCCTCCCCACATCAACCATCATCTCCATATCACGTTTGCTTATGTTTTCATCTCTTCGGCACTTTTCTCCTCGTTCTGTCTCGTTGGTGTCGATGATGGTGAGCAAACACACGAGCAACAACTGTAGATCATTTAGGCGCAATTTGATTTTTATTACTTGATGTGGAATGTTGGATACTTCGTTCTTTTTCGCTGAGAGCTCCACGTAATGTCTATCATTTTGATGTCATCATTTGCTGGTATCATTTCGCTGTCGCCCCCTCTGTGGTCCCGGTCACTGGCCTCGTTCTCTCTTTTCCATCTCTTGACAATCGACGTGTGTTTGGCTACATGCCAGTCGGTAGAAAACCGCCACCATTTCAACGGTGAGTGTGTGTGTGTGTGTTTATAACTACGATGACGAAGCAACAACTACCAACTTCCATCTAATGTGCATTTATCAACAGCAAAAACACACACTATACTGTTCACTTTTCTTCTCTCGTTCAATCGGCATCACCCAAAAATGTTATAGACTTTGACTATTTGCAATTTCAGTTCGGTTGAATAGCGCACGAACATGATGACTTTTGATATAACAATTTTGTGATGTTCATCGCAAAAATAGGCAAACGTAGAATAGTATTTGTTCAGCCAAAGAACGCTAACATGGCTTGGGTGGTGCTCAATTCATCGTCAAAATAATATGCATTTCATTAACCAGTGACAGATGAAAATTTATTGAACGCACCGTGGATATGTTGCGACTCTGAGGGAAAGAGAGATGGATAGATGGAGAAAGTGAGCGAGAAAAACTGTTCTCTGCCCAGAATGATGGCGAAACCAAATCAACTGGGAATAGCCAAATAAAACAATATTATGCGTTGCATTATCGCAAAATGCGATGGAATAAGCAGATTGTTCGATAACAACAAACAAGTCCACAATTGCACAAGACGCACACAAACGACAACGATGTGAGAGAGATGTGTGTGTGTGTGTGGCTGAAGGAGAGGCGAGAAGACATCAAATCTCTTTGCTAATACGGTCGCGTGTGCATCTCATGCTCAGCAAACAAATTGCACATTTATATTATGTATGTTGTTTGTTGCTTTTTGCTTGTTGCTTTATATTTGGTGGCGTTGTGTACTTTTGATTCACTTCTGAAAATGGTGAAATGGCAATTGTAAAGTGGCCGATAATTTGGATTGATAAGACACCATGCGAAGAGCAATTCACTGGAACAACAGAAGATGAGACAACCCACGCACCGTGCAGAGTCAGAGCGACTGAATAGAGCATTCAGTCGCAGTCTAGTTTTTTTTTCTCGATATGCATCTTTTTGTTAGTGAAAATATTGACTGTTGCTATTCCACTGGGTGCTGTCATGCTTGTGTTTGACAGAAGCAACAGCAACAGCAACACCAACCACCACCAAATTCAACGTTACCAAAACGAGAAGAGAATTAGAAAAAAATATAGATTATTTATGCGTTCGATATCATTTAGACGAACATTCTTTTTAAGTGCGAGGGACTGTGTTTATATGGTCGTTGTTAACTTCTCTTCATTTTTTTGGCCAATTCCCTACGGCATCACTCTACAATGCGTTCACACTGACAATAGCTGCTGAATCAGAATTATCGATGAACAAAAGTGAATGCAAGCAAAAAATAAACACACCAAAAACAGATGAAGAAATATACGAAAAATTCAACAGCAAGACAACGCGTGCTCACTTCATTTACTTTTAGTCAATTCACCCACACATTGCACACGCTCACCAAAAAAAAAAAGAAAAAGACCGAAACGACACGATGTGATAAAATTTCAATTGCAATATTGTCGAACGAGAATAATTGGAAGTGGTGTGATGTTTAAATATTTCGACAGCATATTGATACTAATATTATACACATCAAACAAATAATGGCGTGGATCTTCTTTTTTTGTGTGTGTGTGCAATGCATTCGGTCTATCTCAATGTTGATAGTAGTGGAACACTTGAAATAAACACGCCCGATTCACCCATGAAACAGTTGAAAATTGCATGAATCACTTGAATCACCCTCATTTTACACACAACAATTTATTATTACTTTGCTGAGCTCTTTTCTTTCTCTCTTCATTCCCATCTCTTATCCCTGGGCTTACACCAAATAATGGTATACGAGATTTTGCAATTTGCGAACGACTTTCACATTTTGCGCGTATTTATATTTGGAGCCTAAGAGTTGCCAAATAGACATTCAAAGAGGAAATGCATTTCCAATTATAGGCTTGGCATGGTGTCTCAACGTCACAATATCACAATGCCAAATTCAGCACGCACACACACACATCCACCGTTTTTTTTTGCTCTCTCGCTTTCTTTTCCAAACATTGGCTTTGTCTTGTTTTGTCTTTACATGCATTACTCGAAGACTCCAGGGGCGAGTAAGAGAAAGTGATAGTGCTGAGCTGTGCCATTCCATAGCGAATGCAATAAAATAATTCGTTTGTTTGGAATTTGGTTCTTTCTTTCGTTCTGGTGTCATTATTTTGACATGTAATTCGTTTCCTAAAACACCCTCAAAATCAAGCCGATCACCCGACATAGCAAATTGTAGGGTAGGAATGTTGACACGGGTAACACAAAACGAATGAATGAAATTGGATATGTGTTTTCGTTTTCCGTAACATTCAAACCGTTGTTTTTAACTTTGAAACATTTTTTTTTTTGGCACGGCAATAAAATCGAGAGCAATCAAAACCGTAGAATAGACAATGCTTGACAGCAGCATTTCTACCCGTTTTGACAGAAATTGCGTGCAATTTTCCGTGCAAATTTCAACGAACATTCGAGCGAAAAGATGAAACTGAATGACTCACGGATTTTGTATTTGTAAAATAACAAACGGCTGGTCACCGAGCAACCGAACCTTGAACTTCGGATCATCAACCAAGAAATTCGTTTGCCGTCAGCAATGAGTTTCAATTGTGTGTTTGTAAGTTAGATATTGCTAGCGATCACAATTGAACACATTCTTACGAAATGATGGCAAAAGGAACAAGCAGGCACAAGTGTGATGTGAAAATGAATCTTGAAATCTCTTCTGCCAATTGAAGCAGTCTCTTAAAACACTTTTCATACCAACATTTTATTTTCGTTTTGCTTGATGTTTACATTCAACTTTTTAACGAAAAAAGTCGAAAAAAAATGCCATCGATTTTTTGTTTATTAAATTGGATTGAATTAAATCCCAAAATCTTAATTTCAAAATTGTTAACAATACAACAAATCAATGAAATCATATCACCGTAAACATCAAGCACTAGTTCCAAGTAAAACTTGTGCAGTGTATTTTCAATTTGGATGCGATTCTATGTGTTTTGTATTGAAGATCTGAGACACCACCAGATCGGTCTACAGAAGGGGTTAATGTTGATTTTCTTGGAAAATATGTGACATTTGAGATTCAAATGATTTTCAAATAAATTTCGACTGAATGATGAAACATGAAAATTGAATTTATTAAAGTGCGATATTCTACAGATGAGCATTGCATGAACACTCATGATGTCTCACTCTGGAGACTGTTCGTTTCATTCGTTTTATCATCTGTGTTGGTTCATATAACCAAGATGAATGACACAAAACCGAACCAAAACAAAGCACACACTGACAAGTGGAGGGTAAAATCATATTCAGCTTGAATTGATGTCATCTTTCTATCTCTCCATGAAGACACTTAAATTTTGCTATCCGATTAAGTGACGCCATGCACATAATAAAAATTATATTTGTAAAATGTCAAGCTCAATTCTCTGACTGTCGCTTTCTTTTTGCGTTGAGCAAAAAAAAAGAGAACTGTTTGTCTTCTCTTATTTTCTTGTTGTTGTTCAAGTGTCCCGATATTTGTTTTTATTGTTTGTCATTCAAATGTTCACTTGTTTTTTTTTGTTGTTGTCCGAACGAATGTTTTTTTTTTGCAGCGTTGCCATTTTTTATAGTAGTTGTTGTTTTGAAAGTTACCATACACCAAATGATTGGTGTTTGACATAAATGCAAGCGACGTGCTTAAGACAACGCGTGTGTGTGTGTCAATTCCGAATCGAATTGTCGAATTGTGTATTTCGATTTCATCTTTGTTCGCCCTCTCTCTCTCTCTCTCTCTCTGTCTCTCTCAACATCATCATTCTCAACACTCACATTGTATTAATGAAATATTCGATGTGTCACAACAATTCCACTCATGACAATCAAAGAAACCGAAAAAACAATCACCAAATCCCGAAACTGAAAGATTCAATAAAAAAAGTGTCAGCAATGGACATGGGACATTTTTATTTTTTTTTGTTTGTTATCGAACTGTCATCGGTAGTTTTTAGACAAATTCGTTTGGTCTTTCCGTTTGAGCCATACACACATAATTTTCGTTTCGTTTCTCGATTTGAGGGTTTATTTTTCTGTTGTTGCTGTTGTTGTTAAATATTTGAACACAAAAACATAGGCATCAGCACGTTTTACTGTCGATCTCTCTCTCTCTCTCTCTCTCTCTCTCTCTTTCTCATCACAAAACTATTCGCTGTTTGCAATATTTTATGCTAAGTGCGTCAACAGCTTTAGCTTTTGCATCAAGAACATGGTTCAATAAATGTTCGACAAGATGACAACCAATGAGTCTGCTGTTGACACTTTCACTATTATTTTCAAATCAACCAAACTGATTCGTGGCCTGACACTCCATTTTTTTTTCTTCTGTTCCTCTTTTGCTCGGATGCTGCTGCTGCTGTGTTTTTGTTGTTGTTATTATTTGAACAAACCTAAATCGTTTCGGAGCGGTTATTTATCGAACAGACATTACTATAAAAAATGAACTACTACAATATGGACATGGACATTATGCAGTAAATGTGTTTGTTTACTTTTTGTACGCTTGTTCAATAGTTTTCCTCTTTTTTTTTCTCTCTCTCTCTCTCTCTCTCTCTCTCTATCGAGTCTATATTTTTGTTCGTGATTTTATCGGAAGTGACTTGAAAAAATAAATAAATCGAATGAAATCGACCATTAACTTTGTGTTGAATGTATACAAAACACAAACCAACAACAACAACTGGGAAAAAAAGGAGTCATTGCCGCAAAAATTGCTTGATTTTTTTTTGTTGCGCCTGCTTTTGAATGCTTCTGCCGTTTTCAATTTGAGTTTGGTTTTTGGTTTTGTCATTGGCATAAGTGTTTGGCATGTAACCGCAGAAAACGCGAATGTTAATTTATCAGTGAGGAAATGAAATATTTCATATTAAACAACATCACAGTGAGTGACATAAACGAGAGAAAACATCCCATGCAAAAGCAATCCAACAATTTATTATATGGAAATGTTAAACGTCAAGCCAAAAATTGCAATTTAATTTTTCATCAACAAATTTTAGCTTATCATCGTTTGCTTTAACCCACACCGCAAAATCTAAATAAGCTATTATTTATAACTAGAAACTGACACACAAATAAGATACAGATACAATTATTTACTTAATTATTCAATGTCTAACTCTGCCTCTGGATAACATTTAAATTTACTTCAATTCTGAAGAGTCCCGTTTAACGTAACCACATTTACCAAATAAATAATATAAATTGTAGTAATGGCCAATTGTTGAGTTGTTCTCTGGTTCATTACATAGATGTAATAATATTTGTGTTCGTTGGAAAAACCAAACATTTCGATAACTGTACAATGAGCACTTCAGTACACTCGTTGTTATTCTAGCCTCAATACATTGATGAGGACTTTATTTAGCCATACAGTAATCCAGTCTTAACTGTAGTTATACGAGATTTGCATCTATGCAACCAAATTTTATTTTGAGCTCTTCACCTGGATACACACAGGGTGTTCTACATTCGATGGTATGGAGGTAACATTTTGTTTTCAGGCCGCCTGTTGTTCGACATCTGTTCGATTCCAAATCAATTTCACATGGTTTGTGAACAGGTTTTTGACAAAAATACTCTAGGTACCGGAGGTCCGTACACATAGCTATTCAATTCTGTTGATGTTTCGGGTACGGAACATCCTGTATAAATGTATAAAATATATATCTAAAATGTAGAAGAGTAGTGTTCCTTCAGCATGATTTGATGGGAGATAGAATGGTTTGTGTATTGGTTTGGCATATTCCAATGTATCAAAACATCAACACACGATTCGTGTAACACGAACACTGAAACATTGAAGCCATGGTGGATATATCAAGACAGTAATAATATTTTGCCCCGAAACTAAAATTTTTCTTTGAAAAAACCATGGAAAAGTATTCAATTCAATCATCATGATTAATTTCGCTTAAGAAAGCAGCTTAATCACTAGTAGCGACACGATATATTCTACTAAATCGGTTCCTAAGAAGTGGATTTCTAATTAAAATTATACGAGTGGGGAAAAAAATTGTGCTGAATAAAACTTTCTGAAAGTCGCCCATAAAATGTGACCTGACCTTTTGAATGTCAGAATAAGTAAGTAGCATCAATTGTGTATGTGTTTGTAATAACGCTGTTGTTCAACACATGTTTGGCCAAACTTCATCTTGTATGGTACACAACTACGGCGGTCAATACAATTGATCTGTTCAGCAAAACTGAATCAGTATTCTGTAGTATGAAGTGCATTATTTATTCAGTATTTTTCGGTGGCTGTTTTGGAGTTTTGTTTCCTTCGTTGAATGCATTTGGGCATTCGAGAAATCGAAGATGTAGCAACAGAAAGTATTCATTGCCATTGCAGTGATATCATTTTTTTTTTGTTCAGCTTCATTGAACGTAGATAACGCCGCCAACTTGCTGCAATATTTCCGTTTGTACCGCAGAGCATGAACCTTTCCTCTCTCTCACTCTTTCGTCTCGTTCGTGTTCGTGTTTGTGCATGTTCGCATTTCGCGCGTTGAATTGGTTGTTGTTCCATGTTTTTACCCGGAGTAAAAATGGAATCGTTGACGAATACGAAAAAAAAACAACAAAATTTGCACCGAAAAAAAGGTACAATATCGTGCTATTTAAAAGAAACACATTGCATGCTGCATGTTTTACTGTTTCCTTTTCCTGTCTAATGCGACGGCAACGACACATTAATTTTCGACGCTGTTAACAGACGTTAACGCAGAATGAGAGAGAGAGATAGAGACCAAAGCAGAAAGCGACTAACCGGGAGCGAGAGGGGGGGAGAGGGAAGAAAAGGCGAGATTGAACCAAATAACCATTATAAAATCAAAATACATGTAGAACAGACCAAATGAACAAACTACCTCGAACCCGGATGACTTGAGAATGAAAAATGAAAAATATTATTTGACTTTGCCAGCAAAACCCGTTTCGGCTGCTGCCGAATGTGCAACTGCGAATTCGCAATTGTTGGTCGCGCGTCGCGCTTTTTTATTTTGCTCTCTTCTCATTCGCCTGTATTTGAAGTGATATCTTGAAATGTCGGAGCACAGCACAGGCGAAAAGAAGTGAATGGAAAATGCGGAGACAAAACCAACCGGCAGCAGCAACCAACAACACAGAGAGGATGGAATCCCATTTTCAAGGGAGGGCAACTGTTATCTCTGTGTGCCCAAAAAAAACACAACGGAAATGTCACTTGTTTCCATGCAAGCAAACTTGCGATCCCGTTGAAAAATATCAATGCAAATCACAAACAAATATCTGCTTGCTACAGTTTTTCGGTTTTTTTGTTTGTTTTCATTTCGCGGTGTTGCCTTTGAACACATCATTTGATTTGATTTGGTTTTGTTGTTGTTGAAGAGAGCTCTCTCGAAGAGAGTGAGAAAGAGCATACAGTGCAAATGCCTAAAAAGCTAATCTACCTCTTCAATCGACAAACAGCCAACTGACATACACACAAAAAAAAAGCAGAAAGAATGACCGTTGCCGATTTTTTTCCGTTGTTGTTCCGTGAATTTGTTTTGTGGCAAAACGCCATTTCAAACAAACAGACCACCACCACCAAAAAACAACAACACGGAAAGATTTTCCAAATGAAATTTTTATTTCATGGAAATGACATTGGCCAAGATTTAAACTTCAGATAACAATGACCGACCGACACAAAAAAGAAAAAAGAAAAAACGGGCAAATTCACGTTTTGCGCATTTGTTGTCCCCAAAAAATGACTGAGTATTCGGTAAAAGTGTGACGTATGCAATTTCATTTATAAATCATCAAACGAAAGCGTTCACGCTACCGCGGTCAAAATGCGATCGCTTGAATTTCATCATTTCAAAAGAGGTTCGTAATAAGAGACAACGATAATAAATGCCATTCATTGGAATTGGACATAGATTTTTTGGTGTTTTTTGGTTTTGGTTCAAATCGTGTGTATGTGTGTGTTTGTGCGTGTGCGATGGCATGAGTCCGCATTGAATTGTTGCAATGTCAGTGACATTATCACGCCATTTTTATACAACGATCATCATGATTATGGAAAATCGCTACAATGTGCCTCTCCCGAACTCTCTCTCTCTCTCTCTCTCTCTCTCTGGCATTCTCTTCGGGTGCTCTGCAAATACCATACAATTTTGCTTTGAGCCTCCGTTCTAACAAATGTAAAAAAAACAAAAAAAAAAAACAAAAAAAAAACAAAAACCAAAATCAAAGGGTTGCCATTCAATTTATTTGGTGCGGTTATAGCATTGGCTTTGTAGCCGGGAGAGCTCTACGAGCCGCACTCGCAAACATTCTCACATTCCGTTATGCGGGACATTTGAATAAATTTTGCGTCTAATTTTCGCTTTTGCATTTTCATTCCATTATATTCGGGTCGTCGCGAATGTAATTATTTCCATTTTACCCATTCATATTGAGACTTAATAAAAGCTATACTGAAATAACAACAGAACAAAGAAAATGCTAAAAGGAATGAGATGTGAACAAAAAACAAACAAGATTGGTAAAGAGAGAGTGAGAGAGAGAAACTTCGAACGGAATGTATATTTTCCGCAGAAAATTCCTTTTCATATCGAAAGTCAAGCGAAAAAATACATGTGCACAAAAATCTAACGATATTACCAACAAAGCATGCGACTACAGAACGAACGAATGAATGAATGAATGTGGACAAATATATATATATATGTGTATATTCAACACACAAACGGCAGCAATAACATCAAGCGACGAAGTATGCCGGAAAGTAAAAAATGTGCAGCGATAACAATTTCAACAATGTAATAATTAAATAGATTAACCGCACACACAAACGGTTATATTGTGACACGAGCTCAGTCTCACACTCTCAACGCGCCTCTTGCTCACTCTCTCTCTCTCTGTCTCTTTCTCAATGTCGCTGTGTGTTCCTGTTGTCCGTGTCCCTATTTCACTAGCTTATGGGCGCTCGCGCTCCCGCCTGCGCTCTTCACTCACACACTCACACAAATCGCCCTGAACAAAGAGAAATTAACGGGCATAAAGAATAACCGCACATATTTATAAGCGTTTAAGACATGAAACGTTCCAACAACGATTGCTATCAAATGCAAGCTTTTTGTGTCATTTTCGTTTTGGTTCTTTAGCTTGTTTCACCCAACAACGACAACAGCCACAACGCTAGATCGTTGCTTTGAAAGTGCTTTGCTTTTGGCCACTCTTGCGTCTCTGCTGCGCTGGGCGCTGCCGGTGTTGCTCCCGCTTTTTTGTGTGTGGATTTTTTTCAAAAGAAAAAAACCCCATTTTAATCAAAGGCAACAAAAAAAAAGCTTTACACAACATAACAATTATTTTTATGGAATATATTCCGTGTTCAGTTTGTGTGTCCGTTTTATTTTTTGTTTTTTTTCTGTTTTCTTCAATCGTTGACGCTCTTGTCGGTCCTTTTGTAGCATGCAATGGCGTTCGCTAACTGTTTCATCATAAACGAAATAGCGTCAGGCGACATTGTGGACAAACTACTTTGTATGTTTGAGTGTGCAATTCCTTGTTTTTTTTCCTTCTTTCATTTCATTCGTTGGATCGTATTTGCGCCACTTAAAAACGTCTTTTTCCACGATTCCTTTTGTTTTTTCCTGCCTTTTGTATAATATTAAACCATTTCAAATGAAAATCACATAAGATTACAACATAAAGGAGCTGCTAATGCATTCTAATTAAAAATCCTCACAAAATGACTGTTTATCTGTGAAAACGGATTTAAAAAAAAAGAAAAAATGTTTTTGTTTTTCTTTTGCTTTCATCCTTCTTTCGAGGCATTGAATTTCCGGTTGTCGTTCATATTTCCGCTTCACTAAGGGGTTTCCGCTCCGTTTTTTTTCTCTTCTCTTTTATCTTCACAATCAAATTGAACCCAAATGCACACTTCTCATTTCACTTCTCATTTCACTTATGTGACACATTTCATTTTTCCTATTTCTCGTTTGACCGAGCGGTGGTCGTGTGTTTTGTGTGTTGGGCAAATTCAAAACGAACTGCAATTAATTCACTCACAGTGAATTGATGTGTCGTTTTTTTTTTGTTTCAATGCAAAAACGAAATTGATGAGTGAACGAAACAAAAACACAATATTCGTCTATTCAAAGGGGACCCATCATTTTTATCTATCGAAAGATTAGTGACCGGTTTGGTTTCGATCAAAAATCGCCGGGTTTTTTTTTTTCATGTTGTTGTTGTTTTTGTTGAAAATCGAAATGGTCAAATAATCATTGATTTGAACCGTATCGGCCGAAAAGCTATGTTGAGTCACAAAGAATTTTGATTTGGTTATCAACTGATTCGCTATGCCCTTTCGCTTACCGCCCCTCCTCCCGCACCGTTTCAATTTACATGCGTCTGAATGGGCACGCAACAGCAGTTTATATTTAATTAAAAATTCAACAGTGATTTTGTTTTTCCATTGAATTCCGGAACAATTGACGGTGTGATGTTTTTTTTTCTGTCGCGATATTTCTCTGGACAGTTTAGCATTTGTTATACGTTCAAATCCAATGCATTTTTCGATTTTGTCTAGTTATTTGCGTGCCCATGTATATGCAAACTCACTACTAGTCAGCTAAATTGTCACGGTCTGGTTGAAATTGTTCGCTGTACGATTTCCGCGCACTGATTTAGTTGTCCATTCAACAGAAAATTGTTGTGTATGCATGGTCAGCAAAACGATGACCAATGTTTAGAGCTGAAAATCCGACTAACATCGGCACAAAATTACCAACCAATTACATTGGCTGCCGCAGACAAAGCATTTGTCGTACTTCAACAATATCGATGTTGATATTGTTGCTATCGCACATGCATACGCACACGAATCGAACAAATAAACAACCAGAAACACTCACCATTTAAAAAAAAAACACACACACACACACACACGAGAGAGGACAACATGCCGAAAATTTATTATGAAATGTGGTAAATATTCGCTCATCTCAATTGGATGTTGGGCTACTGTGATCATGACACAGCACAAAGCTAATCCGGATAAAATAAACGCGCATCCAATGAATATGGACATAACACACACACACACACACACACACACACACACACACACACACACATACAAAATATATATACACAGCCGCATACTACACAACAATGGATTGAGTTAGAATTGGTCATTTATCATTTTTTCGCCATCAAATGAATGGGAAACCAGACAGAAAAAAACAGCCCCATTGAAAAACTAGCAACATCGAAATCAAAAACACCTAATTGATGTGGGAATAAAAGCAATTGCTTCACTTCACACAGTATTCAATTCCATAGTGAATTTTTATTCGCGCGATTTTTGGATAGCAAATTACAATGAACGCTTCGATTAAGTTGGAGTTGGTTATTTTTATGACTAAATATTCGAATAATTCGAACAAATAGCTAAAGCTTTACAGGCTATCCACCGTCCCTATTGAACGGACTGTCGATGTCTATTACCCTTTATTCTATACCCTTTAATACGATTATTAGCCAAAAATGATTTTTTAGGCGAAAATGAAATGTAATTATTTCACTGCTAAGGTTCCGACAGTAAAAGGGCTACGCTAGGGGCTACGGGTTTATATGTTGAACGAACCTCACACAACAACTGCAAATCCTTCAATTTTAATCGAAGGTCTGCGTTTCTCGATTGTTTTCTATGACTGAATTTCTGCGATTCGATGCAAAGTACTTGAGTCAACTTGGCGTCAATATTTTTCAAGGCGTCCCCACTCGTATTAAGTTCCCATTACAGTTGCGACGGTAAAGCACAAACACCCACCAATGCAATTCCAATGCTAATTGGAGGATGACTCCAAGAATGATCGTCAGATGAACCAGGTACTTTGCGGAATCCCTGCGAGACTAACTACTGTCAAAAACTATTGATTTTATTTATACCAAGTAATTTATTCGAAAAATCTGCGTTTCTGATGGTGTAGAATGTAAGAGGATTGTTTTTAATTTAATGGAACTACCATAACCATGTCAAATTTCCAACTCTTAAATAAAAGTGTAGAAATATGCCTTGAAAAATCATAATCATAAACATCGTATGAATGTCGATTCAATGACACAGAATACAATTTTCAAATCGGTCATCTAAATCGAACGTTTATTTAATAAATTTTATTTATCGATTGTCACACGAAATTTACATGAAAAAAAAATGATCGATGATGACATCATTCTCAGTATTGGCGTCAGTATTGGCGATTGAAATGAACAGAAATGCAATATCACGATTTTGATAAAATAAATAATAATTGATGTTATCTATTTGAAATTGTTATTATTTTGAATAAAATAAATTATTTAAACAAGTCAAGTCATTCGGTTCATTTCCGTTGCTCAGGTGTATGATGTGGTTTGTTTTTAATTTAATGCAGTTATCACAAAAGGCTGCAGTATATTGATGAATCATATGAGCGCCCTCATTTCAATAAGCAGAATTGTAGAATGGATGCAATTTTCGAGTTCAAATTTCGAAACTAATGTAATGAATGTTGATGATACTGCCAGCCTTTGATTTAGCAAAACTTGTCCAATCCATAGTATATTCAATACGTGCTTAGCTTCTCAGCACATGCTTACTTCACAGTTTCTGCCCTTTGAGTGAATGTGATTCAAAGTTGACAAATCATTAACATTTGACAAAAGCTTTTTTACAGCTTCATCAATTTAAAATAAATGTTATTGTGCAATTTTAATATATTTTGTTATAGTAAATTGATATAAAAAAAAACTGATCAATGATCAAATATTCCCAGTTGTATCAGTCGATCAGCGGCAAACTTATCGTTACAGTTCAAGTATGGTTTCCGATGTGAAGTCTTGCTTTTGGTCAATCTTAGTATTAATTGTTATAACGATCATAAATATAAGCGGTGCAGACGATGACTATCCCGTCGTAGACACAAAATATGGCAAAATTCGTGGCCTTCGTAAGAAAACGATAATCAATAATATTGACTATGATTCGTTCAAAGGCATTCACTATGGAAAAAATCCAGTTGGTGAATTGAGATTCAAGGTAAACAATCTGTTACACACTAGCCAATGAATTGTATTGGCAGTGGTTGTAGGCTTCGTAATAAATAAATAAATAAGTTTAGATTTGCAGATGGTTTTTCAGTGTTTGACATTTGGACATTGAATCGAACAAAATCGTTCAGATTTGAAATTCTATTCTGAAAAAGTGTCGCTTAGTGGATTTTAGTTTATTAGTGCAAATCTAAACATTAGTTTCCTATGTGTACATACAAGTCAAATTCCACCAATATTTTATCTCGATCAAATACTAAAATCACATAATATTATTGATATCTTTGGTGAACAGGCACCTGAGCCACGTGAACCATGGGCTCCAAAAGTGCTTGATGCTTTTGAGCATACCTACACTTGCGTTCGTCCAATTTTAATTCCCATGGGTAAACAAATCCTTTCAAAAACTATGACACATAATTTAATTTTTTGAGTTTTCTCGATGCCAAAAAGATTGAAAATAAATGGGCCAATAAAATGATTTTCTTCACTTTAGATGCGACTTTTGAGCAGGATGAAGATTGTCTTGCCATAAATATTTATGTACCAGGTATTACCACACTAATAGAGAAAAAGAAAAACAAATATCCTATCTTTGTCCAAAGTGTATTGAACAATTCATTCGAATTTATCCATCATTCACATCGTTTAGCTACAGCCAGCCCAACAAATAAGCTGCCCGTTCTATTTTATATACACGGCGGAGGATATAATTATATGTCTGGCAACGCTGGCTACTATTCAGGTGATTATCTACTTGAACATGATATAATAGTCGTTACGTTGAACTATCGCCTTGGCATATTTGGATTTTTGTCACTTGATACACCCGAATATTCGGGTAATATGGGAATGAAAGATCAACAATTGGCATTGAAATGGGTGTATGAGAATATTGGTGAATTTAATGGTGATAACAAGAGAATCACTGTCGGTGGATACAGTGCAGGTAAATTGAGAAATGAACGAAATTTTTTATTTAAGCTTAAAATTAAACAAGGGCGTCCGCAGGGGGGGGGGGGGCAGGGGGGCGCTAGCCCCCCCCCCCCTGAGCTCAAAATATCAAAATTGTCCTCGTTTTTGAGGATTTGTCCTCGTTTTTTTAAGATAAACCAGTTCTGAAAGGAATATTTTCTAACAAAATGAGTATTCCGTCCACTCATCTAAAATAAACTGAAAAATGGATAAGATCTTGAAAAAACGACCATTTTTGTCCTCGTTTTCGTAAGCAAAGTGAAAGTTTCAGCTACATTCTGCCAGGCACTGGTTCGCAAGTATATCTACATACTGATACGTATATATACATTCAGTACTACTGAAGAGTATTTGCAAGCGTAGGTCAGTTGCATCGCTTACAACAGAGTCGCTGTTGTGTGTGGTGCGTGTGCAGTTGTGTCGCCACACATACCTCACACACAACAGCGACTCTGCTGTAAGCGACGCAACTGACTTCCGCTTGCAAATACTCTTCAGTAGTACTGAATGTATATATACGTATCAGTATGTATATATACTTGCGAACCAGTGCCTGCATTCTGCTGCTACAAAAACAATTTTTAACATTTGTGTTGTTTTGATCGCGAAATATTCAGCTGTGCTTGAACCCGTTGTAAATGCGCTACAGTCAAAAAGTTTGAATTTATTTTCATGTTCGAAGCATATAAATAAAACTTCGAGTATTTTTAATGAGCATCACGAAATTTTTTTTAGCGTTACCGAAGTTATTTTGAAAGATGCTGAAGAATTCGCTGAAATTATCGGTGTGGAGCTCTGTTTACCCAGAGTAACATCTCGATAAACACAACGATCAAATCAACCTTCATTAGACTTTGCTGATTATTGGAAAAAATCTCTAATTATACCATATCTAGATTCACTTATTGTGAGCTTAAAAGAGAGATTTTCAGAAGACAATCTTCCTGCTTTTGTACTCTTAAGTCTTCATCCTTGCAATATGCTCAAGATCACTGAAAATGAAATGAGATTAAATGTAGATAATATCGTCAAATTTTATGGAGTACAGAACTTGGAGAGCGAAATTGATTTATGGCGTTTGAACCAAGTTACTTGATGATTTAATTTTGTTCTGTGTTTATCGTCACAAAAACACTTTTAACCTTACTGATTTCACAAAAATTAACAAAACAAAAGGGTAAATCGAAATTTGTTAATACCTTTTATTTTGTGAACCGAATGCATTTCGAGTTGTGTTCAACTCATCATCAGCATCACGACTGGAGGCAAGCGTCATTTCATGTCAGCAAATTCGACAGTGTTTGTCAATAAAGAATAAGTTAAATGCGAGTGAAGAGTATCGAATCAATGTTCCCGTTATCCAAATTCACCGACTTTTCGTCTGATTGTATGAATTGAAAAGTCGGTGAATTTGGATAACGGGAACATTGATTCGATACTCTTCACTCGCATTTAACTTATTCTTTATTGACAAACACTGTCGAATTTGCTGACATGAAATGACGCTTGCCTCCAGTCGTGATGCTGATGATGAGTTGAACACAACTCGAAATGCATTCGGTTCACAAAATAAAAGGTATTAACAAATTTCGATTTACCCTTTTGTTTTGTTAATTTTTGTGAAATCAGTAAGGTTAAAAGTGTTTTTGTGACGATAAACACAGAACAAAATTAAATGTTTGTGGATTTCACGTCGTGTTCAATAAAAATAGTTTATTACTTGATGATGTACTATACAGGTTTGCAGCAGATTCAAGAAGGTTATTGCTAAAATAACGGTTAGAATACATATCTGTAATAAATTCGACTAAATAATGACACTAGAAAATATTGTATTTTGAATAAATTTTCCGGTGTCCTCGATTCGTAACCAAAAATCTGCTTTGCCCCCCCCCCCCTGAACGAAGTTCTGCGGACGCCTCTGAAATTAAAATTGTTTTTAAACTCAATAAATGGTTAATCTAGGTGCTGCATCTGCACATTTTCACGTGTTATCAAGCGAATCAAGGCAATACATAAACAATGCGATTTTGAATAGTGGAAACGTAGGGTGCGTATGGTCAATGACATTTCAAAATCACTTGGATGTGGCATATGAAACAGCTGATGATTTTGGCCATGAAAATTGTACTTTCGATGAATTGATTGATTTTCTCAAAACAATACCCGCCGAAAAAATCTCATATCTGGCATCTGTTCACACCGCCTGGCTTCCGACTTTAAATTTCGATTTTGCTCCAGTTATTGAAAGTATGCTATCAAGCGATTCAATATTATTGTTAAATTTATTGACTATGCACAATGCTCATTGAACAATATAACATTTAAAATTCGTTCTTTTTCGAACAGGAAAAGATGCAATACGACCATTTTTAACAGTGCATCCATTCGAACAATATAAATCATCAAACATTGATGTCGATATTTTATTCACCAATACACATGATGTTTGTAATTTTCAAATACTTTTCTTAATTTTGTTTTTGTTTTTTTTTTTTCAAATTATCGACAAAACTAATGACAATGTCGAAGCATATTTCTCATATTTCTTTTAAACATTTTTAAATTCAGGAAATAGTCACATTTTTTTCTATTATGGCAGTAATTGATGAAGAAGGAATTTGGGAAATAAATGATAACTTCACATTAGGATTGCCCTTCAAAGAGCTTCAAATTCCATTCGAATCAGAGGTGCAATTTTTCTCGTTTACATTCATACTCATCGATATCCATTAAATAATCACTAAATACAGGTGTACAGAACATTGGCCCCACAAGTACGACGGTTTTACTTTGGCGATGCAAAAATTGATGACCAATCTAAAAAGTTGTACTTAAACATGTTGAACCACATTAATTTCGATTACGGTACATACAAATCAGTTAAAATCCATCAAAAGGAATCAAAGGGCAACGTTTATATGTTTCGGTACAATTCAAAATCAAGCTTTTACATTTCAATTTAAATAATTCGATTTTTTTTTTAAATTTTCTGAAACAGTTTTAGTGCAAACACTACAATGAGTTCGGTTAAGGAAACAATAAAGTATGATTATGCAACCTCAGGTCATATTGATGACCTTTGTTATATGTTCGCGTAAGTTGAAACATATTTAGCAGAGGTAACAGAATTGCCTTAGCTGATATTTGTTGTTGTATTTTTTTTTCATAGCTGCCCAAACTGGCCGAATTTCCAAGAATTTTTGGCTCATTCCGATAGCGAGAAGTATAAATTGTACCTTCAAACGGTCAAGTACCTTACAAAAATGATGACAAACTTCATAAAATATGGGTGTGTATAATGTAAACAGAAATGAGCATGAATTAAGTTTAATACCGTCTGATTGTCCAACAGAGAACCAGCCTATCGAGATAATCCAATCGCTGGATTCCGTCCAATAGGTGATGATTTTTTGTTTGTTGATGTCACCAACGATGGCTTGAAATTGGACATGAATCCATACAAAGTTTCCATGGAAATGTGGACTCGTCTCGAACAGCAAGCCCGAGAAATGATGAACGACCATAAAAAACAATAATTTATTTATTTTTCAAACCAATTTACAATATTTTCAAATGTATTCATGTTTAAGGGGTTAGACACACAACTGAAATGAAGAAATCGCATCATTTTGTGCTGAAGTGAAACAATGTGAATTTTCAAATTTTCTTCTTGAAGTACTAAGAAAATACGCAATAAATTTTAGAATGGTAGGTTCATCGTGAGGACACAAGTGTACCACATGCTGCTTCTTCTTTTTCGAAACTGCTCCATACATTTTGTACCGAATGCCGGCGCCATATTGAAAAATGTCAATAAGAAACTATAGTGAACATTTAGTTCATTAGTTGTGGCGCTGTCTGTCACTGACTATCTATCATCACCGTATATTTGTATGGGAATGTCCTAACGATGGGTAGGTTTGTGGCCGTGTGGTGAAGAGAGAAACGATGAATTTAAATAAAACACATTTATTTTATTTCACTTTGATTTTTATTCAGTCTTTTTAATAAAAGAACAGCTTTATTTTCACGCGAGTATAAGCGGAACAGAAGAAAAAACTCGGACCAAAGCGAAACCAAACCATTTCTGTTCGTTAGATACGCATCACAAAAATATATGTGTACAAACTGTTTTTATATTGCGTTTAAATCCGACAGTCAAATTATGTAGCACATTCTATGCGAAATGTGAGTGTTTCATTTTGATCGAGTAACAGAATTATGTTTCGCTTTGGTCTGCGACAAATTTCGAGTTTGGTTTTTATCTGCCATTTGTGGTTTTTATCGCTAACAGTACCTAATTAACAGAATACGAACGCTTCGGTTTAGTTGGGGTTTTCTATTGGCTAAATATAGATATGACAGTCAGCCGGCCAAGCCGAATTGAAACAGCCGTCCGACTATGTTGAGCTAGTAGTTCGCATGGACGGCCACCTCGGACGCGGATGAATTGAAAATAGTTCTGAAAATCGATTAAACTAATTTTAGGGCATGCGAAGGCTCAAATTACCCCCAATTGGTGATTAAGAAAAAAAAAAATCACAGAATCCAATGGTACAAAAACTGTTTCCCCATTTTGTGTACCTCCAGTTCTTAATAGTCTCCACGATCGTGTACATCGGAAAAACTTCAATGGAAGTGTTCGGCCGCGTCCGTCAGTCAGCTATTTTGTTCATCAGTGAAAACATCTCTTGAAAGGTCTTCACGGATACAAAATTATGATGACGTTAAGAACTATGATGGAAAGAATTTTTATAAAAAAAAATTATCAATGATGAAAATTTCCCAGCGTTTGCGTCAGAGGCAATTAAGTTGAATAGAAATGCAATATCATGATTTTGATAAAATGAATAATAATAATCATTAGTTTAGTCTATTGATTTTATCCACTCCAAATTATTAGTATTTTGAATAAAATTATTTATTTGAAGATGTCAAGCCATTCGGCTCATTTCCTTTAATGAGAAGTACAATGCTTATTTAGCAAATAGTCAAGACTATAGTCGTAGAACAGTCGTTTTTATACTATATTACTATATATAGTCGTTTGATTTGGGACAATAGACGTCTGAAAACGATTTGTATGTACTTTAGACGATTTTAGTCGATTGCCAGTCGTTTTTGTCCCAATTTAGCTGTTTGCCAAACGAATGTCCGTTCAATCGTTTTATTTTCACAAGGGAAATGTTCAAGAAATCGGAAATTGTATTCGCTTGCCATAAATTCAATATAAAATCATACACAAACAAGTTAAATTTATAGCTCGAGCTATGTCATATTCTTTGTGCATATAATACCCGCGCCATCTATAATTTGGAGTTTTCGGAGGGAATATGAAAGCGTAGAACTGAGTCTGAACAATCATATTATCAAACATGATTTTCCAATACATTCAATAAGATGCATTTGATAATTGTCATTAACTTTTTTTACATATCATCAATTTAAAGTATTATGCTGTGCATATTAATTTATTAATACGTTTGTTATAGCAAATTGATATAAAAAAAACTGATCAATGCTCAAATATTCTCAGTATTTCGGTGAGTGGCAAGCGTATCCGATTTTGTAATCAAAATTATGGCTTGCTTTTGGTTGAGCTTAGTATTAATTTTCATAACGATCCTAAATATATCCGGTGCAGCCGATGATGACTATCCCGTAGTGGATACAAAATATGGCAAAATCCGTGGTCTTCGGAAGAAAACGATAATCAATAATGTCGACTATTATACGTTCAGAGGTATTCACTATGGAAAAAATCCAGTCGGTGAATTGAGATTCAAGGTAAACAATTTTTCACAGTACGTAATACAAGTTCCATCTATTTAATTTCGATACAATTCTAAAATTAAATATTGTTATTGATATCTTTGACGAGCAGGCACCAGAGCCACGTGAACCATGGGCTCCAAAAGTGCTCGATGCTTTTGACCATACCTACACTTGTATGCGTCCAGTTGGGCTTCTTTTTGGTAAAAAAAATAAATCATTTCAGCACCTATGAAGACTAAACTAATTTCTTGTTTCATTAATATTTGTTGTGTGTAAAAAAAACCATTTTTACCTTAGATTCACCATTTTTGATGGGTGAAGATTGTCTTGCCTTAAATGTGTATGTGCCAGGTATTAACGCGATAGTCAAGTGAAACACCCAATTCCCTTCCAACAATTTGCGGCTATATTGCAATGCGTTCATCTTGAGGAATGAGTAGCGCATTGCGAATTCCTTTTTGGGTAATTTGCGAATGCATATGTTCATGCAAATTGTTGGCCGGGAATTTTATCTTTATTCAAATTGTTATTTTATGTCAAAAAATTATCGGAATATTTCTCATCATTCACGTCGTTTAGCTATAGCCAGCCCAACAAATAAGCTTCCTGTTCTATTTTGTGTGCACGGCGGAGCATTTGGTTATAATTCTGCCAACGATGCATATGCTTCATTTGATTATCTAATGGAACGCGAAGTAATTGTCGTTACGATGAACTATCGCCTTGGACTATTTGGATTTATGTCACTTGATACACCGGAATATTCGGGAAATATGGGATTAAAAGATCAACAATTGGCATTGAAATGGGTGTATGAGAATATTGGTGAATTTAATGGTGATAACAAGAGAATCACTGTCAGTGGATACAGTGCAGGTAAATTGAGAAATGAACGAAATTATTGTTTAAGCTTCATTAATTGTTATCAAGCTCAATAAATGGTTAATCTAGGTGCTGCGTCTGCACATTTTCACGTGTTATCAAGCGAATCGAGACAGTACATAAACAATGCAGTGTTGTTTAGTGGAAACGTAGGGAACGTATGGTCAATGACATATCACAATCACTTGGATTTGGCATATGAAATAGCTGATGATTATGGGCATGAAAACTGCACTTTCGATGAATTGATTGATTTTCTCAAAACAATTCCCGCCGAAAAAATCTCATATCTACCAAATACACAAACCACCTGGTTTCCGACTTTGAATTTACATATTGCTCCAGTTATTGAAAGTACGCAATCAAGCGATTCAGCATAGTGTTTATTGTTGCCCATGGACATTAGCAACATTTAAAAGTCTTTCTTTTTTCGAACAGGAAAAGATGCAATACGACCATTTTTAACAGTGCCACCATTCGAACAATATAAATCATCAAACATTGATGTCGATATTTTATTCACCAATACACATGATGTTTGTAATTTTTAAATAATTTTCTTAATTTTGTTTTTCAAACTATAGACAAAACTAATGACAACGTCTACGCGTATTTCTCATATATCTCTCTAACCGTTTAACTCAGGAAATGGCCACATTTTTTGGTATTCAAACATTTGTAGACGATGAATTAATTTGGGAATTAAACGATGAATTCATCATAGAATTGCCCTTCAAAGAGCTCCAGATTGCATTGGACTCTGAGGTGCATTTTTCCGTTCGCATTTATTATTTATGGAATTTTTTTTTAATATCCATTAAATATACCATACCACCGACATACAGGTGTACAAAAAATTGGCCCCACAAGTACGACAGTTTTACTTTGGCGATGCAAAAATTGATAAACAATCTATAATGCCGTACATATCCATGTTGAACCATATTAATTTTGATTATGGTACTTTCAAATCGATCAAAATACATCAAAATGAATCAAAGGGCAAAGTTTATATGTATCGGTACCTATCAATATTAATCGAATTAATTAGTGTTGCTTCTACATTTCAATTTATTTCTATAATTTTTGGCAATAGTTTCAGTGTAAACACCACAATGAATGCGTACAAAAAAGAACTTGATTTTAAATTTGGACTCGCTGGTCATGCTGATGACGTTTGTTATATTTGCACGTATGTTGAAATACATTTCATACCAGAGGTAATAGAACACCCTTGGCTGAGATAATTTTAATTATTTTTATAGGTGTCCCGCATGGTCACATTTCCCAGAATTTATGGCAAATATCAATAGCGATGAGTATAAATTGTACATTCAAACTGTCGAGTACTTGTCAAAAATGATAGCAAACTTTATAAAATATGGGTATAATATGATGATGTATAAGAAATGAGCATGAATTAAGTTTAATATCGTCTGATTGCCCAACAGAGAACCAGGCTATAAAGATGATCCAATCGCTGGATTCCGTCCAATGAGTGATGATTTTTTGTTCGTTGATGTCACCAATGATGGCTTGAAATTGGACTCCAATCCATACAAAAGTGCCATGGAAATGTGGACGCATCTCGAACAACAAGCCCGTGAAATGTTAAACGCTCATTGAAATACAATAATTTATTGTTTAAAAAGCAATTTACGTTTTCTCAAACGTATTTCTAATTGAAAAATAAACACATCTGGCTCGAATTCATGTCTATAGTTTTTATGACTAGCTTGCATTAGGATGAGTTCGTTTCAGAGGTGCGCGATAGCCCGATGGGGGGGGGGGGGGTATGCCGTGGTGACTTCGGTGTTTGCCCCAGTCTGCAAGGGTCTTGATTAATCGATAATAATGTGCTCTGTGCAGTGTCATCAATTTTAATAAATATTAATTATAATGAAAATTAAGACATCACATTCAATCTTTTCAATTTATGAATCAAATATGCTTATCATCGGCAGTTTTATGGAATATCAACCACATTTCAAAAAAAAAAATTGAAATCTTTGAAAATCTTGTATGATTTAAACGATTTGTAACAATTCCAACAATTTCAACGTCTATCATTTCTTGTGCAAAAGAAAGCAATGAAATAATAAATGAAACGTCTGCAGTAACAATTGATATCTAATTGAAAAATTGATGGTTATATTTTTTTTGTTATTAAGTCAAATTAGTTGAGCATTTCCATATGAGCAATCAGCATGTATAAAAATAACAATCCAAGCACAATATCCAAATGGAATCGCTTATCCATCGTTATTGCTTATCCGTTGAAAAAAAAAAGGAGCTGCAAACTGATATTGAAATCAAAATAAATTATGCAAATGAATGTGAAACCAAAAGCGATTTTAATTAAAGTTGGATGTGTCAAGAAATGGTTTCGAAATCGAAAAGCGCAGCCGTTTTTTGTTTCATCTCTTGCTTCGGTTTGTTTTTGAGAGAGAGAGAGAGGAGGGGGGTGGGGGGGTGTGAGGTGCCGGTATAAACTTGAATAAGCGAAAAAGGCATTGTGCATTTGCACATGTCGAGCTTTTATGAAATTTACTGCTGTTACATTGTGTGCGTGTGTGCACATCGTGAAATTGAGAATAGTTTTGGAATTTTTGGTGTGGCAACAGAACAGTGAACAAAAGCGGAGGCGATGGTGGTGAAGTAGCAGCAGCAGCAACCATTGGCAGTCAGCAAATGCAAAAAGGCGCACGAGAGTCACTTAAAATGAAAGCACATTAGCAATATGATAGCAAACGAATGTGAACAAATGTCACTTTAGATTGTTTAACAATCTCATACATCGTAGTTGTATAGTGTGTGTGTGTGTGTGTGTGTATGTGTGCAAGTGCATGCGGGCTGTCACAAAATATGGCAACAAAGTCTGTAATGAATGCGACACTTACGGAAGAATAGCAGCAGTATCAGTGGCATCAGCCATGCGGAACTCAGGGGGTGACGGGCGGCAGAAGTGGAAGCAAGAACGACGAACGAGAGAGAGAGAAAGAGGGCGGCAGATCGAGCGCGTTCCATCATATAATTTCTCGTTTTCGGTGAAACTGTACCAGTCAATAGCTGCAATTGCCCATTTTGTATTGGGATTTCATAATAATGTATAGCGCACAGCCGGCGTCTCTTTATGTATGTGTGTTTGTGTGGCTGCTGCAAAATGTTGATTTAATTGCACAAGCCAAACTTGTGTTACTGTACACAAAAATTAAATGCACCAAATGGTGATACGGTTTCGAATTAATAAATGAGAGTGCTCTAGAAAATGGATTTGACTATTCGTTTCTCGCTCTTCTTTCATTTCTCCTTGAATTTTCTTCATGCACGCTGTCGCTTCATCATTGCGTTTCATCTCGTTCGGTTTTTCTCTGTCTCGTTAACAAACGATGGTAAAACGAAAAACTATCAACCAAGTCACAAATTACTTATAGTGCTTCATATTGATAAGACAACGATAGACAAAAAAAAAACAACAAAAACAAAAAAGAAACACCAACATAGTAACAGTTCGCCTCCGATTTAAAGTGGAAAGCCCTAAAAGCACTTGAAAATTGTTTCAAATTGTGTATACATGATCCGAATCGAATTGGATATCCCAATGGAAATTTACAAAATTCCTTTCGAAAACTCAAATCGATAATTAAGTTGAACACAAAACGACGATCTGCTTGAAGAGTTCCGCTCAACTGGCAAAATTGTTGAAAAACAGTTTGTGTGTTTGTTGTTTTTTTTTTTTTTTTGGCTCGTCTCTGAAAATTGACAGTCATACCGCTCGTCAATGTCATTTGTACTTAAACGAGTTATAAGCGTTCCAATTCCACCGAAAACGATTTTATCCAGCTCAAGCTTTCTATCAAATGCACGACAAAAACCGAATAAACTTCGGTTTGGAATCAACTTTCGATGTGATATTCGAAATGAAAAATGTATGCAACGCCAAAGAGATGGCAAATGTTACGATTGATTTTCATTTGCGAAAATCCAGTTTGCTCGCAACATAAATATAGATTCAATGTATACATTTATTTATGAAACTGTAGCACCATCGAGCTTAATGACGATTGTTTAGCGCAATTGGTGGAGATTTTTGGAGTTCTCAAAAAGTGGTGGAACTTATTTAAGCGTTTCAGCTAAAAAATCAAACTGACACCAATTTTTCATATTAATATCCCAAACGAAAAAAAAAAACGGTTTGGATCAATTTTAATGCTTTTATTGCCATTTATAAGTTTAAACGGGACGACAACAACAACAACAAAAACCCGAAACTTCCACAAGCGTTCATTTATCGTTTATGCAATGATCTTAGCTGCTCATCATGCCAGCATTTTTATTGATTCCAATAAATTAGATGATTGATATCGAGTTTGTCGAGTTTATTCGTACATCTCATTCCATCTAATATCGCTCTCGACTGAAAACCCCGAAACATTTTACCCGAACTGTGTGTGTCTCTATAAAATGCCGTCATTCAATCGATTTATTTGGATTGCTTCTCATATCTCATAATCGAATAACGTCAATTTTTCGTTATCGGAGAGGGGGGCGGCGGGGACGGGTGGCCGATAACGGATTTAAAATGTGTTGCCGGACTAACAATCCACTTATCGACATTGAAGTTTTGCGATGATTTCGACGGGGTTTTATGCGTTCTCATCATCAGCGATTTGATGACATATCTGATTTATCGAATGTTAATTTCTTGCTCATCTTCGTGCAATTTATATATTCGGTAGTTGCGACGAAGGTTCTTGGGGACGGACCCAATGTTTGGTGAATGAAGCGTATAAATATTACACTTGCGCTTTTTGTATAGATTATATTCTTGGCGAAATGTCTGTAATGAATTGCTTCTCGCATTGCTGCATGCTTGCAGATAAAGTCAAAGTTCTGTTTATTGGTTTACACACTACTCTCTCAGTGTTGTATGTGGATGTGTGTGCGTGTGTGTGTGTGTGCGTGTGTGTGTGTGTGTGTGTGTGTGTATGTGCATTAAAAGCTTTGGAATGAAGTGGAAGCACTCGATTTAGTTCGATCGACTATGGACCATTGCGTTCATTGAACTTTTACTTAAGCAATTTTGTTATTTCGATAAAATTGCTCGTTGCATGCAAGTTATTAAATTGTGTATTTTGTATATACACCAGTAACTAGTGTATATCAATGGAATGGGGGGGGGGAGGGAATACCCATCGGAACGCATATATAGTTTCATCAACTCAACATCGATATATTCGAGCGTGTGCATGGAATGTGGTTTGGATTTTGCAAACAATACTGTCCACCGTATGTTTATCGCTTAACACAAGAAAAAAAAAACTCAATGAAATCACAAGCAATGGATTAAAGGCAGCAAATAGCAGCATGTGGTAAGTCAGAAAATTACTTGATCGAAATATAACGATGGAAATAAACTGGAGCTATGTAATGGCCGCCACAGTGATGGCAACGGCATTCGATCACAATGGCTGTAATTATAGAAAAGATTCTCGTTTCTTTTTCTTCGTTTTGTGTGTGTGTGTGTGTGTGTGTAGTAATAAACAACTGCAAACAAGCCACATTGAAAGCTAATATTGCAATATTGAAGTGAACGTCTTTATTTGGGCGAAAAATGAATGCGACAAGCACAGACATCGACCAACAACAACAAAATACGAGGAAATGAACAACCAGAAGTTTAATAATTTTAATGAGTTCCCATTTGATTCAGTTTTCATTCTTTTTCATTCACCACTCTGATTTTATTACTTTTCCATTCAGGGTATGTTTGATGTACGGTCTGTTGCTGTGTGTTTTTGTGAGCATTCAGCGACCGGTTGTTTGTTTGTTGTTTTCTTTTTCTGTTCAATCTGAAAAAATTAGGTTGAATATGATTGAAGTTTGCTGAAATACTATGGAAATGAACCATTTCAAATGGTCACAATCATTCGTCTTTATTATGACTTAGATTTATACTATTGAATTCAGCGAGAGAGAGAGATTCATATTTGGATTTACGAATAACAACATTTCTAAGGAAGAGTCACAGTCACAATCGTCAAAGTTGTTTCAACTTTGAAAATGGCTAATAAGCGTCAATGAAACGAAGTTTTACAAACATATTTTTGTTTTCTCTCTCGTCCTTCTTTTCCTGGTGTGGTTTTTTTTTCTCTCATCAGTCTCGTTTTTTTTCTCATTTGGCATTCGATAATCGCTTTTTATCTACTTGTTTGACGTGCATTTTCTTTACGCATTCATTGAGCTGGAAATTCCTTTTTTTTAGGTTGTTCTTGTTCATTTTGTTGTTGTTGTTGTTGATCAAGCTTCTTTCAATTTTATTTTATTTGCAGTCAAGTCACATCAACAAGGCTAGGCAATTCAATGCTTTTTTTTATATTGCCGTTGGTGGTTTAAAATAAAATAGAAAAAAAATGATTTGGCATTTTGTGGTTTTCACATTCATTCATTCATCATACGGGTTAATTTCATTCATTGGGCATTTCGATTGTGGTGCGTGATGATTCATTTCCACTAGATCGAGACTTCAATGCCACATTTTCTCTTTATTAAATCGTCTGTGTTTACATTGGTCATGACCATTTATGTTGGAATTTTTCTGTATCATATGCATTGTTCAATGGTTGCCACCACTACCACCACCACCACCACCACCACCAAGGGGCAATCATGGTGCAATGTAACGCCACATTTTATTTCAATTACACAATTTCTTTCAAAAGATACTTGAACTTGGCAATACCGACCCCAGGCTTTATCAAATTAAAAGTCCCAGCCAGAATTCAACAGCAGCAGCAGCAGCAACAACAACAAAAAAACCACCGGCTGGTCTAACAATTGCGCCACTTTTTTGTCGTATGTAATGTTGACTCCATAGAACCGATGGATACTAGAGCTCCGATCCTGATACTGATGACCATTCGACAAACAACCGAAGCAAAATATTCAACCAAAAATGAAAATAAATAAAACGGCTCTTTGAACTGGTCGTTTTCTCTCTTTCCCCCCAAAAAAACACACACATGATTTTTTTTTTTATTTTACCCATCTCTTCTCTAAATTTAATTAAAATGAAATCGAATGAAAGTGAATGAATCGATAGAAATGTGAACGATGCTATTGACGGCAGTGCGCAAAACTTCGAACAATATAAAATGCACCACAAATAAAACAGCAAGCAACCAACAAACAAACCAACAAAAAATGCATCAGCAACAGCATCAGCAGCAGCTTCAAAATGCCTTAACTATTGAATGTAAGTGCATAACATACAACATATTTTATGTGGCTACGGTTTGCATGAAAACTGAATTCGTATGGGAGACGCATGACAAGAGAGCCAACACACTCAGAGAGAGAGAGAGAGAGAGAATGAAAAAAAGGAGCAACGTTTTATACATAAAATGCTGGTTAATAACAACCATTAGCCGGCGGCAAAATTGAAAGCAGCACCCGTACAATCGGATAGCAAGCAGTTCAATGTTGGTTTACATGAGAATTGGACCAACAACAACAACAACTACAAAAAAGAAAAACAGAAAAAAATTTAAACAAAACCCAAACGATTCGCTTGAAATGCCATTCGACCGGTGTATTTGTGCTCTGTATCAACCATTCGATAGTAAACTGTTCACGTTTTCATGGAGAATTTTAAGAAAGATCTCAATAAAAATGATGGTTTTACTATCGAACGTGTTCGTGTGTGTGTGTCCGTAAATGTTATTCGGTTGAGCAATGCTGAGCATTCAATGGTCATAATACATTGCACTTTACGATAAATGTGACTATGGTTTGGGTAAGGATGGGGGGATAGAGTGCTATTTTGACCCTTAATTGAGTTGGCAATCACTGAAATAGGCACACTAAAATATCTAGCTATAAAAAAACGCACAGCAAACGAAATAGAGACAAGTCACCATCGTATGAAAAAAAAACCCGAATTACATATTTTAAAATTGGTCTCGGCCAAATGCAATTGATTTAAATAACATTCTCTGTATAAATGAGTGCTACCATCACGTAATTTCCGAATGATTTCCACTGTACCCATGTTCGATCTGTGTGCCGTTTTTTTTTGACTCGAATTTTATCCATTGCTGCCCAAATTTAGTACACATTGCAAAGATGAGCAGGTCTGAGGTTGTTCATGTTTTTCATGGTGAAATGACGACAAAAAAAACCGTGCGGAGAGAGAGAGAGAGAGAGAGAGAGAGAGAGAGAGAGTGAGTGAGTGAGTGAGAATTCATTGGAAATGGGCTTGCCGGTCACTGTTACTTCTTACCCTTCATTTTAGCGCGCGCTGCATGTGCAATTTCGATTTTCTGTAATTAACAATTAATATATTTTCAAATAAAATACGATTTCAAAAACACCAACTGCTTGCATTTGCGACACAAAAAACACACACACACACACACACACACACACACACACACACACACACACGTTATTATTATCGTTAATGTGAAAATTGGAATTATTTCGATTTGGGATTGTGTGTTATTTTGGGTGCAAAATGGTTCTTTACAGTTTCAATACCCATCGAGCACGAATGGAGACAACGAGAGTGGGAGGAGGGGGGGTGGTCACATTTTCAAGGCAACATCATCAGAATCCAGTGCGGACATTGGGAGATTTTTTGTTTGTTGGCGTGAGTGAATGAGTATTGGTAGCCGCTGTTGCCATTCTCCCTTTCTGCTCCCTGTATGTAAATTAATGCAACACCAAATAGCGATATCGATGTGCATACATAGTCAGCCAGTAATTGGTGTTGTCGCATTTGCTGTTGTTCATTATCGCGCAAATAAATTTTGGACCCTGTGCATTTGAGTCAATAAGTGTATCGCAAATTTATAACGTTACGTGTGGAATATTGCAAACAAGCAGCAGATAGCAAAATGTTTTAGTCGAATGGATGCAGTGTATGAATGGAGAGAAAGAGAGATAGAGAGAGCGAAAAAAACTCAGTCTCATACCAAAACTGCACACAAACAGACGATGGCAATGGCCAAGAGGGTGAAATTGAATCGATCGCCAATTGATGCAGACACACTATTACTACGATTGTAAACATCCGCTTGGTGGCACATGTGCACGCACTCACACACACACACACATCCGAATTCCCTTGCCACTTCTCGCTCTCTCGCACACTCGCTCACTTTTTTACACTTCCATTTTATATTTTACAATATTTTCTGCACACATTTTTGTTTTTCTCTTTCGCCGCATGTTTGTTATCATCCCGAGGAGCATGTTTTTCAGTTTTTCGCCTCTTTTCATGTTTTTTTGTTGTTGTTGTTTTTGCCGATTTTTTGTTCTGTTTTTCCATTCCGTTCTTTGCTGTGCTCCGTCTCATACGGTTTCAAGTAGTGTGTATGTGTTTTTGTATTTGGCATTTTTCGTGGCAAACGCAATTTCATATTTGGCTGTCTACATCCGCATTGCTTTCATTTTATGCTGCTGCATGTTGTCGATCTGCGTGTTTGCGATTTAATAGCGTCTATTTGCACTTCGTCTGCTGAACTTTGAATTTCTCCACTCTCGGTCTCTCTTTCTCTCTCTCTTTCTCTGTCTGTTGTTTTTTTCATTCAATATTTTCACATCGACGAGAGCACAAGGCTGAATGCAACTCACGATTTCGCCATGGCATTTTCCAATATTTTGTTTACTTATTCCATAATTTATCGTTCGATAGATAAATATTAGAATCCAATTACGAAAATTAAACATGTTTCACTAGAATGGTTAGCTATTTTAAGCGCCAGCCGTGCAATATTGCGATTGGAAATTTTTCGCTACAATTGCTGTTGGGTTAACTTGGGATTATATGGCTCAACGGACCACGCCTTTTTTTTTTGGTCTCATCTAATCTTAATATGGCTCAAATAAAAACCTCGCTTGCATTCGATGCAGTTTTTTTTTCTTTCTTCTTGTTTTCCCAAAAGGATTTTATCCGGACTTATGTTATATGGCTTTCAACCCGAATTTTATTTATCTTTTTATTCAAACAATTTTCATAAAATCTCAGAACTTATGTTATATTAAACTTTAAATATTTGTTATATTCCGGAAAATAGATTAAATCCATATTCACAAGTGCATTTGTTTTCTTTTATCAAAAATAAACTAATTTAATGCAATCAGTTATGATCCCCCAGTCCATAGAAAATATTCCATACACAGAGGTAAAGAATTGAAGCGAATATCACATGTTCTGCGTATAAGAAGCCAACAAAAAATATGATTCGTGGTTTAACAAATTATATTGGTAATAATAGCATTAACCGAGGGAGCAGCGAGCACCCCTTATAGATTCGCGAGACGTAGCAACTCAAATGGAATAATATTTTGTTCTAAATTCAAATGCTAACGATATCGTTGTTCCATGCCTATTCTATGCAATATTTCTATATATAAATACTTGAGGTATCTCAAGGTAAATTTCAATGTTAGTTTCTAAGGACAACAAATACCTTAACAAATTAGAATCGCTTAAAAACTAAATTCGATTCGTCGAATGCAAAACCTTGAAGAATTAGAAAACCCTCATGAATTCGAAATTTTCAATTGTCTAAGGGCGCAGATCGTTCCAATTATAGTTAAAATATATTTCCCAAACAGTCTGTCGTAATCCACAAGTATAGTTCAATCATTTTGGATTATTTCGAATTGTTGCGGTTTTATATTTGTGCATTGAAAAGTAAATTCACCAACAAAACCCAAATACAAATTAAATGACGTAATATAAAAATACCGATTTTGTCATTTCCGTTTGAAAATTTGAGAAAAAAGAAAATAAAACATCAGTCATCGAAATGAGTCAATACATTTTGCGTTGATGGTATTGAATTAACCTAAATGTTAAAGTGCCTTTAAACTGCCATTTAATGATTTTTTGTTGTTGTTGTTGCTACAAACACAGTTTAATCAAATTTAATAAAAAAAAAAAAACAACGGCAAAAACCCAATGAATGGCAAACAAACTAATTAAAATCGGAAAATTGTGTTGGTTTTTTTCAATATCTCTTTCTCTCTCTCTCTCTCTCTATTTGTCTCTATTTAATGTTTGACTCCAATGTATACGTTGTTTAATCCTATCACTACTCTTCTGAATATTTAATCTCAGGCCTGATTTAAAATACCCATTTTACCAGCAGTTTGATTAGTAATTATATTGAATCGGATCCAATTTTTTCAATTAATTATCAAAACAGTAACAACAACAATATTTTTCCAATTGCACTTGTGCATTTGAAATGATGTTAATGGTTGTTTGTTATTTTCCTCATTCTGCACTTATATTGTCACGCGCTCCACACACACACACTCACTCACTCACTCTCTAAAAATCCACCAAAGATGGTTAATTATTCCGAATAGAATGAATACGGTAACGCAGTTGCTGGTGACATATTGCAATTTGCTAATAAAATGATATTAAATTCCGGAACAAAATGCGATAACTTCAAATATCATGTCAATAAATCGTTGTTTGCCAGTGCCACAATAAGCACCGGTGTGGGGGAGGAAGGGGAAGGTATCGGTTTGAGCGTGCGACACTTCTAAATCAATTTTACGTCAATTATAAAATATTCCATAGATCAAAATTCAACGAGAATTTAATTGGATATTATCTAAATATGCAAATGCAAATGAGTGAACGCACCTGTGTAATGTGTATTGCGTGTGGCTTGTATGGCCCATCCAAATGTGAGGCTAATATTGAATTTAGTAAGCATGGGTCAAAAATGTGTTCGAACGCCCGGGCGGCAGGGGGAAGGGAAAAAAGTGAAGAGCATTTGGGTCTATCTAAATCTAATTGAATGTTGATAGTGTGCCATGGATGGAAAATTGATTTGCATAAAATTGCTCTATCTCTTTCACATCATCCGCCGCAATTGCAGAGCATTAAAAACAAAACAAAACGAACCAGCAAACAAAAAAAAAAAACAACGAAAACACTCTCAGTTTGGTAGAGCCAATATTCAATCAATTTAGCTATGCATATTGACCATTTGCAAATGCCAATGTTAAATACAATGTAAATTGTGTGTACGTGCCATACACGTACGTGTGTGTGTGTGTGTGTGTGTGTATGGCAAATCGTTTTGACTGTTGTTGTTTCGCAAAAATTTAATCAGCTTCGATATATCCGGACACAAATCGCTCCGGTTACTAATTTGATTTGGGAATTTTCGGTTGTTTTCATTTCGACATTTGAACATTCGACAGATTCGTAATTGTAATGTTGATTTTGCAATGAGCGGCATTATCATCGCTTGTGAACGTCATTATTCGGATTGATGTAGTGTAACAAAGAAAAAGGCTCTGTATAACACGCACACACACGCACACACACACATGCACATGCACACGCTTGCAAGAGAGGCGTCTATTTATTAATGTGCTGCACTTGAACCACTTTCATTTATTGTTATATTCACAGTTAAATCGTCTGTAATCATTGGCTATTTATTGTTGTTGCACTGACTAAATGCTGTATTTTATTAAAAGTATATACGTTCCGATATGTTCTCTCTATTCCGCTTGCATTCGAATGAATTTGTGCTATTTTCTATGGGTGAAACCATTTTCACTGGAACGTAAATTCATTCTAACAGTGATGAGTGTGTGTGTACCATCACCAACTGAAATGCTGTCGATGTCAAACGAAAAAAATGTTCGAAACACATTTTCCAAAATTCATCAAATTGGATACGGTTTTGCTTTTTAATGCGTACAATACGGTGTATTATTGCTGGGGTCTGCATTCCATACATTTTTTTAAATGAAAAAAATAAAACCCTGAATATTTTACTTGAGAGAATGAAATTGAGAGAAAAGGAAATTTCACTTGCAAAGGACACATTCTTTTGGCATTCTTTTCATTCAAACTATTCAAATCAGTTGAACAAATAAACAAAAATGCATTAATGTCATTCAACCATTTGCCAGTCCAATTGAAAGAGAGCCACCGAGAGAAATGACAATGATTGGTTAATCGTTCGTAATAAACGCGTTTTTCTCGCATGAATGCAACTTATTTAGTGGAGAATTCGATGATTTCGGCAATAAATTGGTTATGCTTGGTTTTGATATGGAAAAACTTTTTGATTTTACAGCAAAATTGAATATTCTGTTTTTGTATGATTGACGGTTCAAAGTGATTTCAATGAAAATTGCTGTGGAAATCTGCAAACTGCACTTGGTGCTCTTTTGGGCTCATAGCCGTGTTTGTGAGTTTATTGTGAATAATTGCTTAAAATAAGCAAATATTAAATTACTTTTGCCCACTTTTCATGAGAATCCAAAACATTTGCAATAGTCTTGTAAGGAGTGAGCCTTCTCACATCTAAAAAAGATGAAATCGCATATGTGAAATCATTTGTTTTTTATTCGGTCAGAAGATTGAATTAAATTTTGAAGAAAAATTCATTGTCAAGACAACATTTTTTGTTGGGCTTTCGAAATACTGCATCTTATTTGGCCATGAACATAAATTTTCCAATTTTCCAATTTCTTTTCGTTAAATTGTTTTCTATGATTGAAGAACATGGGTTTCAATTTGTTTCGAGTAATTTCATATTACGACCATGAAACAGTCAATAGAGTTTGCATTTATTTTTTTCTGAGCAGATTTAACTCGCCACGTATGCCATTCTTTCGCATACATTCGCAAAGAAATAAACGCATTCATAAACACTCATGCACATGATTTTATTCGGGGTTGTTACTTTAGTCAAAAGGAACTTTCAACAAAAATGTGATCATTCCCATGGTATTCACAAGACTTCCGTTAATATATTCCATTGTTGAGCTTGAAAATATCCTCCAAAACATATGTAGTATTTGATATGATGATTACAAATTCTTTTAACGAATATTGAAGATATAACAGTACCTAAAGGTAGGTTCTTTAGAACAGTACAAAGTTTATTTGATTTGTTCTTTACCACGTTCCATTTCCATGCTCGTGTTTCTGCACGCAAATTCATCGCCTAATAGCCGTAATTTCTAATTGATGGGCAAAGTATTTGAAGGTCAAACAAAATGTTGCCTATTTAGTTCACTTAAAGTCCATCTATTGAAGCGACTACCTTTGATCAACTAAATTGATGGAAATTGCAATTCAAACGCCATTGCCAGCAGCAATTAATTTTATAAAGAGACCATTTTTTTAAAAAAAAGTAAATTGATAAAATCATAAATCAATTTTACTTCAGTCATTCAAATCACATCTAACCGATTAGACGTTTTTAAAATGAAGGTATTGAGCGATAATGGTGGTAAATTTAATTTACGTATGAAAATTCGCACTCTGATTGAAATATGGAATATAAAATCATCGAAAGACAAGTTTTTAATGCTTTATAATATTCCAAAAACAATGTTTGAAATGGTTGGCGTTCGTGTGTTCAGCGATTGCAATCTCAATTGGTATTCTCATATGGGAAATGGTATGATAGCGTATTACATATCAATGTGCACGCATACAATTTACTACTGGGCTAGTAAGGGACAATTTATATATGGAACGCGTTGCTTTTGTGGCATGGGCATTATGATTTCGGTAATTTTATTTCATTTATTTTTATTTTCATATCAATTGAATTTGTTTGTTTATTTGTTTGTTTCATTTACTCAAGAGTATTCCATTGTATTACAAAGCGATTGGACAGGATCGTTTTAAATTTAAGAGTTTGTTAAATTTTGCTGGTGATTACATGTACCTAGATAAGAATGATTCGTCCCGATTCGCAATGGTATGCGAAGAAGGTGCACGAAAAATGTGGAAATCGTATGCAATTTTAACTTGTGTTATTTGCACCTCGATGAGCTTAGTGTCCGTTGGGCCAATGCTCATATTTTTCCGAACGGGAGAATGGATTACACCATTGGGAACGCAATTTCCATTTGCCGATCGGTCGGATATTGCATTTTATATGGATTTAGTCATTCAAATGGGAATCGCATTAATTGGTATTTTGACAACGGTTAGCATCGAAATGTCTCAAGTGATCGTAAACAATGTGGTCGATATGGCAGCCGATGTAATCAAATTGAATGCCGATGAATTAACAGAACAAATGACAATGGACGGTGAAATGGAATTTAAAAGTCGCGCTAAATTTCGCAATATAATGGTTCAATTTCAGGATTTTGATCGGTATGAAATCTCTCTGAACATCAAACCAGTGGACGAGGTGGGCTATAGGCTAGATATTCAGCTAAGCTATAAAACATAAATAGCTAGTTAATCCGATTAACTTAATCGACACATAAAGTCGATCACAGTTTTATCACAACAATTTTTATGAACCACATGAATTTGTGTGTGTGTGCGTGCCTGTGCCTGTGCATTCGATAGTTAGCTATTGACTTTCATTTCAGCTAAATATTTAGCCTACCTCGTCTTCGGATTCAAACTCTCGAATTGATCGCATTGAAGTTAATCTAAACGAATCTAGTTTTTTGATAGATTCATTGGGGATTTTACGCAAGTGTTTTATTGGCGAACATTTCTTGGACCAGGTGCGCTTGCATTGGCCACTGCATATTGTGTTTTTGCACAATTTATTGTGAGTGTGTTAACCGAAATTGGTATTTGATTTTTTGTTCGTAATTATTTCACTGAAAAATTGTTCAACAATTTTGAAAATGAAAAAAAAAAAAAAAAATTAACAGCTCGATTTTCCGGCTGGTTATGGCTCTGCAACCGCTTCATATATACAATTAATCATTCTTTGTTACATGGGCCACAATGTTCGAAGTGCGGTTAGTGTATCATTTGTATAAATTATAGTTTATATTCATTATAATTAATTAAAAAATTTGGTTTTGAATGATTTATTTCTGTGCGACGAAACATAATGCACAGAATGAACAAATCTATGGTGCATTGTGTGAAATTCCCTGGTATATGATGACAACATCAGAGCAAAGAGAATTTGCCCATATGCTAATTCGACTACAAAATGGATTGTGTTTGACAATGGGACCGCTCAATGAGCTTAACTATGAAATGGCATCGGATGTAAGGCATTTTTTTTTGTTATCACCCACACATTCCGAATAGTTATTCAACAGCATATATGATATACTTATTTCAGATGACGAAACGCATTTATAATTGTTTGATGGTTTTAATCAATCTAGGAGGTTAAACAGGACTCGTTTTGATCTGTGAAAAAGTCATGTTTTCTGACCCCGTTTGAATACCTTTGAATACTTTTTTTTTGAACAATTGAACACCATTTGCTTAGCTTTAGCTTTCATTTTAGTAGCACTATGTTTATTATTTTAATTTAGAATTTACAGCTTGCTTGAAAATAGAAAATCAAAAATAAATGTTCTTACTTGACGCGATGTAGCTGATTTCAATTGCTTAAATGTTTTGTTTAATGTTTACTTTTACATCTTAGGATAAAGAGCTCTTTTCTTTTTCTTTAAGAATCCAAAATATTCGCTATAATCGTGCATATTGAAATCACATATTGAAATCAAAAACTATGAGAATTAGATTTAAATGTAAAATCAGTTCACTTTTTTTGCCATAGAATTGAATCAAATTTTAGTTAAAGAGTTTTAAATTCCATATTTGGATTTTGATTGATGATATTTTGACCTCAATAGATTGGATGAAATCAAAAATATCCCTCCATTGATATTTATTATTTACATGTCTAAATGAAAGGGTTGAGCATTTAATCAACCTTAAAAATCTGATAATTTATTTTAATATTTTATCAATCTAATGATTGTGAATAATAAAAAAATCGTAAATAAATTGGAAGGTTAAAAGTAACAGCAATCGATTCAATTTTTTTTTCGAAAAACGATTTTAATAATTTGCTGGTTAACACGCCAAGCTTATTACTCCTAAATAAATAATCGAATAAAACTGAACTTATTCTGATACAGTAATTGCTTCATTTAAACGAATACTTTCAACACACAATGTGTGTGTCACACATTATGGTTGTCATGTTTAGACTTTTAACAAAACTAAATTCATTGGTACAGCAAGTTTTATGAAATTCACTAATTCAATTGTTTTCACAAATTCATTGCTGCTCATATGTTTTCCATCAATTTTATTAACTGTTTTCTTAATAGAGAATTTGATTTGTAAATAAATTGTCATTGCTGAGTTAAAAATAAATGTAACAGTTAACTGGAAAGAAGAATTTATCGCTTATTGCTTACAAGCAATGAGCAAACACAATACCAATTCGGCGTCAAATGTGTAATTTTCTTGTGTCTAGTTGAAATCAGTTAATGCTTTAATTTGAACGAGAATTTCGACAAACCAATACTAGATGGAGCTATGTGTATTGATCATAGCACTCGAGATCATACGGAAGAATTTCATTGCAAGAATTGTATTCGCTTCTCATAAGCAATGTGAGTATACTCACACTGGTCGAACACACTGGTTGGACACATTAAATGAAATATTCAATCAATTCAAGCGTATCAATATTCCCTTCAATATTTCAGATTCTAAACATAATCTACACACGATATAACCATTACCTTCGCAAAGGTGCATTCCAAGTGTTTGAGTTGAAAACTGTAAAATGTACATACAACATATTCATCATGATTCATGACAGAGAAAGAGAAAAAAACCATTTCGTTCCATGGCAGCATATTCTAGGACAGCGTATGCATTATTCAGATCCATTGAAACTCATTCAAACTGACATAGGAACGTTCCAACGATAAAAGGTCACATCAAATATGGAAATGGTTTTTAAAATTGAATGTGAATAAATGCGAACTGGATTTCTTAATAACTGTCATTAGCTTTGAGTTTATTGGCAATACAACAGTAAAGGCGGTCTTAAAATTCATGGTTTTGGCAAAGCTTAAATATTTAATATCATTTAATATATTCATTACAATAAACGGAACGAAAGAAACCAAAAGAAAAATGTGAATTACATCAATTTACTTTTTCCTCTGTTGTTTAATAAATGAGTAATCATTAGAATAAATGCATGCTAAAATTAAGAATAAGTTTGAAATGCCATCAATAAAATACCAAAAAATGCGCTTGCACGACGAAAAAAAAAATAGGAAAAAAATTGGAAATTATATTGTTGCTGGTCTGATGACCGTAAATAATCATTTTGAAATGTTGATTCACAGGCGTCGATTTGGTCGATGACAAATTCGATGAAATTGAAAACAAAAGAAGATAAGACTTTCTTTTATTGGTTTTTCATTTGGCACGATCGGAATAAACGGAAATGCATTGGAGTAAGAAATTGGAAGCGCATCACTAACATTATCGATTGTTTTAATGTGTTTTCTTCGTTTTCCGTCCTTTCTCCTTCCCTTTTGTGCGGGCGGGTGTGTGTGTGTGTTTGTTTATGTAATGCGAACGCCTGTCGTATCAATTGATTGTGTTTGTGTTGTTTTTTTCTCACTCTCTTGAGCCAATTTTCACTTTCTCTTTTTTGTTTTGTTTTAACTCTCGTTGACCATCTGTCAGTATTTTTCCCGAAGCCAAAGATGACAACCATGGAACTGTGTCAAATAGCTTCAAATGACAAAAGAAAACAAACAATACTGTGGAATGTGTTGAGTTTAAGATAAGTTTGTATCCACTGTCCCCGTACATTTGATATGGATTATATTTGTCACATAAAAATGTGTCCATTCAATTGTTGGTTGCTTGGTGTTTTTTTTGTGTGTGTTTCTTCTCTGTAATGTTCTTAAACGTCGTTGACATTTATTCGGTTGACTTTGTTCGGTTTGTGTTTAGGCTGAGCCAAGTTTTCGTCTCAAATTTTGCTTCAATCATCCTGAAAATTGAGCTGTAATTTATGCAGGTTTATTACATGTGGCATTCTAATGCTCAATGAACCGGGTAGAATTCTGCCACAAACACAGACTAGACACACAAATGCTCATTTGGAGGAACAGTGTTTTTTTTGGCTCTGTTCAGCATCGTTCCAGCAAGTGAAGGGGAAAAAAACCCGAATCTATGAAATTGATGAGCCGACAAGAGCCAATCGATTGAACAACAGGTTGACCGTATTGCCTCAGTTCAATTTCAAGGAGTTTTTTTGTTGTTGTTGTTGATGTGTCGTTTTCTTCTTTCTTATTCGTTATTCAATTTCACCATTTTTATCCCTTAATTTTATCTCATATCATTTTCATTAAAAATCCGACATTTTTTTGATTAGGCCTGATCACGTGAAATTGGTTCGAATTGGTTCGAATTCGGATGTGCACAACTGTTTTACTGTTCGACGGGCTGTTCGATGAAGCGAAATCAATGGATCGATGTCATTTTTCAATGTGTTTTGAAGGACGATTTTCTTCTATCCAACGACATGACATATGAGACTATTGCTTGATCCTTTGATAATAACCGATTCATCTTGAGCATTCATAGTTTTTCTTGTTGTTGTTGTTGTTGTTGTTGCTGTTGATTCGTTGTGACACAGTCACACATTTGTTCAGTGAGCGAGGTTGCGCAAAAAACCAACCTATTGATTTGATTGGTCGAAGCAAACGTTTTAATTCGATTGACAATCTGTGAGGTTTTTTTTTTTATTTTCAATAAAACCAATAAATTGATAACCGACATTTGTCACTGACATAACATTTGGTTGACAATTTGACATTTTCCAAGAATATTATCCTAATTGAAGAGGAGAATATGAAAAAATGAAAAAAATTTGGCCGCATTTCGTAGAACATTTCCTTGAATCATCTTTGGCTCTGGATTTAGAGTGTGTTTGGAATTCTAGATTTAGACCGTCACTGTCAACCCAGTAAAAATCGCAATATGTTTTTTTTATCTCGTATTTTTTGTTCGTCTAGTTCAGTATAGGGCGATCTCATCGGAAATTATGTTTGGCGACAATAAATATGAATGCATTCAAGTGAAATAAAATCGGAGCAGTAGCAGACGGTTCAAGGTAGTCACATGAATTTGATCTATTCGAATGAAAAATAGACGAAAGAGAAAAAGGTAGCAACGTAACGAGTGATGATGAATAAAATGATTACGGACGATGAAAGATATAACCGCCTTAGCCAAAACCAAAACCAAAAAAAAAAATGAAATCAATTCGACTTAAGCTCGATACTTTTTTTTTCTTCTCTCTTCTAGACTCTCTCATTCCAAAATGATTTCCAAATTGAACCAAGACAATCGATGGTCAACTGACTGTTTATAACATTTGGACTGTTGTCCATTCGCAATACATCGACTTTGATGCAGAACATACTGGAGAGAGAGACAGAGAAAAAAAAACACATGCACTGAATTACGGTTTAAGACACCGTCTTATATCATATCGAAAGCAAGTGAAACGAAATTAGAAATAGAAACCAATTTTGGTTGTATGTCATTTGACGTAATCCAAAATTGCTACCGTTTCATTTACGGTGTTCAGTGCTCCGTTTGGTTGTTGTTGTTGTTGTTGGTGGGGTTTCGTTTGTTTCATCGCAGAGGCCCCTAGATCAAATTACATCTCAAGACATACCATTTACTTAATAAATAAATTTGTCAAGACATTAAATGATTGATTATATGATAATGTGTTTTTTGTTGTTGTTGTTGTTGTGTGCATCCGTCATCATTTCGTTGGTTTTCGATCGGTCGACTGTCTTCTCGTTCGGATGAATGAGCTCATATGCATATTTTCGTTGTTGTTGCTGTTGTTGTTCGGAGGCTTTTTTGTTTGTTTTTTTTTGTTGTTGTTGTTGTTTTCAAAACCAAATTTGACCTAACTTTGCCGCCATCAAAACGCAACGGCATTTTTTCACTTCTTCTTCTTCTAAGTCAATTACATTATATTTTATTGGTTCGAGAGAAGAAAAAAAGTCGACTTTGCCTTTCCCATCGTTCTAATCGACAATAGCAACGAAACGAACCAAAAAAACAACGGTGATTGTTAACTCCATCCCGTGTATTTGAGAAAAAAAGAATGAACACGAAAAACAATGTCGCATTTATTTTGCATATGATTACACGTTTCCAACATGATTGAAGAAAAATGATGAAATGACTTGAAACCCAAACACTGAACAACACCACATTAAAATAGCTGAGGAAAAAGTGGAAGTGAGAGTTTCGTTTCGTGAAATTGAAATGTCTAGTTAGTCCCATACATCTATAGGCTTAGAGAGAGAGAGAGAGAGAGAGAGAGAGAGAGAGAGAGAGAGAGAGAGAGAGAGAGAGAGAAACAGCGGCACATGACTGATGTTAACAACATCGATCAGTCATTCAAAGTCATCGTTTTCATTACCTGATTACAAAAACGCACAAATACACACGCTCAAGTTGAAAGAAAAAACGCACAAACAGAATACATTTTCTAGGCATCTAGTGATACGGCAACTGAATCATGCATGCGCTCGATCTCAAGCCATTAAATTAATATGCCTGCTGATACGTGTGCATAAATCATTTTTTTTTATAGATATGCTCAAAAGTGATTTTTTGGTTTGTTGTTTTCCGTGTAGTTTAGTTTATGTTGTTGTTTACATATGGAAAAATTTGCATAAATGGCCAGGCCAATACAAGCAAATCAAATCCACCGATTCAAATTGTGTATTTTTCTATTATTTTTTTTTTGTTCGCTGGCCGCAAAACTGCTTCTGCAATCGGATATAAACCGTTAGCCGTTAAATGGGGGGCCCGGTGAAAATGATTTCCGATTTTAATTTCGATGTTCATTGTGTTGACAGTATCTCCCATTTTAGGTTAAATATTAAATTGACCAGAAAATTGGTTGCTTTCGCAATTGCCTCAAGGCTTTTTTCGTTGGTTTCGAAGGCAAATTTATATTTTTTGAATGGCAAAAAAATAATGTGAAGAAATGGGCGCGTTTGATTTAAAAAAAAATATTTTTTTGAATAGAGGATTTGATTCATTTAACTAGAAGTCCGAACAGTTTTTTGTGTGGAATATTTGAATTTATGGAAGTGCGCTTAGTCACAAAATTGACGCTATCTTAGAAAACTACTTAACGCTACCCAAAAACACATGCTCACTGCACACGATATGTCAACGAATTTGATTGTTCTTTTATTCACATGAATCCAGACACTCGAATGAGGATCCATACGCAAATGGAAGCCAACAAAATCGAAACGATACCAACAATCTCATTGAATTGAATATTACTTTGATAATTTACCGCATTTACTGTTCGGTGTTCGTGTCGAAATGATCAATGTGCTTGGAATCGAGAGTAAGAAGCAGCACATGAGCATCGGCATTTTGATTGATTCTAAACTGCATGAAACCAAATACGCAAACACACCAGTCGTTCCATGCATACATAAACACCAAATCAAATAATTCATCGGTCAGATTATGCTGAAATATGTCTTGTCTTTCAATCGGATCATTTTATTGGATTCAAAACTGTCATAATTATGATTTATCTATAATTTCTCTCTCTCTCTATCTCTCTCCGCTCTATTTGGAATCATTTTCCAAGCAAAACAACAGCAGCCGCATTAATATCAACAAGATGCATTTACATTCATTACTGAATAAATACCATTTGGACACTGAAATGAGTTAAAATTGAAAAGATGTTTTACAATTGATAGTGCTGCTTAAGGAGGATTCACGTATCGAATAAACAAAACAAAAAATTGAATCAAAATTTAAATTAAAATCGAACATTCAGTCTGTATTGCGAGAGTGAAAAAAAAACACACACACAAAAATACGAAGTAACAGCGATGTCGACGATCTCCAGCTATGCGCCGCCGTATGCTTTGGTCAATGTCTTTTGTTCAGGTTGGTGCTTAAAATAAACTGAAAATTGAAAAAAAGAAAACAAAATAGAAGCAATACGATGAGCGAGAGATGAGAGAAAAAGAATCATTTCAAGACGAAAGCATTTTTTGAAATCAATAACAATGATACGCGATAAGTGACACGTAAGACAGAGCGATAGATTTCAATTAAAAACGGCTGCCGTGTTGCTGTGTTGTTGCGCCGAAGCCGAAAATTCTATTTTATGAACGAGCATTTTCAATTAAATCAGCATGTTGTTTAATGTCATTCCGGGAGCCCATAAGTATGTGTGTTTCTTCCATTCTTTTCTATTGTCATTTTCAACAATTTTATTAGAGAATTTGAAGCCGTTTGGGATTTTCTCAAGCGCCGAAATTGATTTAAAAAAAAAAGGGAACAAAGATCTAAGATCTTGGCACCATTCAGCTTCGGAATGGATATCAAGGCATTCCATCCGATCTACAGATGTTGAATGCAATCTTAAATTCAATGGCCAATGTTTATGTTTGTCATGGCATTATTCACACATCGCATTTTACAGACGCAATACATAAGATTAAAAACCATTTCTACCCCTTTTGTGCCTTGAAATGCAACCGATTTATTCGATGCGACAAAACAATACCGAAACGTCTTTGTTGATCGAAATATTGGTGCCATCGACATTGAGGAGTGCACAGTGATTTTTAGTGTGTTTCTTCACACAGTATGGGTGCTTTTGGATGCTTTTAATATCTACGTATCGGTTGTTATTTGTCGTGCTGCGTATGTACGTATTTACTCGGGATGTGAAAGAGAGTCACATTCTTCTTATGGCAAGGTGCAATTTCAATGCCTTTCACAGGGAACCAAATACACATCTCCGGGGCTATAGAGCAAACAATGGGCTGCAAATATCTCAAAACACGACGATATAAACACACACACACACACACACACACAACGCAAAATGTGATGTGATCATTTTGTTGATAAAATCAGTTTTAATCATCTTTTTTTTGGCTTTGAAAATCTTTTGTTCGACCGAATGACAGTGGAAGTTGATTACGTAACTCTTTTCTTACCTTCTTGTTTTTGAAGCATTCGATAGCATACTGTGTGTGTGTGTGTTGGCTAAGGCAAACAGGACAATCCACAGGATATGAGCAGATGATGCCCATAGAGATAAATGTGAATTGATTAATCGAAGTCCACAGACAAAACCCAATAACCGGAGCATTATCTAGAGAATTCTGAACAAAAGGCAAAATACATCTTCGGCTTGTATGTGTATGTGTGTGTGTGTGTTTGCCTCTGACATCAAACATGCAGAGAAATCAGATACGAAAAGCTGATTAATCGGATTAATATAAGTAATCAATGAGCATCGCTTAAGCGGAATTGAATAAGATGTTCTAAACCTCTGGGTATTGAACATTTTCAAATAGAAGCATCAAAGAGAAGAATAATCAACATATAGCTGGTTAATAAGCAGTAATCGTGTTTTGTAGAGCAAAAATTAATCGAAAACTTTACTTTATAATCTGTTGGCAGTTTCAACTGCGAACCTTTTCCCGGTGTGTGTTTTCTCTCTCTCTCTCTCTCTCTCTCTCTCTCTCTTCCTCTATCTCTTTCTCACACACTTTAATAACAAAATCCGCACTTTGAATTCCAACTCAACCTGTTAAATTGCTGCTTTAAAAATAGATCTTTTGAATCTTTTCCATATTGCATTTGAAAAAAAAAGAGCATAATCTGTTGACATTTCATTCTTCTGTTTGGCTGTATTATTGTTCATTGACCACAAGCTGTGCACATTTTATCCCATGTGATTTGCCAAAAATATCAATACCATTCGCCAGTCGCCAAAATGAAGAAATGCTGAAGAACCGTAAAATGGCAAATATGAATCAATTCGAATTGATTTGATTTGGTCAAAAAGATGTTATTAAGTCATTTCAATCCGGTGGCTGATTGTTGTTGTCGTTCATTTAACCGACGTTTAAAAGTGGAATCATTTGTCTCTCATTTCATTCAACAGCAACGAAAAAACCCCGGTAAATGATAAATTTAAAGCAATCAAATGCTGGTTATTCTCAAAACAAATGTTGATTTTAAGCTGATATGTATTTTTTTTGTTTCGTTTGTTTTGTTTTGTAGCGGGAAAATCGTTATGCAATGAGTGTATTACTCCAGCTGTATACTTCATGTTTACAATGATGATTTGCCTTTTGAATCGCAGATTATTCTTACTCGAGCCCTGACAATGGAATCTATTTGAAGTTCACTTCAGGAAGAGACAAAGCAAACACACCGCTTCGGTACTTCTGTGTTATTTTTTTTTCTCGGTCGATTTTGTTGTTATGTTCCACGGCACAAAACAATGGCACCAAAAGTCTCTGCGAGCCCGATGATGACGACCAAGAGAACAACATTTCTTGTCGTGTTTTTTTTGTTGTTGTTGTTGTATATTCTACTCGGAAAACATGAAGTGTATTTGTGTTGAAAATTGTTTTCCCATTTTTCGTGTGTTGTTGTTGTTTGGGGAGGCCACTTGGTTTTTCAAAAGTGTCGGGTATTGAATAATACATTATCAGTCACTTGAAAAAAAGAAGCAAAAGTACAAATTATTTCGATACAATTTTGTTGCGTTGATGTTGAACGTAAAATGTGTGTGTTTTTCTTATGAATTGTCAATGAGACCGGCATTTGTGCAAATACACACGTTGGCACTGCTGGGTGCTGTGCGTGTGAGCGAGAGATAGAGAGAGAAAGAGTGAGCATTTTCAACAATTTCCTTTAGCTGTTTTATTTTACGACCATTTTATTTGTCAATTATATGCTACTTGAAAGACGCTGTTGAATGGTCCACATTCATCGTTTTCATTTGTTGTTGCGTATCCATTTTGAGATGCATTTAATCCTCAGCAATTTCTGTTAATGCTCCTTCATCATGACAGACTCAGTATTGTTGTGCTAGTGTGTATGTGTGTGTGTACCTTGGGGTGCTGGATGTGAAAAATTTGTCAAAATCGAATTTCAATTCGTTTATTTGATGTCTTTTTACAAAACCATTATTTTTGCTCAAGTGTACAATGGGTTGCATATCTTTTGCTATCTTTTTTTGTCTCTTTCTCTCTCTCTCTCTCTCTCTCTCTCTCTCTCTCTCTCTCTCTCTCTCTCTCTATTTCGATTGCAACAACAATCGAACGGGATCAAAGAAGGAAAAAGACAGACAGACAGAGAGAGAGAGAGAGAGAGAAAGAAATAGAAGTGAAGGCAACAACGAGACAATGAAAACATCAAGAGACAACGACAACATTTTCTAGTGCAATGTTGTTTGACATCTTTATGCGATGTTGACAATAGCGAGTATGTGCGTCAATACACACGAACTCGACACACGGTTGCCTGTTGTGTAGTAGCAATTGTGAAATGTTTGTGCACTGGGTAAACACATTTCCAGACAAACAGAAAGACAAACATATCAGCGAAAATGTTGTGTGTGTTTGTGTGCGTTTTTTTTATTATTTATTCTCATGTGTCGCATATAATTTACAAGCGAACTGGCAGACCAGAGCTTCAAATTTGAAATAGACGTTTGCCACAGCAAATGCCATGGACTTGAAGCAGCAACATCAGTTGACTGAGAGTATGGACGAAGTGTGCGATGCTTTTGGAAAAAGGAATGAAGGACACACATCAAATGACATAAATCAAATACAGTCGTTGAAATAGCAAACAAAAGCATGAATTATAACAAATAGATGTAATCGGCACCTAAAATGAGTGAGCGAAAGAGTGAGCGAGCTAGCGAGCCGCACCAAGCCGAATGTGCATACATGCATAAAACCGAATCATGACCGAAATTTGTGCAAATCAACCAAATCAACTGTGGTCCATTGACATTTTGCGTCAAGACTCGATTCGTTTTCTGTGCCTGTCTCTGCTGCATGCACATCGGCTATGTCACCAGCGCCCAAAATGCCAATCATTTAACAGAAGGCCGGGAAAACATGCTTTTGACATTGTCACTGTTTGCATCTAAATTGCCGCCGATCATTCACATTTGCCGGTTCGGTATTTGTCCAGATGAACAATGCACTCTTCGTATGCGTTCCACATATTATATTATCCGAAATGTAACGAAAATCGGATGCTTGTGTGCGCGCAATATCGTGCGTTTTGATATTGATTCGTATATATGCATTGTTTTCAGTTTTGTGCATACGAGTGTGTGTGTGTGTTGTGTATGTGTGTGTTTCAGTCCTGAGGCTATGAAAATGACAGCTAACTAAATGAAGCATTTTATTAAATAAATCACTTTTGGTATCGAAGCGACACCACCGATTTTCAAATGGTCCGATTTCTATTGATTTATTTTGTTCGATTGCATTGAAATTGTGAAAATTCAACAGATCGGAACATGTGTCCAACATGCAATTAAAATGATGACTGCATTTTGTAAATCAGTTTTGATTTGGCAGTGCAATTGTTCCACAATGAAGTCATTAGTTTTGCTTGCACATACGATGTTCGCCTTCCCATCAGACTTAACGAACAGCAACAGAAATAACAACAACAGCAGCCGGAGTAGCCGGAGTAGCAGCAATAGCAGTAACAATCAATTCAAAGAAATTGTCTATATCAATATAAACAAATAAATTTTGAAAAAAAAACAACGAGATCGTCTAACTCAATGCAGTGATATGTTTGCACACGCAACCACTCGAATGGGATATATTTTTGTTTTCAATAGATGCAATCGTTCTTTTTTTCCACTAGTTTTTCTCTCTTCTCTGCCATATCTATTCAATACTGTTTGGTAAATAGAGTTGAGCAAAGGGAGAATACACACACACACACACAGAGAGAGAGAGAGAAAGAGAGAGAGAAAGAAAGAGAGAAAATATAAAAAAAGGAGTGCGGAGTCGATAACAATTGCCACTTCATTTCTAATCACTCGTGATGTTGATATAGTGATATGGCATTTCAGACGGTATTATTTTCACATAACATTCAAGGTTGGCATTTTTCCACAATTTCTTTCTCTCTCTCATCATATTCAGTCCCTTAAAATGTGTGTGTTGTTTACCTTCGTCGGCGGCCGGGGGTCTCTATTATGCGTGTGTGAATCTATACAACGCATAGGAATAATTGACGAGCAGAAGCCTAGGCTAGGCATGAGCACGCATGATATTGAGCCTAGGCTAAAACTCTCAAGTACTTGAACAAAATATATTTATGTATTTGCCGATAATTGAGAGCATAGAGAGAGAGAGAGAGAGCGAGAGAATCAGAGAGGGAATAAAAAAAAATAAAACACACAATGAAACCAATGGAAAAGCTAAACGATTCAGATCGAGAATATCGAACGGAAAAGAAAAGTGCATGCTTCAATAATACTGCATTTTCTGTTGTTGAGAATATTTTAATATTATTTTATATACATATACACTACGTGTAAAATGAATGCAACATGCACTCGAGATTCTTGCATCGAAAATCAGCAACCAGGAAAAACATGGCGCGTTTGCCGCCGGTTTTGCGCAAAATTTTTGAGATATGGTAATTGTATGGCACAGTAATGGAACCGAAGGATGAAAAGAGAAGAAAAGAGAGAGAGAGAGAGAGAGAGAGAGAGAGAGAGAGAGAGAGCAAGAGCAAAAGCAAGAGGAAGCATTGGATAAATATAGTGAATTCCGCTGTGAAGTTGATGGAGTGCAGTTTTGTTATTGAAATCTCGTCCATGTTAAAAAAAAACAGAATAGCGAATGTACGAGATTGAATGGTTGAATGGCATTGTTGTCATTCAGTTGTTCGATTCGAACAGCGCCGTAGCTGCAGTTGCATTAAGACACTTCTAGGCATCCGAATGCATCGGAACTCTTTTCAACGGTTCAACGTTTCATTCCATGCAATGCCATTGGGCCACCTTAAAACTCGGTCTCAAAATCCGGCACTGAACATCCACCATCGGACCCATAGACATAGTTGAAGCAACAAGGCAACGACGACGATCACGATGGCAGCAATAACAAATAATTTTGACGAGTATATAGACAAACAATTAATTTTTCATCACAGAACAATGGTTCTGCAGTATGTTCTTGTCATTCACATGAACAACTAGCGCATGCAATAACAATTGGGTTTGGTTCATGTTCGATGGTTTGGCTTGGTGTACTGTGTGCGCTATGTGTGTTCGGTCTCAAAAACCAACAAAATACCATATCTGCATGTCTATGCATAGGCTGTGATTATGTGTTCAGCTGAACGAGAGTTTTCGTTTTAAACGATAAAATAAACTAAAATTTTCGTTAAATATCTCATTCGTATCGCATCATCATCTGGTGCACATCAACATCACAACACAGTCACATCACAGAACGGCATTGCTCAAGTGGTCGGTTACATAAACAAATCAGTCTCATTTACATCCCCACTTGTGGACGATGCCATACAGTTTTTTTTTTCTAACTGTGTTATTCCGTGTTCATAGCATGCAGCTTCATTGAATAGTGGTGCAATTTGAGTTAAATGGTGACTTGATTTGAACAACAATTCCAGTTGCAGCCAACAGTAGAGCCTCCAAGACAAAAGGCAACATGCTTCAACTGAATTGTGTGGTTTTTGTCGTCGTTGTTGTTGTTGTTGTTGTTGTTCTGTTTTGACACATTCAAATGAAATATTCCAACTGAATTGTCACGCATTCCAATCGATCAGTAAATGTTCGGTTCATTAGAAATCATGACGCCAAAAATAATTGGATTTTGAGCAATTTCATTTGGCAAAAATGCAAACTATTTCGTAAATTTGCCTAATTATGCCTGCCTAATGAACGTTAATTGTTTTTTTCCAAGGAAAATTATTTCAAAGTCATATGTTCAAAGGGACATTTTTTGTTGTTTGCTCCTAGAAAATTAATTTTCTCTTATACTTTTTGCATGCACGCTTCTTCGTTCCAAGAATGCAAAAAAAAAAAAATTAGCGAAAAAAATGTGTCATAAGAAACAAAAAATCGTTCATTCATTCGAAGCAAGCAGAAACTTCATTACCTTGCACTTTTTTTTTCGTTCTCTCTTCATTTTAACAAAGTGCATAACAGAAAAGAAAAAAGTTTTTTACGCATTAAGAAACACCATCGAAAAATCGACGAAGATAGAGAGAGAGAGAAGCAGCAAGAAAATGGTACGAGGAACAGAGAAATAGTATGCGATATGCATCGTTTGTTGTTGACACACGCACGTACCCACCACTTTTTTGCATGCACTTTAAACACTTCTAATGGATGACAAGTAGAAGGAAAAGTTCATAAAAGCGTGAACGCGATTTTTGAATTTACTTGAAAAATAAAATCCGTTTCTTCTAACCAACACCTTTCGTTCGTTGTCGTTCGATTGATGCCACCTGCCACCGCCACCGCCGCCCCCTAAAACAAAACGAAAATCCGTGCACGTAAGCAAATCATCACACATAAACGAAGCAAATGGGTGTGAATAAGTGAAATAATAATGCATTTTTCATGTAAATGCTATTTTGCAATAGCGCGCGAGAGAGAGAGAGAACGAGAGCGAGAGCGAGAAATTGTGAACAGAACGACTTCTACCTGAGCACACACACACACACTAAACTCAAAGACGAAAATCGACAGCCGAGAAAATCTATTACATGAATCAATGTGGATTGTATTTTCATGTTATACACTTTTGTGCTAGCGCAAATAAAATATGTTTGTGCGCGCAAAATAATAATAAAAAAAAACGACAACAACCGGTAAAACCATTTAAAGTCACTATGTTTAGGTTTGAAATAGGTCACGTTGATTCGTTTGCAACATACAAATCCAATGGAATTCCATTTTGAGTGGTGAATCATTTTGGGTTGAACAAATTCCAATCGGTTTTCATATGGTTGACAGAGTAAATCACATGTAGGCGGACAATTTTTTTTTCTCGTTTTTTGTTTATTTGTTTATTCTTTTGTGATGAATTTTTATAGCCGTAGAATGATTTACTTCAATTAATTAGCATAGAATAGAATTTCCATTGAAATGTTCCAATTCATACAAGGAGAAAAAAAAAACAACAAGAAGAAAAAACAGAAATAACCATCAAATGAATAATAATAATGTTATGCTTCCTACAGTGTTTCTTCTCATTTTGGACGATACACTTTTTCGTGGATTAATGTTCGTATTACAGTAATGATAATGCATTATTCTCAAATTTGGATTGACAGCTATTGTCTTTCTGAATTACAAAAACAAAAAAACCAAAGAAATTTATGGTGAAAATTGACCATTTCTCTGTTTGCATTGTAATAAATTAAAATGATAATTATATCATCAGGTTTAAACCTATCCGCATTCGCTATAAGTTTATGCCCATCGCATTTTTTGTTTTCATTCGTCTTTGAGATGATAAATTAGACAAATTGCTATCAAAAATGGTAAACAAATGCAAATGTTTCTATGACAGAGTCTCAAGCCAACGGCGTCTCTTTAATCAATTTCGAAACTAGTCTACGCCGAAACTTGTTTTCGCCGGTAAATGAGTAATGTGTCGTATACGTTCTTAATAGATGCTGTCAATGTGTTTACATCATCATAGAAATCAATTTTTGCCCAATGTTTGGGTGTAATGACATGAAATGTTAAAATATTGCTTTTTAACCATTTAACAATGGGAGGATCATAACAATTTCAACAATTTTATAATCATTTTCAACGTAAACTGTCATCGATGTTGTCGTTGCACACTTACATTGGAAATCCCCAGTAAATGTATCGAAAATTGATATCCATTTGTAATGGATAGTTGGGCATAGTAAATGGAACAGCGTTTCATTTCAAAATGATAGCCCACCCTCAAATATGTATATAAATATATATCCGTTTCGTTTTCATTTAAAAGACTGAGTATCTGAGCGGCTGAACCAAATTTCTCAATGTAACTTTTGTGGCTAAGATGCTTCCGTTACAGTACAGTATTGAATTGGATCGGGTTATACCACGAGAGTCTATGAATAGTGAAGCTTGAACACATCCAGAAAATCAGTTCGGGCTCAGCTTCAAACCCAGCCATTCGATATAATGCACACCATAAATATTATGTCAATGTTAGTCGCTTGAGCGGCATCCCATGAGCATTTTCGATCATTGGCCAGAAGATTGCTTATTTAAATCACATCGGGTTCCTTTTGCTAATGTAATGCGCATATTGTGTGAGTGAGTGTTGTGCTGACTTGGGAAATATTTACCATTTTATGGTATCATATCGACTCTATGGAAAATGGATATAGTAGTTAGTTATTGCAATAAGGCAAGCAGGCAGGCAGCAGCAGCACCAAACAGACACCAAAACATTCGCATTATTATTGTAAGCTTTAACAAATTTGGTTGTTAATTAAAACCACAATTTCTTTCTCCCTTCCTCTCGCTCTTGCTCTTGCTCTCATTTCCCATTCTCTATCAGCTTCAAGCTTCTCATTTTCGATTCGCATCCGATATTTGTTTGCTTCAATGTAATGCCTAGTGTATTTCATAATGCAGACAGTTTTGGCAGTCATTTACCACATGCTTTCGGTGCTTACGTTTCTCGAGATTGCGATTCTTATCTCTCTTCCCACTGATTTTCATCAGTGTTCCGTTTTCTGACTTCGATGTTTGCATTCATTTTCGTGTGTGTGTGTGTGTGTGTGTGTCTGTGTGTTGTGAACGAACGGATTGGCACACAAAATTGTATCGCAAACACTTATGGTGGCTGGTGGCTGCCTGCCGATGCACGGGATGCTGAATGCATGTAACATTAAATCAGGTAAATAATGTGAGAAGGTTGCATGCGAGTCGGCAATATAAGCGATCCAAGTAGATGGAGAGTGGAACAGGGGGACGACGACGACGACGATGACTGAGGCGAGCCAAGAAATTAACGGAAAATCTCGAAATTTATGCACATATGCTCATCACGAAAACACATACACACCCATGCATATTCAACTGTGTATCGCCTGCATCTATTGTCGCATTATCTTCCTATATTATAAATCCATTACAAACGCACGCGTATTCTGTGGGATTGTTTGTGTGTGTGTGTGTCTGTGTATGTCTTGGCTTTGTTGTGTTTCCGGAGAGTTAATTTAGCTCGAGTAATATTAATTAAATCTCAAAATGTACGGGAAATTGAAAAAAAGAAAGAATAACACCAGCAGCACCAGCACCAGCAGCAATGGCATCAGCGTCTACCCAGTTGAAGGAAGAACCTGCCAACCGTCTCACATTCAATCCCGTACAAACACATTTCCAAAACCGTCAGTTACGATAAACGTTTGCACATTTTAACATTATTACATTAATTTAAATGTTTGGAATAGTTTGGCGCTACGGGTTTTTACATTAGCTACCTTTTTCAATACGGTGTGTGTGTGTGTGTGAGTGCTCGGTTGCAGAGTATGTCGCGCGATTTTGTGCACTTCATTGAGAAAATGTTCGCGCAAAACATTCAGCTCAATTACACCTTCATCCGTTACTCCATGTATGTATGTGTGTGTGTGTGTGGTGAGTGTGTGTGCTTGAGGTTTTACGTACGTAACAAAACCTGTTGCGAAACATTTTCCCGATTTAATAAATCGAACATTACTCATTATGGAATACCATTCTCACTATTAACTTTACCATTCCCATTTCGGTTCTTGTGTGTAGAGTGACTCACAAACATCCTACATACAAAGTAAAGTGACTTGTGGGCATGGACTGGACTCGTAAATTTGAGAAAAAAAAAACTGCGTTCCATACGAACCAAAGGTGCTAACATGTTGAAAAACCCGTTGAAATACGCTATGTTTGTTGAATATATACACATCCACGGATTCCTTTGCGCGAATTGCCCGGTGTTGTCTGAAAAACTCTAGGAAGAAACTTCATAAAAATCGTTTTGTTTCATTCAATTTGATGCGAAACGAATTTTTTGGCTTCTCGACATGAGAAAATCGTTGGCAAAGAATTTCTACACAAGAATCTCCAGACGCTATCAATATCAAAATGCAGTTTGATACAGCAACATGTTTTCGTGTGTTGTGTTTTTTTTTTCTTTCATCATCTCTTTTTCTCTCAATTCGAGTATCAAATGGACTTTATATGTTTTCATACAAATCTTGTGAATTGCATCGTTGACTGCATGGAATTTGAAATAAACTCTAACAAAGTAGCGATTATAAAATCGATCGAATCGAGGCACCGAAGCAGCCTGTGTGTGTGTGTGTCCATTGTTCAATGCATCACATCAATACGATTCGATACATTGTGGAAGCTGTCGGTTCGAGATTCGCTTATCGTCACTTCAAATCAGTTGTATTCCCAGTTCATTCGATCTATATTAATGTGTCGACGCCCTCACCACAAATTTATTTGTGAATTTTACTCTTCAACCGACCGATCGCCGCTTCGACTACATTTTTCTTCACATCGAATGTATCGTTGCGTTTATGAATTTTCAATTCAATAGATACAAACTCACACTCACTCACACACACACACACACACACACAATTTCAACTGTATAATTCAGCACGTGCAAACCATATCAATATTTTAAATGCGCGTCAAGTCACTTCAATGGATACAAAATAGCACACACACATTTTTCTATTCTCTATCTTTATTCTATTCCATGTCTCTGTCTATCTTCATTCGGTTTATCTTTGCTTTTCTTCGTCGATTCAATCTTTCGATATTTTGTTGTTGTTCTTTGAGAACGGTTGTAAAACCATTTAGCTACTGAAAATTGCATGGAATATCAACACACACACGCGCAATATTAAAATGCATTTTTGTGTGAAACGTCCAAGCGTAACACACAAGGCGTCTGCTCGTTTTTCGATCGATGGTACATTTTTTTCGGATTTTCAATTTGAAATGGAATATGCGTTTCGCATTAGCGCCAATTTCACGTCATTTTATTTAATGCTTTGGAAAAATTCCCAAATGATTTTATTTCGGAATTGCCAGACATCGATGAACGTTCATAAATGAGAAACGAATGATTTTGGGTGAAAACACATCAAGCACTCAGCAGTTCACTTTTTTAATCGCGTACGTGGAAAAAATTACAATTCAATCAGAAATTCGGATTTTTGTTGTTGCTTTGACCTTCAACTGTTTCGGATTATTCGGTACAGGTTTTCAATTCGATCGCAAAGATGGTCATTGAAAGAGACTTATACTTCATACTTCATGCCAACGAACTCTGATTTGCTCAATTCAGCCAAATATCATAATGTTTGATTCTATAATCTGCTGTACTCAGTAGGTGCACACTCTGATTTCTTATGTCATGATTATTTATACGGAACAATAACAAAAAAAAAAAAAACGCGTTTGTCGTTTCAAAATTTCCCCTCTACACAAAAATTTCAATATTTCTTTTTTTTCGGTGCTTTTAGTCAAATTTCATTGTTCCGGATTTAGTTTAAATCTACACATCTCATGGAGAAAAAAAAAACTATTTGAAAATTACGCATGAATGACGCGTCTACAAATGAAAGAGTCAGAGAAAGTGAAGAAACCGAACAATTCTTTACTTGAAAAAAAAAACGTGAGTCCATAAATCCATCATAATGACCGAATGCCAAACGAGCGTTTAGTTAGTGGATGTTACGCTTTGCAACATTGTGTATAATTGTATATACGCAAAAGAACATTTTTATTTAAAGTCCCCTTTTTGATGGTACGGAAATGTTCTGCCAACCGATTCAGAGAATATAAAAATGTTGAAAGAGAGAAAACAACCAACAACAGAAAAAAAAACCACGAAGAGCAAACAATTGCGCTGTCATGAAAACCGGAATAAGATAGAGAGAGAGCAAAAAAAAAGTGGAACTAATTTAAAAAACTAATAATAAATTCACATGGTTTACATTCGACGTCATGGATAATTCGAATTTTGGTAATCGGTGACATTTTACTTTTTTCATATATATCACTATACACATATTTATTTATGCTATATTACGTTCGCTCATATATGCAATCGGTACCGGTTCGTTTGAAAATTTCTAAATCATCATCAGCATTTACATGTATTAAGATTGAATAGAACAAAAAAAAATGCTATTGTAAATGTGAGCGAAACCAAAAAGTGAATTGAAATCATTCCACGTGCTAAAATCGTTTAGCCAAGGGCTATAGTTTTCATGTTAAATCCCGAAAATAATCACTAAATTTCAGCTAAGCACTCGTAACAACCCAAATTGCATGCACCATTCGAATCCGTGTGCTAAAAGCATTTGCCAAAAGCATTCATCATTCAAAATGCTTGACATCGATCAAATTGTGATATTAAATTGATTGTTTCGTATGGGCGCAAAAATACCAAAAAAAAACGAAATATAAAAAAAAACCAAATGGTTTCCATTTTGGACCAATCTCATCCGTATTTCATGTGATTTATTGCGATGTATCAAAAACCGGCGCTTTGTTTGCTTTTTTGTTGTCGTTTCTCTTTTTTTGTCACTCTCTCTCTCTCTCTCTCTCTCTCTCTCTCTCTGTCGTTCAAATCGGCATCACATTTATTTTGCCCCATTTCAAATGAAACTCCGAAATAACTTTCTCGCCAATTCGTTTCACATGCAACATTGTTTGCGCAAAGGGCCTCCTAATGTGTGTGTGTGTTTTTTTTTCTCTGAATGTAATACATTTTTTTGTTGTCTGTGTGTCGATAATTAGATCAAACCACTTTTTTCCGCTTAGAATCCACTAGATTTCGGGTGCTGTTGTATATATATTCGGTTGTATAAAAATCCATTTAAAAACCGAAAACACACATACACTCCGTGTGTGTGCTCTGTGTTGTGTGTTAGGCGACAATGCATTTGAAACGGTTTAGACGCAATCGGCACAATAACATTTCATATCGTTATTCTCTCATTTTCCAGTGTCTGTCAGAAAGTAAATATTAGTCACACTTTTCTTCGCATTAATGTAATGTGACGTTCATGAGGCCGATGAACATTGATTCTTTTTGTTGTTGTTGTTGTTGTTGTTTCTTCTGCTGGTGCAAGTTGCGTTGGTTTGTTGGATTCGATTAATAATTCGGGTTTTGGTGTTGTAGCATTATTTTTTTTTTTTTTTTGAATCATCACAAATTCTCTGCTCTTCTTTGTTGCTTATGTTCTCTCTGTTGGTTCATTTGTTGTTTCTTCGTTTCGGCCGTACGTCAAAAGAGTATGTGTACACAGTGTTCTCTGGCTGCCGGTGTCCATTGTTTGCATGGTCCGTTTATTTCTTCTCTTTTTTTAAATTTCAATTATGTAAAACGCAACGAAAACAAATTCTTTTTTTTCGGATCAGTTTCAATGCATCAATGCAACACTGATGTACACAAATGTACACAATGTAGAGAGAATACACATATGCAGATGATAATCTTCATCTCAAAGTCGAAAGATGGAGAGAATACCAAAAAACAAAAAAACAATCGAAAACGGTAGAATCGAATCGAAAAACGACTATTATTAATAATTTATTATTTACAATAGTATCAATAGAGGAGTTTCAAATTCACATATGAAGAGTGGTGAGATAGAGACAGATAGAATGAATTGAAGTCGCATTTGAGAGAATCTTTTGGTGTATGGTGATCATTGAATATAAGTATTGTGATCCCATTGGATACGCGTTCAATGTTCACATATGAGCATCCGAATCTAAGCTCTATATTTCGTATGTCGCTCAATGCAATGTAAATTGTGTGCTCTCATCATCGGACTTTTGCGCAATAAAGAGCCGACCAACTGAGCTCTAGCCGGAGCCCATGTGCTGATGTTAATGATTGGTTTTTCACTTGTATATTTGGGCTTTAGCTTGAATAAAGGATATTATCGGATAGAAATAAAAAGAAAACGAGTCTTCAAAAGAAATCAATTTCATTTTAATAACTCTTCAGTTCATTGAATTTGTTAGTCATAGTTGTGGTAAAATTCACACCAGATATTATATTGTAGATCATACCGGATGGTGTGTGTGTGTGTGTACTTTTAAAGAAAAAAAAAATTTGTAAAATCACTTTGAATGTGGTTTTAAACTACTTTACATTCGTTTTGTGATCTTAAGACCTAAGGCACCGCACTTATATTTCGTTGATTACGAAATGATAGAAACGATATGCGTTTTAAATTGAAATGCAAATGGAATTACTTCACATCAAACGGATTATCGAAGATTTGTTGAATTTTTACTTATTTTTCTGTAACAAAAATCCAAAGAAAGAACGACTCTGAGTAAGAATATGTTGTGTGTGTGTGTGTGTGTTGAAAAATGCATCAATTTCTGTGTTTCAACATACACACGAATTTGATTTGCGAATTGTAGCACGTTTAAAGGTCCTCAATGTCATTCACCACACTAATTTCTTCTTTTAGATTCTTTTTCCTTCTTCTTCTTCATTTTTTTTATTGATCATTTAAAATCATAAACTCGTCCATCGTGGAAAAACGATGATGATGATGTGTGGAATGCGAGTTGAGCATCATAAAAATGCATAATCTGAACCGAATGACCGAAGGTGGGAATAGTAGATTCGTTATGGCATCGATTTAAAGTGATTAGAAAGCATCATATAAGAAAAAGTCTCGCAGCTGAAATGGTGTGCGATTGAAATTGAACAGAAGCGTCCGTGAGCGCACGTACCGAATATGACTATCGTGTATGAATACCGTAGCATAAAACCATCCAATCTTCATCAATCTACAAATACATACTTACATATACAAAAGCCAGCCAAACCACACTATCCGATCGATCCGATGTATAACAATTGATTGAAATCGTTGAATGCACAAAAGGCCAAAAACAACCATGAGAAATTGTAAATCGAGAGATATACTGAGCAGCCGGTCGAATCATCTTGATTGAAATAGGCGGATGGTATATTGTGTTCGATAGCCCAAATAGACAGAATTCTTAACTGAAGATTCTTGAAGAAGCCAATACCATATTTTGATTTCGAAAATCCGCATGCATCGATGTTACGTCACGTAACTTACATGCATAACACAATATAACGCGTATGTAACACGTTCTTCAATCAGTTCGATGCGATAATCGCATCGAAATATTGATTAAAACAACAATGTAAAATCGGTTGTTGTTGTTGTTGTTGTTTTTTTCCTACATTGATTCTTGATTCTCTCACAAAAATATATCGCTCGAAGAAGAAACGAAAGGGAAGAAAACATTGAAAATCGACAAAGCAAACGATAGACACCGAGAAAACGCGCCCGAACAAAGCAACCGATATTATATGGATACGGCTATTTTTCGTCTGTGTTGAATGCAGAGACTTGATGATTTACACCGGGCGCTCATTATGTGCCGTATTGATATTTGATTATGAATTTTTCTACCAGTTTTGTATTTTTTGTTCTGTTTTTCTTTTTTTTTAATTCGCTTTCGTCTTTCATTCATCTTCGTTATGGAATTTACTTCGTTTGATTTTTTTTTATTATACGTTTACGGTGATTGAGCGTGATTCAACTGTGTGACTCGCGTTTCAACTCTGGCTAGTAGCCAATGGCTACTGCATTGCATTTATTGCTGCAACCGATTCCAACATGCTAATAAACACCATCCAAAATGATATTGCATTCGAATTCGTGTTGTTTAACAGTTCGTGTTCGACGTATTATTACTGCTTCTAATAAGCGTATTGACGTTTATTGAAAACGAATCAGTCTGATAGCGGTAGTTTTTATGTGTTTGCTTCAGAAGAAGCTAGTTTTTTCTTTAAATTCAATTTTCATCTTTTTCATCTTATTATTTTTTTTTTTTCGTTTGTCTTGTTTTTTTTCTCTCTGATTTTTCTCACTCAAAATAATAATTTTTTAATATTCGTTTCCTTCTTTGCGATCACAAAGCAAATCTTCAATCGGACCACCGCAGTGGTGATAAAATATGACACAGAACCTGAATTTGGACCATACCTCAAACTGTTCGCTGGTTAGCTTAGAAATGAGCGCATGAAATTGAGATTCTGAATTTTAGACTACCGAAAATAACAACCATGACACTGACACACTCACATGCGATCTAATCGAATTAACAGTTGCAGGTTTATTGTAATTCTCACATCTCGCGATTCTCGAAACGGTCAGTCAAAATTAAGTTTTGAACATCAAATTATATATGTAAATTTTGAACGCGTGTTTTTTCCACTTCTATTCCATGCCTATTTTTTTTTATTATTGGTATATAGTTGTTGTGGTGTAGATTGTGAAGCGCGGTGTAGATGGAACACACGAAAAATAAAATGAGTATGAATGGAAATAATCACTCATTTTATGCATAGTTGATTATTTATGAAAATTTATTCAAAATAAATTTCATCCAAATATGGACCGTTTTTTCGGATATTTATTCGAATATGCAGTTTCAGTTGATTTGTGTGTGTGTGTGTTTTTTTTTCTCTCTCTTTCTCTATCTCGCTTTTCAAATCGAGAAAAAATGTGTGCATTTTTGGTGTGTGGTCACACATTTCGCTCTCTCTCTCTCTCTCTCTCTCGTCTGCGATGTATTAAAAAATGAATTTATAATTTGCTGTTATTGAATCATTTTGAATTTAGTTCTGATAAACATTATGATGGAATGAAGCGTTTTGAATACACTTCAAAAGGCAATATAATTTTCTGTTTGATAATTTTGATTAACGGGCTGCAATTTTTTAGTGGTGACATCAATTTCGACAACAAAAAAACTCGGAACAATAGAATAGTACAGCAATCGTCACATAACGGGTAATGTCGGCACAGTTGTTGACTAAGCAAAAATGATGATTGAAATGAATTGCAAAATAATTCGGTGGAAATGAGTTGGTCATTTTTAATGCCCTTTGGCATCAGTGTGTGTTTGTACATTCGTTTTCAATCAAATCAGCTCCACTGAAATGGTTTGTTTTTTTTTTTTCATATAAAAAGTCGAAAGGAACCGGAACTTTGAGGAAAAACCGTCCAGTGTAACACCATGAGAATTGTACTTATATGGCTTGGATGACCAAAGTGCAATTTCGTGTTTCTTGATTGCATTTCATTTTATGACTTGTGGAAATGTACAGACGATTTTTCTCTTGTTGGCATTAACCAAACAAGCATGAATGATAGACAGATTTATGAAATAAAAGGTTTGTTCTGCTCAATGCTTCGAATAGCCCTTTGAGATTTTAGTTTTTCCGCATAAGAAAATGGATTCTCATGGGAGGAGAGAAAAAAAACGTATTGTGAAATGACCGGATTGGCTCGACACACATACCGATAAACGAAACCAACATGCAGATTTCTGCAAAAATATTTCTTTTTAACGGTATTGTGTGTGCTGACTCAAAATATTTCCGGCGGAACAGATATTTGGTGGTCGGCAGCTGTTTCAAGTGACTCTATGTGTGTGTGTGAATGTGTGATTTTTGTACCAGTTTTTGGATAATTTTCTTCAGTTAAATTTGCACATGGCAGGTATATTAATATTTCATTGGAATTTGATGGATGTTAAACTGGCTGAAACAGCGCGATTGCAATGCAGTGCCACCCAGATCGTCTAAACGCAACGACACTCGCACTCAATACGGAAAATCTGAAATAAATATCAATTTTGTGTTTGCGTTCGTCATTTTTGCGGTGCAGCAATATTGGCAGTTGCTGAGCAAAGAAAAAAAAAAAAAAATTTCATAGAGGAAAAATGGAAGCTGGCTCAAGCACTGTATGGCATGCAATGGGGATTATTAAGGAGCGCCAACATCAGCATTTTGAAGTGACGGAGAACGTGTTTTGATATTCGGCCGATATATTTATGGTTTTCGGATTTCGAAAAACTAATATGATCGAAACGAAACGAAAATGATGACTTTGCATTTGAAATGCGAATCAAGAGGGAGCGTAACCAGCGAACGAACAAGCCGAGGCAAGAGAGCGAATCAGAGAGAGAGAGAGAGAGAGAGAGAGAGAGAAAGAGAGGAAAAAAAACGTGCGGACTCGTTTATTATTCTCTTTGAACCGTTGCGTTTTCCATTCATTTCATTTGTTTTTGCTTGGTTCGGCATTTACTTCTTTCGTCCTCTGCCATTCTGTTCACTATTCAACATTAGCCAGCACCCGTTCGTCTCAATGTTCAAGAGAAAAATCGTCTGGACCTTAGATTTAAGTACATTTTCACGTTTCACATATAGATTTTTTTTTACTATTTGTCTCTTTGTATGTGTGCATGTGAGTACATTCGGAGATTTTCCACAATTTTCTATTGATTTTTAACGATTTTGAGCATTAGTTTTGGCTTGTGGTATTTGCTTACAGCAAACTTTTTCCATATATTGCCATTTTCAGTCGGTGGCCTTTGATTATGGAGAAAAGAGAGTGACCACATACTACTCTCAAATGAAAGAGAATAGAAACGAAAAATCGTTCTCACACCATGAGCATGCATATTGAGGAGGCGATCGAACGGGCATACATTGTACCGACAAGACAAACCATTGCTTGGCCTGGATGAAGAACGCTTTTAAAAACATTTCATGCGAATCAAACGAGTGCTGAAATTATGCGAATACAATAGACGAACATCGATGTGAATATGGAAAGAACAACCACAAAAAAATGAAAAAGAAGAAGAAGTCAACCAGTCAGTTCGAGACTATTTTCCAACAGTTTAGTTGAGCAGAATGAAACGCACATTTTCCACTGAAAAATGCTTAGTTGCGATTTAATCATTTGTTCGAGTAACTGAAAACCGTATGTTATTTATTCACCATAGATGTGATTTTCCACATTTGCCGATCGACATTTTGAAGGAAGAGTGCTCACACTTGGATTTGTGAAAATCGCTGAAATGAATAAAATGAAATTTATTGCGTTTGAACTACTGTGTGTATTGTGCCGTTTCACTAGTTGATCGAGCGTGTTGTCGGTGCATACATTGTTCAAATGATTTTTTATGCGTTTTTTTTCTGCATCAAGATGCTATCAAATGAAAATCCCTTCGCTTGAAGCGTTTGGTGCTCAAAACCTCGCCAATAGCAATAACAACAACAATAACAACAAAAAACTGTAATTTCCATCATTTATTCTCGTGCGCAAATGTTCTACTACACGCATTTGCTTCGATGCATTTTCCAGTCGAATAGAGAGCAATAAGTATATTAGACATTGACCAGAGTTAAAATGATAAATGCATTTCGTCGGCATTTTGTAATATGAATAGTCATTTTACAGCATTTTGCATACAGAGTTAAAGTCTTAGTATACTCACCACCCATAACTCATAGATGCTTGACCATAAATGCTTGACCCTATTGAACTGCATTTGAGCTGACACTAGGCAATGATCAAAACTCAACCTTAAGGACAAAACCCTTGACCATAGCTTAAAAATGTCTCAGACTCTCGTATCAGACCTATCAGTCCAAGCCTAAGCCAACGGAAAATCCGTCTCTCTCTCTCTCTCTCTCCCTCTCTCTCTCTTTAGTCTATAGTTACACATAATTTATAGATTTTGTGTATTAAGAGTGATTTTGAACTTGAATCATCAAAATGTATGGAAAAATGAAAAGTCTAAATCGTATCGAAACAAACGCGCTAGACACAGTAAGGAATTTCTTATGAGCAAAAAAAAGCAGATAGACAGTAACCACCTAGCAACCAAACAATATTTTCACATGCATACATTCAAATTTAACAGTTCAATGTAATAAATTATGTTTATTCTTTTGTAAATCGCTTTCGATTTAAATCCAAAGGCTTAACAATTTCCATTCAAACTTTAAATTTCAAAGCATTGCGTTTGAAATAATAGACGTCAAGTGTTTTTTTTGGCATTACCTCACTTTGTTGCTATAGCATCAACTTTATAGTTTGTCATTAGGTATGACATGCAATATGAATAAATATATTGCAAAATGTGGTGATGATAGTAGATTGGGGTATTCTGGCCTCTGTGCTGAATGCATTCGGATATGTATACTTGGAATATGAGTCAATCGAGCCGGTATCAAACACATCATGATCTGCACATTAGGAAATAATGGATATTTCGAACACATTAACATTACCTTCACTATATTTAGCACTGGGATTTCATCATAAAAATGAATCGTCTTCCATGCTTTACACTAAGATTTTTGTATTTTTCATAGCCAAACATTTGCTTCACCGAGATACATTTGAGACATTAATTCACATTTTTTTTCGACGCATACAGCATTGATCATTCATTAACACTGCAGTTATGATTAGTTTGACTTTAGACAATTTTGGGCGTAAGTCCGATAACTCGCCGACTTTGATTCAGAAACATTTTTAAGGAAAATAGTTGTTGAAGAAAACTTTGATCGATTTTGTAATCTAAATCGCATATTTTTGACTGACTACTAGTCATTTCTTCTGCACACGGGACAAAAGCCTCGGCTGTTTTTTTTTTTTTTGACTACAATTAAAATGCATTGAAATTTATCATATAAACCTTTTCGTTAAATGAATTTTTATCTACCATCTACACCAAAGCTTGGGACAGGATGGTCCATAGAAAAAAAGCTGTATGAGTGGGCCCTTTGTGTTTTATGTGCTTGCTTCGATAAACGAACATACGATTTTTCACTTTCAAGTCTTGAATACAAACGATGAGATAAAGTTGAAAGCCGTAAGCGGAATCCATAGAGGCGACGTTGTAAAGGCCCCATTTCAATTTAATTACATTTTTTGGATAGTGTAATCTGCCTCATGGATACTTGGTGCGTTTTTTTTGGTGCAAAAAAAGAAGGGGCGGTTATTTTTCATATTGAAATATTTATTTTTTGCGCTCAAAAGGCTTTGACCTCGAATCGCATGCAGTAGATTTGTTTTTTTTTCTCTCTCTCTCTCTGTCTCTCTCTCTGTGAATAAAATCAAGGAATAAATATATATAATTTTTTCTAGCATTTGGTCACACTGGCTTGTGGCAGAGCCAAACATTTCTTATCATCTTCTTCTTTTTTTTTTACTATATCAGTTTTAGTCGGGGATTTTCTTTTTCATTTCACTTCATTCCATTCAACATGTTCTGTTGTGCAATTACATCGGTTCAAATGTGCGTTATGAAAATTTATGGCAAATTATTGAATGAACAGAGGGTTCAGTACCGTTTTTCTTAGCAATCTTAGTTTTTTTTTTGCGAAGTCCCCCAGTTTCCTGGCATTTATTTGTGTAAATTCATACAGAAACAACGCAAAAAACAACCATGGAGGAAAAAAAAACTCATATGCAAAAATCAAGATATCAACGCACTCACGCACATACACACTTAATTTATATTCGCCATCGTATTTTCTCTGCTCTAATGATTGTTGAGCTCGATCTGGTTGTTTTCTTTTTTGGGCTTGTCTTCTTTGTCTGGCTCAGCAGACTTTGCTGTATGTTAATCCATTAAAATGAGAACATGCATACGCTCTTATCGCGACAACATACAATCTGAACAGTCAGAAATCTTTTATTCACAACACTGAACTTGAGAGCGACAAAGATTTGCCAAGCGACGAGAGAAAAAAAAACCCTCGCCGAGAGAGACAGAGAAGCCGGCATACCGCCCTGATGGATGAGTTATACTTTTGACGAAAATAAAAAAACAAAAACAACAACAACAACATGCGATGAGTGAAAACAACAAGAAAAAGGCGTATGAAGAACTGTCAGCATCAGACGATGAACATCAACCGTATCCAGCCGACAAAAATGGGTAGTGTTTTAATATATTTTCTCGCTGAACCATTTCCAAAAAGATAAGGCCAAAACGAAAAACACATATATTTGCAACAGCACAATATTAAAATCGTGACAATCTAAAATTGGGGTTTCAATTGCAGTGAAATGCGCTTTTGAGTGGTGATACGGCAATAACAGCATTCGAGATAAACGATGATATTTTTGGTTATTGTTGTTTATCGAATGAAACGAGTAAATCACATGCATGAAATATAAAATACAAAATGAACATTGTCAATTCACAGACAAAAACAGGAGATTTTCATCATCAAAACATCAGCTCGAATGTAATAAATATGTACGAATCAGATGTTTGGAATTGATATAAAATCCACTACAAACAATTTGCATATAAAAACAAAATTTGCTTTTTCTACGATGTAATGCAACAAAATGTCGGTGAAAATGTTTAACATTCAATTCCAAAGAAAATTCTGAAAAAAAATCCTATAGTTTCATAGGGAAAAAGAACGAATTTCATTGATTTCTCCGAATTTTAAATCCACAACATGCCATGCAATACCCATCATGTGAATAATTTACGTATTTCTCTGGAAAAATGCACTTTTTAAAGGTAAAAATAAATCCACAACGAAAATTTCAAATATTTATTTATTTTCCAGTATCGATTTTTTTTTACAAAAAAAGTGTCCTCAATCAATTGTTTACATCAATTTCAACCGAATTCAACTGAGTTCATCAGACATGTATTCAACTGAAGAAATAAAAAAAACAACAACAACAACATGATGAAAAAAACGGTAGAAGATTTTGCGATACGAAAAAAAAACACGCATTTCATTTATTGAGATATTGATGTTATTTAAATTGATCGATGTTCATTTTAATTTATCAATGAATTGTGTTCTTTTTTTTTGTTTTGTTTTATCAATTCGATATTTGCAACTGTTTTGCTTGCTCGATAATAAACCATATTTACCGTAGTTGTTTAAAGCTCCCTCGCGGCCATGCATTTCGAATTGATTTTAAAATGCTCACAATGAAATTAATTAACACGTATTGATCACGGTTTATTGCGGCTACGGGTAAGCTGCTGAAATGCTCAATTTGCTGTTGTTGTCGAAAATTTAAAAATCACACAAATTAAAATTGTGTGTGTGTGTGTGTGTGCAAAACATGACCGTTAAAACAAAAGCGGAGATCGGACGCAAGTAAAAACATGCGAACAATCAATTCGAAATGAAATGAAGTGTTAAATAAAAATTGTGGACCTGGGTTAAACGAATACATTTTATGCACACTGTGATGTTCACTTAACTTAAACAGTTCATTTTCAGAGTTTTAATCGATTCGTATTGATAATAAAAAAGACATATGCGAACACACACACAGACACACGCAAACACGCACACACAAACGGAAAGGAACAAAATAAACAAAAACATAAAATGCGAATGTGTACAAATCCATTTTCTCCGAGTACACCAACAAAAATCATATACACATGAAGTTTATTGTGCCCAGAAGGCATTTACAACGTAACATTTTAATGAGCATCAATAAAATCAATACATAATCTGGTATCAGCTCATGTTTACCCGGCCATTTCCCTCTGCCAACCAAACACACTCTCTCTCTCTCTCTCTCTCTCACTCTCGTGCGCGCACATTCACTTTCTCTCAGCTTGGTCCAACTGTTTGCTACCAATTGTGTGCTACCGAAGTGGAAAAATGGTGCAATGGAGAGACCAGACCCAGAAACTGTACTTAGAGCATAAATCGTGCATTTCATAATATACCCGTAATTAATGAGAAAATACATAATCAAAATTCACATTTCGTTTATTTTTATTTTATATTTTATTTTCCCTGCGTCATCATCCCCCGGACTGTGTTGCTAGTGTTGCTGCTATTATATTGTTTGTGTTCGATTTAAACAAAAAAAAACGGCTTTTTTCGCCATTACGTGGTGCGCTTGCAAAATCATGCGAAAATGATGTAAGAAATATTGAAATGTGATCGATTCACATGTCTCAATTAAACTCTTGACAATTCGATGACTTGAAAGTGAATTGTTCAATTAATCAATCGATTCGATTTGATTGATGACTTGAGCATAAATTATCTGGTTCAACTGGAGCAAGCTGGAATTCAATCAACAACCGAAAAAAAAACATTCAATTGACCAATTATGTCACTTACGTGGTGATGGTCATTTAATACATTGACGATTTGATAGTGAAAGTTACTCGAAACACATTATTCAGACAATTAGACAATCAACCTATAATCTTTGGACTTTTCAAATCAATATTGGGTACAGCGCTATTCATTTTATTGAAAAAATCCATTTTTTTTATCAAACTTTGAAATTCGGTTCCTAAACAACTTGTTCGAGTTAACATGAGTAAATCATCGAACCACCCTCGTGCTATTTGTAACTGGTAGCCGATAAATTGATGAAAGTGTAGTAAAACGTACACAAGAGCAACAATAACAATGGCATGAAATTCATTTGTGATTGGTGTGTTCAGGCCGCGAGCGCGCTTGTAATTTTATTGACATTATTTTGAGCATGATTTTTCCGGGAGCTTTTTTCCTCATGCCTCGTTGTTGTTGTCGTCGTTTCGGCGCAATTCACATGCGAATGGCCAACCATTGGAATTCTCATACCCACTGGAGGCTAACTGAAACTCGATGAAACAGCAGCCAGCTCCATTAGTAAAACACTCCATAAATAAAAATTGTGTGTAAAATGGGCGACGAGAAGCGAAAAAGAAAATTGATTAAAAGGCGAACCGTAATTATTTTGTTATTTCCGATAAAATTTTATATTTTCATTTTAGATGTGTGTGTTTGTTTATTTATATATTCCGGTCGCTTGCTCAACCGGGGGCTCAAATTTACACAGACTTGTTTTTGTATCGAAAATTCAAAACGTTTGCTAACTGCCTCATGATACATGCAATTTCAATAACGGAAAACTTTCTGCTGATTCTCGAGCACATTTGCCACAATGGACGAGAACGAGAACGAGAGAAAAGTGGAGCAAAAAAAAAAATTCAACAAATTTGTTGCGTTGCTTGTTGACTATTCCAACTTATTTTCAAAAACACGAACCAGAGGAATACTGCCAATTCCACGATCAAATGAAGAGGCGCCTATACACAAACGTACACACGAACACACACACAGAGAAAACTCGGCAGCTCAAGCACAAATTGCTGCATGCCAAAAATATCAACAACAACGAAAAGCATTTCGAGTTGAACAATTTACATGCTCGCCAAAAATAAAAACCAACAAATAATTGCCTTTCGTTCGTACTCGAACTCTATCGATCGCGAGATGCTTTTGCAACAATGTTTAAACAAAACTTCAAATCTCAAAACACTCAAAATTCGGTCGACTTTCAATTAGTTTTTGTTTTTATTTTTGTTAGGGCTATTTGACACTTTTGTTTATAGTGCATAATTTAAAAGCATTTAAAATGATCTGAGTTTTGTGAAGGCTGTCATGTTGTTAGAAATCGAAAAAAAATGCACGAAACGCGGCTGAAAATGTCGAACGTAAAAAAACGAATCTATTGACCAGGTTCGGAATTGTCGACATCTTCATTTAATTTTGTGAACTGTTTACGACGGATGTTGTGTGTGTGTGTTTTTCGTAGAAAAACTTTTTGCCAACGAAAAACAACATCAAAAGCCAAATGGTTTTTATCGTGACCCGAGCGCGTCCATGAAAAATTGCAATAAAAATGCCATTTTCTGCACTAAAACATCGAACTTTACTATCGATGTACACAAATATTTTTCGGGTAGTTGGAAAAAGTCCGGAATCTAAAACTGTTTATAGTCGTGTGTTTGTTTGTTTTTTTCCGCTCTGAGATTCGCTTTTTGAATGTTCAAACCAAATCAGTTCAGTTACGATTGTGGTGGAAAAAAATAGCTCTCCTTCCATTAATTAAAGCATTGAACTTAAAAAAAAAAAATATTATGCAAACAGTCGAACAGTGTTTGTCGCCAAACAGTTGCCTCATCGCATTCAAATCGAAGTGAAAAACCAAAACCAACTACAAAAACAAAAACAAAAAACTTTACATTCTTCGTCGTTGGAATTTATTTCACTTGAACATGCAATGCTGAGAGTTTTCCCGCTATTTTTTGTGTTTATTTGTTGAATACCCTAAAACACATTAATGAAAAGCTAATGTAGAGCTGTTTACGAGTGCATTTAAATTGGTTAAGAGAGAGAGAGAGAGGGAACGAGAGAGAGAGAGAGAGAGAGAGAGAGAGAAAAAACAACCATCAAAACATTAAAATTGCATACCTCTTTAAAAAATTATGCTGATTTTCATTTGAGGGTATAAAACTCTACATTCAAATGAATAATTGATTATTTTTTTATTCTCTCATTGAAAAATAATTTTTTTTTTTTCAAGTAAAATGAACAAAAATGGAAAATTGAGTGAAGTTTTTGTTGTCGACTTGTAATTTGACAGTCCAGTAGATGCAAACCAAAGTATACGCAACAAAACACGGATCTTATCTGAAGAGAGGAAAAAAAACAGCAGCAGCAGCAGCAGCAGCATCAATTTTATTGTGTCACAGCTGACTTTGGCAATTCGAGAAACAAGCAAACAGAAAAATGAATATTTTATTGCACACAATGCTCTCTCTCTCTCTTTCTGTACATCAATGACAAAATGTTTGCTGAACAAAATTTCGAAGAAAAAAAAAAACCAACAAATTACATGATGCGAAAAAAAAAGTTTAATCACACAAAAAATAAAATTGTACGAATAAATACAACCAACAATGAATTTAATGGATGCACTCAGATTTGTCGTTGTGTCCTGCACAATGCCATTTCATGTTTTATTATTTATGAGCGAGTGCAAGAGAAATCCGCACCGTCAAGTGTGACGTTTGGAGATGGCGCGGGCGGGAATGAGAGAACGGACAATAAAATACCAATGGCACCGAACGAATAAAAGAATAAACAAACAAAGATACACGAAAATCGAAATTGATATTTGATTGTCTGACTGATCAAGCATCACACAGCAACAGCAACAACAAATACCATACAAAAAAAATATGATTTATGTAATAATTTCTCACTCGGCCTGTCCAAAATGGACGTTCGCATATCGTGTGTGTATTTGGAATGCAAATGTCGAGTTTTCCTACCCCCCCACCCAGGGGGGAGGGGGCTGGTAATGTTCAATTCGGTGTTGTCTTTTTTTTTGTTGGTTATTTGCATATTTTGCAATGGAAAGAGCATGAAAAACTGGGTCAATCAATGCACAATTTGTACCACTGCTTCAAAACACACACACACACACATCATTTGCGTTATTTTTTTCTCGCACTGATTCGCATTTTGAGTGTGTGAGTGAGTCTCCTTTTAAACTAGTTTTCCACAGTGGCTACGTGTTTTTGTTTTTTTTTTTTTGGTTATATAGTTTACTTTGAATTATGAATGAAATGTATTTCGAATGCATATAAATGTATATCGAGCGCATTTTTTGTTCTCTCTGTTTCAAATTAAAAGTGCCGGCCAATTGTTTTCATTAACATTGACCAATGATGGCTGAACCATTGAGCTGAAGTTGAATCAAAATTAAACATAAATACGAGTCACTAGTTAGCTGATGCTGATGCTGCTGCTGCTGCTGCTGCTGTTATTTTGGAATCAAATGTAAATAACTTTTCCGCATGTCAATTTTGTGAATGTACCTTCAATTTCCAGTATCAAAAATACATTTCGAATGGTTCATGTGTGTGTGTGTGTGTGTGTGTGTGTGGCAATTTACAGACAGCAAGAGAAAAAACAGCAATAACAGTAGTAACATGGAATATTTTTTTAATCAATCAGAGAATAAATCGCATTCGAAAACAAATGACATTTATTTTTTTTTTGCGATATGCATTACGAGAAAGCAATTTACAATTATTTTTCTCTCTCTCTCTCTCTCTGTTTTTTTTTTCAAATTTAAATACAGAGCAAAATAAGGAAATTTTCATTGAAATATTAATCGATCAAATAGCCTAACGAAAATGACAACGACATTCACTCACATGAGATGGCCAACTATTGGAGATACACTGATTAATATTTACATTTGATGATTCGACATTTAATGACATCAATTTTCAACCAATCATTTCATTTTGTGGCTATTTATGGGCTTTTACGTGAAAATGTGATTGGGTTTTTTTCATTTCGTCGTTGGTTTTTGTTGCATTTCAATTTGAAATCGGATAAATGGCCGGGAAATTTACTTTGAAAGCTGATATTAAACAGTATTAATGGTAACATGACTTTTGCATTCATGAATTTTACATCCAATTTGACAAAAAGTCAAACAGTTTTTGTTATTGTTGTTGTTGTTGTTATTGCTTTTAATATTTGTCAGGGCAAACAGTAACGCCAGCTCATTCATGTATTGTTCCTTTTGTTGTAACGTTTCAGATGCACTGTGGCTCCTGTTTTGAACAAGTTGTTTACAAACATTCGTTTGTAATGTACAATGAATCGCTTGAACAGGGTGGTTTTTCATTCCATGATTCAATTTCAATCTCAGGTCTCTATGGATTCCATAATATGGAACAAAGAAAGACAATTTGGGACTTTTTTTCTCAAAATGAGAATATATTTGCCAAAATTGTAGCGGTTTGTTTGAAAAGATTAATCATAAAACGTTCTTTGAAAATGACATAACGGGTAGTAGAAATGAAATCAAAATACTGACAAAATGGGCAGTCAAATTGACAATCTGGTCCGATCAGGTCATTCACTAGAGAGTTAACTTACAATCCCAGCAACTATTCATTGGCCATTTTGTCAATTTTAATGTATACTTTGAAATGAGCCTGTACGCCAACTGTTACCTCAAGGTAGCCATGGCCTGATGAACGGTGCGCTCCATTCAACCCATATTGATTTTTTTTGTGTGTGTGTCGATGCATTGACTGCCAATTAAATGTTTCTGTGAAATCCGTCCATAAATTAGCTAAAACTGTAGCTATTAGTTTCAGACAATGAGGCAACGATTTGGAAATACCATGTTTCACATGTATACAAACATGTGCAAACATTTCCATAGCATGCATTCCTCATCATTCCCTGTCCCCGTATCGAATTGTTGTTATGTGTCGTAATGTATGTCTTTCTCCAATACAAAATCATGTCATTCACGGCACACTTCCTGCTAAAAGCAAAAATTCTGACGTTCACATCCCAAACAAACAATTGATTCAGCGCAATATAAACAAAAAGTGGCAGCAAAGCGACTGTCATTATTCAACGCATATTATTTGGAAAATTGCTGGAGTTGCTTGTCAATTTATCATCAAAAAAAAACCCATTGCAAAAATTGATTGTGCTGTAGTGCTTTTAGTATTCAAAACTAATTGTTGGCACATTTATATCGGCAACACCAATTTTTGCTATCATGCCATGAATCAAATATATCTTTATCTCTCTCAGTATGTGTGTGTATTTCAATTGAAAACAAACAACGATGAGATGAGCGTGTGTCACGTTTGGAAATATTTAATCATTAGCAAATTTTAGACATTCACTTCGAAGCCAATTGACGTATTATTCCAAATTAGATGAAAAATCTGTCTATTCCACCCCTCGGAATTGGTGGGAGTGAAATGAAGTTAACAAAAAATAAACACAGAATCATTTCGCAAATTCAAATAAATTTAAATAACAATTTATCATGCGTCTTAAAATCTAATGCGTATGAAATGTAATTCCATGGAGAATTTGAGAACGTTTTCATCCATCATTTTTCATTTCTCAATGCGATTCAAATCCATGTGGGAGAAACAATTTCATCATCAGAAATTTGATCGTTTTTGACTAATTACAAAACATCTTTATACATTTGCATTATGGTATCATGTATCATACAATCCGGTGGTGAAAATCTTTGGAATCGTTGTATCGTTTGATCTAAGATTCATCAAATGGAAAATCATTTAAAAGCATTCCCTTTAAACTCTTCGCCCATCAAGAAATTATTCAATTTTCATTCGTATCTGGTTTCGTACGGTATTTGTGAATATTGGATTGTGTTGTTCAGCGGGCGGAAAATGCGGACACAAAACTGTTTAATATGGATATTCATTTTGAAAAGACAAAACGCATAAATCACTAAAGTGAATAGAAATGTAAAGTTGAATTGGCGTGTGTGTGTGTGAAATCCACCTGGATTGCTGCAATCGTTAAAATGTCTTTTGAGAATAATTCACACACAGAGACACACACACACACACACAACCCCATTCAATGCAATGTGAATATCAAGAAAAACGCCATGTAAATTGTTCATCAAGTCGTAAGTTAAAAGCAAATAAGCAATGTGAATTGTCGAGACAACTTTCAAAACCCCATCATATGTTGGTTGTTGTTTGTCTTTGCTACTAGCTTCTAGCAGCCAGTTGCTAGCATCTAGATGAAACATGTTGTCATCTGAACGAGAAATAACATCATCATCATCATCGTCGTCGTCGTCTTCGTGAGCTCTGATGCTGGTATTTATATTTACAATAGAAAATTGAGTTTGATCCACGTTGTTAAGTGGTAAGTTAACGTTTGATCTTGCCCATCCACTTCAAACCCTCGGCCCTTCCTCCCAACTTCGCTCGTTCGCTTTTCTTGTCTTTTCTTTTCTTTTTTTTCCCTATTTTCGATAGACGAAGTCACACGAAGCACAAAACACACGCACTCACAAGCAGTTTGTCTATTTGCAATGAAATCAGAATTATTCAACACCGCTGATGATGGAATTTGTCCCGACAGACTTTTAGTGTTAAACATTCTCTTTGATAAATAATTAACAACAATGGCAAACAGATGACGAAGAGAGAGATACACACACACATACAGACTCAACTTGCAGTTTTGTTGCTGGTTTTTGGTTGGCTGTGCTTCGTTGCAAACATTCACAACTGGTTGCCGTTGGGTTGGATGGGTTGTGCTGTGGCTCTTTCTCTCGCTATCTGTACTTGAAAGATGTAAATTTGTTTGCATTGCGATTGCTGGGAAAGCCGATTATGTATTCCCTGTTTTCGGCAGTGTGTGTGTGTGTGTGTATGAGCCAAATAAGATTGAAAATCGCAACGACATCGCCGACACTCATTCAACACTCACTCAAGTCGTACTAACAAACATTACACATATATCAACTCTTTTGATTACCACAAAATCGAATTGTAGCCATCCAAAGTTGAAATCAGTGACTTCAATACCGCTTTCATACCCGCTAGAAAATTCAATCAAATGCAAAGCACATATTTATTTATGACTTGATACGATAAAGACTTTTCCAGTCGAAATCATCATTTCAACCAGCACAAAAAAAAATTTATATATTCGTTTTGGACTCAACAAAACTCATCGCATTTTTGCCATCGATGGAAACCGGCCCAGTAGAATTTGCCCTTCGTGTTTTTTCTTTTTTTCTATGCTTCAATCGATGGAAAAAGAAACGAATAAAAAATTGCAGAAATTTAATTAACCGTCTAGAAGGGAAGACTCCATTTGTGCGGACACAAAAATGTGTAGATTTTCATATTTCTTTGACACATTCATTGACTGCCCAAAATTCGACTGTCCGTTTGCTCAAAATGATGAATGAAGACTAAAATGTAGACGAAGAATTCCAATGAAATTTTCCAAACGGATCAAAATGGTATGCGCCATACGAAGTGTTTTCTTTTTTTTTGCTTCTTGCATTCGTTTTGCATGAAAAATCGTCGGGTAGACGATGGAATTCGAAATTCCAAACTTCCAAACTTGTTTGATTCGTGTTTTTTTTTTCTTCGTCGGTGTTTTTTTTTTCTGCGTCGAGGATTTCAGACACCATTTAAAGATAGCGACGGTTTTCATCGTAAAACCACATGAGTTTGGTTTGTGTTGTATGTTAAACGATTATTGTTTGCCTAGCAGACAATACCAATCGAGAGAAAAAAAGAGGCGAACAACCAAAGTGGTCAGCAGATTTCGGCGTCAAATCAAAATCATATTGAAAATCATTTGAGTGTGATCCGAATTTTAGCCCATCTGATTGATCTTAGACTGACCAATTTCGATGAAATTTTTGCCGTAAGCAGAAGAAAGAAGAAAAAAAAAACCAAATATGGAGTATCCGATGAAGTGGAACAAGCCGATGCTGCATGGAATCGATTGATGCAATCAAAAATCCAAACTTCTTGATGAAATATCACGGTGAATTTGATTAGTTTTTTGAATTGTGTTGTTTAGATATTGCTATGTCTGCTGAAAAAGCAAAAGCTGGTTTAGGCATACTCAATAAAATCGATGTTATGCTATTACCCAAACTTGCTTATACCGCTCAGTATGGATAATTCATACCAATCAAACAAAAAAATGTTGCACTCAAATATCAAATAATCCTCAAGAATTTCACTTCAAACATTACGCCACAAAATGTTTGCGAAAACAAACGAACAATTCATTCAATTCTATTCATTCGTTTGAAATCCGTTTAATCTGAGGCGATTCCAAAGAATGTAAATCGTTTTCTCCACTTTTGACCTCCGTGTCACGGTAAAATATTTGAAATGTTCAACTGTAATAAGAACAAAACAAGCCCAGTTCAAGAGAGTCGGTAATTGAATTTACTATAAAAAATGACCGTACGCATATTACTTTTCCGGCACGGAATGCTATCATTTATCTGTACAAATTCCATTTACAGAGAATGGATGGTGCTGTTGCTGCTGCTGTTGTTGCTGCTGCTGTCATATATTGTGTTCATTCCGAGCATCGAACGATATGAAATCTGTCTGAAATGTATTTCGAATGTGAAATGGTGTGTATTCGCAACGATTTACCATTTTGTGTTTAATTTGAAGTCATTAACATGACGAAATGACGTGGCCGCGAAACGTTTCATTTCAAAATATTTCGTTCAATCGTTTCAAATGGGCAAAAAATCTAAATATTTGCATTGTTGAAATGTTAAGTGTGTGTGTGTTTGTGTGTGTGCTTGGCACATCGAGTGCTGTGTTGTATTTCGGTTGGTTGAAAATAAACGAATGTCCAATCAGATTTAGCAGAAGAAATGGTTTTAATAATGACAATGAACGGGATAGATGATGGTCATGATTATCTTGCATCTCATCACTGAATGCTAATGCTATTTAGCATTGGCTGCAGCTCTAGCGCTCGAATGACAGAACAAATTTAACGAACACATAAAATATTTCCAAACAATTAAACAAAGAAGTGAAATTAGTTTCCACTCGAAAGTGACGTTCATTTAATGCGGCCCACCCCGTTCCACCGTTCCACTGTTAATAGAATCGGAACCGGTGAAACGCCGGGCCCGTATTCAAACTGAATTTTCGGCAATTTGTATATGGCAAACACTTTATTTGATGAGGTGCCACATTTTTGCAATTTGGCATTGAATAAAATTCCATTTGAAATACTTTTTGTCACGATATTCATCCAGGAGGCTTTCAAATGAAAACATATGCTTGATTTGCGTAAAAGATTATTTGCTCTCAACAATTATTTATCATTATTACAATGAGCGGATTTAATTTGATTTTTTGGTAACAACAGTTTTATAAGGCATCAATTAAAGGCGGCCGCCTTCCCCCCGTAATCCATTGCGTAGAAAATGCTCTCCTGATTTAAGATTTATATGAATTTTGGTATTAAGATAAATTGCATTGAAAATTTAATTACATAAAAGGAGTTAAATTTTCACGTTTTTTTTGGAGGGTTCAAAGTCCCAAACTTACGATTTTATGTTTACCATTTGCCAACGTAAATTTTTTAAGCATGCAATCGACCTAAATAGAATTTTAAGAGGAAAAAGGACGCAATGTACAGGATATTGCAAAACGTGAGGTTGATCCATTGGAAAATATCAAAGGATTCGAAGGTGAGAATCTAATCAGTCGTGAAACCTGGTGCAAATTAAAGTTTAAAATCCTTTGAATCAAATTTTAAGTAAATTTTTTATGAAAAGACATCTTCGGTACCTCTTTCAGTCGATTTGAAATCTACAATTTGAACAAAAGAACCGCAACAACGATGACTGATTGAGTATTCCACTGACCACCGACACATGATCCACCCTGTGTGCAAACGAACTAACTGCCCGGTTGCTTAATTGTTCAAAATTGATTCATTTTTTGTTGTTGTTTCAAATGTTTCAAGCAATTTTCAAATGCGTTTTTTTCTCTTCATTTTTTTTTTCTCTCCATCGATCGACTGGGCGGTATTTTTTTTCATTCATTCTTAATAGTGTTTAGCATATTTTCGTAGTCATTTATGCAAATGAGTTTGCAATATCGTTTGGGTATTGACGTCGATTTGGGTTTGTATAAATGTTGAAATATCGCCCTGAAACTGCCCTATAAATGTACGCTCCATTTGTATTCAAAACCATAATCACTTATCAGTGACTCGATTTCGAAAATGTATATTGCATTTGCTGTGTCTGTGCCAATGTTAGAAGAAGTAACAAAAAAAAAATGAAAACACACATTCAGTTAATTTGCATATTTTCTTCTTTTTTTTTCGTTATATTGCCGTGCGGCTGATAATTACTGCGTTTTTTTTTCTCTTGTACTGCGCCTCTATCTCGGGTGCAAATGAAATAACGAATAGGGTAAATGAAAAAAATAAAACGAGAAATGGAATAGCATGCGTTGTGCCGGATATCCGAAGATAACAACAAATCCTTCCACCGAATGGCTTTAAAATCACTCATAAATCGCCCTAATGATAATTTCGACTTCGAACTTAAACCGCACACGCACACACACACACAAAACGCGAACGTGCATTACCATTTTATTTATGTGTATTGCACTGAGATTTTATAATGAGTCGATTCAATCGGTGAACACACACACACACACACAACAATAAAAAATTGTGTGTGTCTGTTTGAGTGCACGGCTCAATGTTGCGTATTGAAGTGGTTGGTTGTCGTCATCTAATGAAGCAACCATGACTCGGATCATATGAACAGTAAACACCTATGAATTTTCAATAAACATGTTTCGGTTGGAAATTGTTGCTGGGTCGTCTTGTGAAATCCGAACCGTATACGGTCACGTGTCACTGTGTTGCGTGACACTTATTTTAGTTTGTTAGTCGAACTTTTAAAATCGCATGATCTAATAAAATATGCTAAACAGTTGTTGTTTATGGCATTGAGAAGAGTTATCGATATTGAAATGGGAAAAAACCAACACCGAACCGAATGATACGACCAAATGCATCGGGGTCCCGTTTTATATTTTTGTCAATGAAAATCGCCATCGCTGTTTCTGGTGGTTGTTGTTGCATTTAACAAACAAAAACATGAGCTGGAACAAATGAAAAGAGAAATTCTGTTCTTTCGTTTCGTTTGGTTTTTATTCCGTTGTTCATTCCACTCACTGCAGACACTGAATCTCAAAACTCCGGACGAACAATTTCGGTGCTATTGTGTGAAGCATTAAAAATGCTGTTTTTTTTTATCCCATTCTTGTTATTTCTTTTCACATGAAAAAATCCTATTATGCCTGGTTTTGCGTTGAGAGTCTTATCAAAAACCATTTCGCTGTTTTGCTCTTCATTGATGCTCATTCATTTATTCACAATCTTTGTGTTCTATCCGGCTAATCTTTTGTTTGATTTTTTTTTTTTTGCAGGAGGAGAAGAAAAAAAAAACGAATATAATATGAGAAAACTGTGAAATGGGACAAAGTCACCGTCTGGTGATCTGTTTGCTTCGAATTGGAAGAAACAGGGCTTCTCTCATTTCTGTGTTGTTGTTTTTTTTATCAACCCACTTAACGCTTGTATGGGTGTTTTTTGGCCGAATAGAACCACTTTTTTGTGTTCGAGTAAAACAGCACACCCGATTCCGAGTTCGATGAATGCCTTGAAGTTTGTAGGTTCAAACTAAATGCAAACAGTGAATTAAACCTGACATGTTTGGTGACATCTTTACCGATCTGAATGTCGTAATTCGATGGAGAAATGATATCGTCAATAAAAAGAAGAAAAAACAACAACAACAACAAAATACTGGATTTATTCAAGCTCGAGAGAACAATCTGTTCCGTGGTGATGGACAGAACAAAACAATCTTAACCAAGTAATATCACGACTTTAACTTGTCAAACAATTTGATTCAAAACGATTTGATGATATCTTTGTAATATGCGAAATCGAAAACAGTCTTCAATTGTAATGTATTATAATCCTTTTGTGTTCGCATGCAATGGATTTTCTGTTTGAAGTTTTTTTGTGTGTGTGTGTGGCTAAAATGAACTGTTGGCTTCCGTTTGTTTCCGCAAACAAATTTTAAGTTACCCGACGAAGAAGAAACAAAAACAAAAACACAAAAAAATACCCGAACCGCACCACATTGAAATTAGAATAAATTCGATTTTATGCGAGTGGTTTGTGTGAGTTTTGTATTGAAATGTGTGTCGTCTTTTGTATATTTTAGTCATCGTTTTTGATTCCAATTTCCTTTTTGCTTTTTGTTCAATGCAACCTGTCAAACGACAATACACACACCACCAGCACCAGCACATTTCGGGCACGAATTCTAAAATGTTCGCCATTTGCTCGTCGCTTTCAATTTTATTTACTGATATTCCTTCTCACTTTGAACTATTGTTCAAATTTAATTAAATTTACTTCTTTCGTGCAATTTTCCCGTTTTTGTTCCGTACGAAATGGATAGCGGTTCCGAATGTTGAGACAGAGAGAGAGAGAGAGAGAGAGAGAGAGAGAGAGAGAGAGAGAGAGAGAGAGATGTGCCATTGAACGTGTGCTCGCGACAAAGCGAACACTGAGAGTGAGAATGTGAATTGTGAATTGCATTTGTGGCAAAGTGTCAGCATTCGTGTAATTGATAGCTGAATCGGATGTCACGCTGATGCACACTCATGGTAACAAAACCGTGGAAAAGACAGAGACCGTCACAAGTACCAAGAACAACCACGATCTCGAAACAGAGATAGAAAGTCTCCTGAAATCAATTAGACGTAGCACCGTATTTATTTTGATCCCGCACAAAATAATGGGTAATGTGATATGTTTGCAATTTGTTTGTACCTTCAATATCAAAACCGTGTATTTTCTCGAGAGGTCACACACACACACACACACAGCAAATTTAATGTTCAATTCTATTGTTTCAATTCCATTTTAGCAAATGTGTTTTTCGATTTGTTGCTCTCTCTCTCTCACTCTCTCTCTCCCTCCGTCCATCTCGGTCTTTCATCTAAGAAACGAAATCAACAGCATTTTGATTTAATCTATAGATTTTGTTCTAAAACAACATAATACCACTCTCTTTCTCTCTCTCTCCGTCGTAGTGTTCGCTCATATATCGAAAATGTAATGAGAAATCCCTTTTATTTGTTTGTGACATTTGAACTGAATGGCAAAAAGAGACATAGAGCATATCGGTGGTGTTTGTCTGTTGTCCGGGTGTTTTTAAGCGGTTCGCACAAATTCTATTGCTGTAATTAAACAAAGTGAAATGATTGCAGTTGGAGGTGGATTTTTTGTTGTTGTTGTTGCTTTCGGTATGTTTTGGCAAACGGCACACCGCTAAACCATGTTTCGGCTGTGAACTCTATTCAGCATCCGACAGTATCCATGTACTTTATTCACAGTCCAACCAACAAACATATCACATCGTCAACCCTCACGCTTTTGAGAATAAGCCACGAACAAAAAAAAAACCAAATGCAATTAATAAAATTAAAACAAAATGCATTGGATTGGTGCTTGATGTGGTTTTTTTTTTCATTCTCTTCTCTTCCTCACTCGCCTGGGAGCCATCGACTGCTTCTTGTATCTAATCAAATATTCCGTTAGATAAAAGAAGTTAATTTATTTCTCGTGTGCATTTTTGCTATCGAATGTTATTTGGATAAAGAAAATGAAGAGTGTCATGTGTTGCGTTTTATTTGAAATGCAACTAAGTAAGAGGCAAAGTACATATTCCATGCAACCAAAATGACTGTTTTGCTGTGTTGCTGTGTCTGCATTTTGATTGGGTATTGAGGCGTTATGCTTGATCGAATTTCTAATTCGAATGTGAATGCACTTTTTCGTATTTTATTTGTATGTTCATTCATTCGGTTTGTAGTTGCTCTTTTTTCATTTCGATTGACGCCTTCAGTTGTGTTTTTTTCGTCTGTTCAATGCACTGTGGCATTGTTTAATGTTCTCTTACGCTCTCTCACTTTCTCTCTCTCTCTTTTTTTTAATCTGCTAAGAGCATTTTTGGTGTGTGTTTGTATCGTGCGTATTGGTTAAATGAAGTTGACACTGCAAGTGTGCAACATGTCAAATATCAAAATAGGAAAGATGACAAAAAACTGACACACACACACACACTCGTATATATTTAGAAGTACGTTTGGCCAACTCCTTGCCTCTCTGTTACGCTCATTGCATTGAATTCCATTTCGTTGTGAGTTTCAAGTGGAATGGTTTTGTAATTTGAAACATTTAAGCGTGTGTTTATGCCCTTTGGCGACAAATAACAGCAACCATTGAAAATAATAACAATAATAATAGTTACGATGACGATAATGATAATGCTGCGCCAGTGTGAAGCAGCAAACAGTAACAGCAGACAGCCGGGCAAACGAACAAATGCACCCCATTTCCGATTTTTTTTTTCTTTTTTTGGCCCCGGGAGCGTTACACATCAAACCGCGTGCCATAAACACTTTGCTTCGACAGTTGAGAATTTCAACAAAAACAAAAACTCAAAATGCGAAAAACCATTTTGAAATATTTATCGCCCGCACTCTCTTTGAATACGCATACACACACACACACACACGATTTCAATTTTCAAAATTATACACACAAAACACATGGACATGAAATGCAATTAGAGTGTTAAAATCCATGATGCATTTATAGAGTCATTACGTAGTCGTCCTTATTGCTAGGAGTATTATTTAGCCGACGGTGGTAAACCCCGTGCATTGGGCCGACGATGATGGGTGATGTTGGTGGTGTTTCAATGTGCGTGACTTTTATTAAATAATTTATAACGATTTCAATGCGATTTCTAATGTAATTAAATCTCATTTTCTCCACCGCAAACACAACACACACACACACTCGAACAACGTCCGAGAAATGTGCACATTCAAACACACACACACACACACACACACACAAACCAAATAATTGAAATATGCAAAGCAAGCAAACTAAACACTCGACCACTTTGCCAAACGTTGCAATGGTTTTTGCATTGAAAATTTATTCATGGAGCATGTTGTTGTTGTAATTAGTTAATTAGCGTAATTTTCTTGCAATCGTTGTTGCAAAAGTCAATGAGCTATAATTCAGTGTGCTCCATTGAGACGCTGATTCATCCTCCCTCCCTCATAATCGTATTGACCGATTCCATCGAAATTGGTGAAGCCCCAAATGACCATTGGCTAAAACATCATCACAGCCAGAAAATCTCTCTTACATACATTTACCGTTATGATTATTATCAATATTTTAACTGATGTAATTAGATGTTATGTGGTCGATAAATGTTGGCTGGTATGTTAATTAAAGACTAGCGTCTAAAGACGATAAATTGACTCATAAAGAGCCACCACCGTTCACCATATCACCAATATTTAGATTTGCTGGGCTCAATTTGCGGCTGCTGCACTCAATGTATCACAAAATGATGGCAAAACTACACATGATATGACACATGATTTATGTCCCCGGTGAATTTATCGAAATTTATACAATAGAATAATCGGCTTTTGCCCATTCTCTCTCGCTCTCTCTCTCTCTGTCTCTCTCTCTTTTCAATTCAGCGCATCGATTGTGACCGCTTATCATGTGGCTCAGATGATTTTAAAAGTACTCAGAGAGGGATGGAGAGAGAGAATGAGAGATCACATTTCCCAGTGCAAATCAAAATATTTACACTCACCAATATTCGAAAACATATATCGACGATGATAAATTCATTATAAACGATGCCCAGGTGCCTAGTCGATCAAACATTCGATCTAATAAAACTCTTAATAATGTACACATTTTCCAAAGCCAGAATTTACGATACGATATTGTTACACTAGAATGAAGAAAAAAAAAACAAAACAACAACAACAACTAACAATAGCCAGTTCCATTGAAATTGGATACGGGATCATTTACCGAGTGGTTGCAACCAATAAATTTCTGTGCAAACGGCAAAATCTATTCGCTTGACACTTTTGGTCCCGTCCACTTTATCAAATTACCATCGAATCGCTTCGTAAAATCAAAAATAAAAAAAAGTACACCGAACACTACAACACTAAGAAATCATTCGAGATTTTCCGTTAGATTTTTCTACTACAACAATTTATTTGTTGCACACCATCGAGAGAATGTGGCAGGACAATAGAGGAACAAATATACTTCGTCTGCAGACGTATACATATATGTATAGCAGTAATCAGGGTTTCTTTTTTTTTTTTTTTGTTCTGGTCACAAGTCTAAATAGTGAATGCGGTGGCTGTGTACGATGGAGAAAACGTTTAATATCGCTTCTTTTTCATTATATTCCCATCATTCAAGTGTCAAATTTCGGCAATTTGAGACCCATTATGCATAATTTTTCCTCGTTTTCCCATATCGATTAGGTTAAGAATGGTGGCTGCCAATTGCATATTTGGCGTGTGTGTGTGTGCGATAAGTGTGTATGCATGTTACTGTTTTGTGTACCGTCACCATAGTACTGGGCTGTTTTGGTTTATTTGGTTCGCATACTACAGGGTTTGCTATGCTTTCACATCCTCACATCTCTCTCTCTCTCTCTCTCTCTCTCTCTCGCTCTCTCTCGCTCTCTCTCGCCCGTAATAATTGGTTGCATTCGCAGAGATGTTATTTGAAATTAATTGATATCGGAACGCTTGATGACCGGGTAAATGCGGCGTGGATCACAAGTATCGTGTGAATTTGGTGTTAATTATTCAACCGTGGCAATGGCATCAACGTCGTTCAGATGCAGTATGCGGTGTGCAGTGTGCACACATCACTTACACACACACACACACACAAACATTTTGACAAGAATGTTCGCATATTACAATATCAAAATCGATAAAGTCAACGCAGTCGACCATTTAAATTGTTAGGCCATATTGACGAATTATAATGATACGATTTAATAGTGAACGACCGTTGCAAATTAACCATTTCTGCCCGTTGATTTCTTCATTGTATGATGTAATATGTGAAGAAAATGATTTCGAGAATAGAATCACAAAAGTGACGATAAAATTGCACTAGCACAGAACCAGCACATAATCACCCAAACACAACACAACATATCATGCAATTTGAAATTAAAATGCATTTTAATATCACATGAAGATTGAACATTTGTGGTGGTTGAAAGTCCAGTGCATGTTCAACGGGCAGCTGTACAATGTAAAATGTGTGTGTGTGTTTTGTTCCTGTAAAATGTGTGACTTTTCAATCGACGTCATTTAAATCGGCGCTTTGTGAATAGAGTGTAATTGAATGTAATGCTTGCAACAACAATCAATTCTCTGTTACTTCTTCATTGGATGCATCGTTCATCTTTTGTGTATTGTGTCGTAAAATGACAACACAAACTGTTCATCACATGAACGTAATGAAAAAAAAAATAAAACACTGCAGCGAATTGAGAATCGTCCAACATCGTTGGTATGATGTGTGATTTTGTGAATTGGGTGACCTTTGACCGTGACTCTTGGTTTGGTGTGCGAAACTTTTTCGCCACTAAGTTTTAGCCATTGTGTATGTGTTTATGGAAATGGGCACAGGAAATAGCAATGAACGGTATTTACAGCACCGAAAATCATGTAAAAACAACAAAATGGTCTATGAAAATCTATGTGATCGAAAAAAAAAAATCTCTGCGTTAGGGACGAGATATTAGAACGTTTTTGGGTACATCGATCAGCCAAAAAATAACCGCTGTGCCAATGTTCGAACAAACGTTTGCCAAATGTGAGGGTAAAATTTATAGCATGTGATATTTCAACCACCGATAATTACTGTCTCCTGTGTGTCTCCTGTGTTTCTCTTTCACATCGAATGCGGTATTTCATGTGCGATTTCTATCTCTCTTTCTCCCATTCTCTGTCATTCTCTATCTCTGTGTGTCACACAGGCTGTGTGTGTTTATCGATTTGATTTTCGTTCTTGTTCGTTGCCCATCTTTGTGCTCATCATCATCATCACACAACAGGCAACTGCATAATCAAATCATTTATGTGTTTGTATCATTAAACTAACATTCGTTCGTTCGTTCGTTCGTTGTGTATGTGAGAATAAAGCAAACGGTTGGTGCTTGGAATGGAATGCAACAATATATGTGTAATTACAAGGCATTGCAGATTGGCCAAATCATCGTGGTTGATTGTCCATTTGTCGTTTTGGGTATAAAATGGCACTTTAGAAAATGGTTTGCAACGTATTTCGGAGAAAACCAGTTTGTGATTTTGACAATATCATCATCATCATTTCTGCATGTCCAACTCTTCACATTTTACGGCAATTGAGACATTGCACATTCCACACGCTGAAGGCTTTCATTTGTCATCGGTAACACACACACACACACACACCAAAAATCAAGTCGATGGGAAATACACAAACATTATACAGGCATTTCTCTGGCCATAAAATTCTCTGTCTCGTGTGTTTATTGTTAGTACCGGTTTTTCAAAATATTTGTCGATGCCAAACAAAAGGCGGTAATTTTAGGCTTTAAAATATAAATAGCGTATGGCATGCGTTAATTGGTGCGGATGTACTCAACTCAACTCTTTTCTAAGCCTCAACTGTGATTTTTATTACCTCTTTGAATACATTTGTTTGTTTCGTTCCTGTTCATTTTTTTCGCCCGGTGGAAAGTTGACACAAACTGGTCTCCAAACAATGCTAACGAACACTTTAGTTAAACGTTTTATGATTTACCGATCGGCTTCAGGTCCGTATAAACACACACACACACACAAAATCTCACTCGATATGAAAACAAAGTGAATACACTCCGTTAATGTTATTCATGTGCTCGGGTGCATAAAGATGCATAAAACTCGTCTCTCAATGGTAATAATATTGAATGCATTTGAATTATAGGTACTTATTATCGTATATTAAATTGGGTTTCATTTGAGGAGACATCAAAATCTCTATTATTTTTTATTATTTTTCATTTTTTTTTGCCCTTTTTAAAGTACGGGGCAGTGATAGAGATAGAGAGAGAAAGGGAGAGAGCGACGGAGAGAGTGAAAAATGAACATACATTCGAAATGGAAAGTAAAAGGTAAGAGAGTTAAAATAACAATTGAATTTGTTGAACCCTATTAAAAATTGAGTATTCGACAAAACGAGGGAACATGTCACATACAATGTGTGCAGCACACCAAAAATGCCATGGCAAAAGGGCAAAAATTTAGTTAGTCTGCCACCAATCACACATTACACTCCCTCCGGTGTACCGAGTTGCCAAATATCCAGCATCGAGCCGTCGACTATTTCAAATAATATACAATTCAAAAATGAAAAAAAAAGCAAAAATCAAATGTTGATACTTGTTTTTTCTTCTATTCTCTCTTTCGATTCCCCCTTTTTTCTATGTGGCAAAGAGTCTCTCTCGGCAAACGTGAATAAGGAGAGATGAAGAGACCTAAGTGACTATGAATGAATCGAACAGCTTGTATTACAAACCAGAGAGAGACCGAATCGAGCATAGAAAAAGAGTGCTAATAGAGTTAATAACAAACTATTCGCTATTCACTGCGTACGATAACGTCTGAGGCCGCTGAATACGCAGTGTCGCTCGCGTGTGTGTGTGTATATAGCCGCTGAATATGTGCCTTCGCCTAGTCACTTCCCCTCTCCTCGCGCTCTCTTCCACTTCGTACTCTCTTTCTCCGCTTCATCGAAATCACATCGTTGATTCTCTTAGATTGTGAATAATTCGATTGTTTCGAAGCCATACACAACGAACGTTGTACGTGGCATTACGTTGAGATTGTTCAATGTTCACCTAATTTACCCAATGTCGCAATTATGCATATGCCCGATCAGATGTGAATTTCGTCTATATTTTCGGTTAATCCATTTAAATGCATTAACCCTCCAATAAAAACTACAAAAAACACACACACACACACACACACATGAAATTCGAAATGTTTTTGCTTTTTGGAATTGGAATTTTGGTGAAATGCAATTTGAATTCATGGGACAATGTTATCGATGTGCCATTTTGTTCAATATTGTCAACTACAAAGTAACACACAATTCCCAACAACGATGACGACGACGAGAAGCGAAAAAAACAAAAAAAACAAAACAAAATAAAATCATTGCACAGCATTCGGTTAAATGTCAGGCTGTCGGCTCGTCAGCCTATAGTTGCATGGTGCATGTTTATGGAAATTATTTACGCTTCAGCGCATTTTTTTGTTTATGTGCTCTCATTTTTATCATTTCACATTTTCCATTGGTCGGAGGGGTTATATAAAGCCATCAAACATTTCTACTAAACTATTTTCCATTTTGGTTGCTATTTTAGTTGTTGCTGTTGCGTGATGCCTCGTCAATTTTTTGTTTTTGTTTTGTTGTCGATGGAAGAACTTTTTAAAATGTGTCCTATTTGCTTGGAAATTGGGACTTCAGACCCTTTTTTTTCTGTTGTTGTTTTTAATTCGACCGGCATTTAGTAGTGTTCTTTCTTTTATCTGCCCATTTCACATTGTTTTTAATAGATTTGCTAACAATATTGATTCACATTTGATATATTCAGATTTGATTTTGTCGTTTTTTATAATTTCGGTGCGTTTTTTTTTTTAACTCGGCTCTCTATCATTGTGCCATCGACACCATTTTTGTGGCTGCATTTTGTGCGCGTGTTTGTGTGTGGATTTATTAATGTAACGTATTTAGTTGAAAATTGTGCATATGAATTATGCCCTTGATGCACGCACACACAATTCCAAACAAAACAACAACAACAAAGAAAAGAGACTCGAACCAAAAATGCCTGCAATCGAAAAAGTTCCCCTTTTGTTGTCTCATCACATCGGCAAATGTCATGTCGAATTCATTGCTGTCATAGAGTTTGTTCATTCTTTTATTTTACTGTATTCCAAGCACACTGTTTATGTGCTTATTTGTGCTCTTTATTTGCGCATCACTTCCTAATGACATAATCGGTTTTTGGTTGGACGAAAAAAAATAAAACCAAAATACAAAAATGTTTTGTGCGTGCATATGAAAGACATAGAGATAAGCATAGATATGGTTGGGTTTTAACGTGTGCGATTGTCACTGTAATTTCCATTTTGATGACGATCACAATAAAATACACAGCATGATAGCTCAATGAACAGTTGTCAATGGACAACTTTTTGAAAATGCTGGCCTTTTGTGTGTCGATTTATCGGTGCAAATGATGAAAAAATCTTTGGCCGAGAGTCTGCGGACGAGTACAAACACACGAGAGAGAGAGATAGAGCTATGATGAAGTCAAACAACATGCACTTTCCTTTGTACTTAAATGTGATAATCTGTTCCCTTTTATTCAGAGCTCAATCGCTCTCTATCAACTGGTTTGTGGTTCTTTGTTCTGACCAACACGCAATTGGCTAGAAATCAAAAGAGAACAACAACAAAAAACGTAAAGAATTAACTTATTTCATTTATTCGATTAAAATTGCCGAATTGCTAAAGCTAGATAATTAACTAAAATTAGCAATAAAATACTCATTTAGTGGCGGAAATGAAGGCATTCCAATCGAATGTTATTCGATTAAAATGCCATATTTATCTGTGAAAACTCGATGGAAGAACATTTGTTGCATACTTTTCGAATCGACACCAAGAATGTATTGCAAGAATTTTTATTTGTTTGATGTGTTGTTGATTTGAGTGGATTGCAAACGGTTCGAGAAAGAAAAGGTCAATGGAGTGTTTTGCTGATGATTCCAAAGTCGAAATTATTTAAATGAGAAAATTACTTAAATGGATTAGTTTTTTTTTTTGATTACCTCACATTTTTCATTGAGATGGTTTGCTCATTCTCTTCGCTTCATTCATTTCACTCACTGTGTGTCTGTGTTTTTTTTTCTTGTTTCTTTAATGCGATCACATTTTCGATTTCAGGAGGTCAGTGGTTACATCTACAGTTCAACGGCAAAGGTTGGCCCATCACATTTTGCAATCATTTTCTCTCTCTCGTGCAATTTTCAACCAAAATGAATGAACAAGTAGTCGATAATTTCTCAGATTCTTTATGGCCAACTGCAAAATTGCATGAGTGCAAATTGCAAAACGCAAGAGAATACAAGCAAAAATTTCATTTTCAGAGAGATGATAATTGACGATCGATTGGTTTAGTTGGATGTATGAGTGTGTTGAGACTGTTGTTCGTGGCCACTGACTCCATATGAAAACACATTGAGAATGAAGACGCACACATTTTTTTTTTCACGTTGAACCGCAATAATGTTCGCCTCGATGATGAGAAGGAAATAATGTGAAAACCGAGAAATTTAATTCATTTCGATTGAGTAATATACAAATTGTTGCTGTTTTTTTTTCCTTCTTTCTTCATCTCTCTATCTCTCTCTCTCTTTTCTTACTTCTGTTTCGTCTGGTGTGCCTTCTGTTCACTCACATCCACATGATACTTTTTAACTTTATTTTGTATCTCGTGAACATTGAGCAGCCATAGACTTTGTGGCTTCAGTGTTGGGCACGCGGTTCTCTCTCTTCACTTTAGAATCGGCAACCACATTGTGTGTGTGTGTGTGTGTGTGTGTGAAATGAGTTTTATGCACAGTGTGTGAGCATTTTCTTGTCTCGTCTCAACGCCGTTATTACCGAAAATTACCGGACAATTTTCAACGTTCAACTTCACTTGAAATGTCTTTCTTCTTTCTTTTTTTTTCGCTTTCAACTCGCAGTCTTCTTCAGCATTTTCTCGGTGTAATGTCGTTCTTTTGCGTCCATTTCATTTTGTATTCGAATGTAACAAACGAATTCCGAAAAATTTGTAATGAATTTAATTGTTGAATTTGTTTTATGTTCGTTATTCGTGTGAGAAATTGGGAAGAGCAAAAGGCGATTCTCCCTGTGTCTCGCTCTGTCTCTCTCTCTCTCTTGCTCGTTCCGTAAGTCATTGTAATTGTTTGAGTCATAGACTATGTCTTGCTGCGCCATCCATTTCAACTGCGAACCAAATTATAATTATGAACCATTGTCCGTGCGGTAAAGTGTACAGCAGCAGCAGCAGCGTAATAAAATTGAATTAAATGTGAATGCTATTCGTTTTTTTCACTTTTCTTCTCTGTCTTTGGGCTCGTCTTTGTATTTGAACATAATGACCGGCTTCAGAACTCAATGAGTAGCCTCAACCAGTCAAGTTAACAATCCAACAACTTAACACAGTCACAGGAAACGCGCAACTATTGGGCAGTGCATTGTGTAAACAAAACAAACAATTGAAATAGACCAATTTTGGTTTTTCAATCGACTAAAGACACATACACAAACACTAAAATTAAAAATGGAGACATAAAACAGAGGCTAGAGAAACGCGTTCACAATGTCTTTGGGGCATGATCGATTCACTTGACTAAAGTAATTCCACCAATCGCATTCCACCCTTTGATACTTGTAATAAATCAGCAAACTATCAGAATCAATGGAAAAAATCAACCAACTTATTCGATTCGATTGCTGCTATACACTTTGCCACTTGCAAAAATTCCATGTAAAGCCAAAATTCCAAACGAAAACAATATTTTCGCATCAAAACAAAACAAAACAACCGAAACTTTTTGAACACTTTTGTGGATTAATGGATTTCAACTTGAAATCTGCATCTAAAACTTTTTCACTTTTAACTGGTTGGTTTTGGTTGTTTTATTGTTTTTCAATCTTTTTATGGGCGAAGCCGACGAACAACAAAAAAAATCACTCGGAGAGTATCTGAGTAACTGCTTAGTAAATACGAACAGTATTGTAATAGTAACTGTAGAAAAATTTTGCAACAGTATCAAATCGATTTAAATACTTTTGTTTGGTCTTTGTTCCAAATAAAAAAGGATTGAAGTAAAAAACGAGAATTGTTACTTTGGCTTTATTTCTTCGTTCAATTTACCGGATTTTTTTTTGTTCGGTCTAGCTTTGTTTTTGACACTCATTGCCTTTGTTATTGTGCAGTATTTTGAAATGTACCGAATTTTCTCTCTTTCTCTCTCTTTTTTGACTTTTTAATTCCATTGAAATGGCTTGAAAATTCTGGGCGATAACAGAAATGAGCACAATTTGATCCTCGATGTTCGAGAGTGGTTTCAATTGTTGCCAACACAAAAATTGCCCCTACAAAATACGTTTAGTTTGTACCATCAGTGAAACACTGTAAATTCCATGGCAAAGTTCACGAACTTTTAATGGATCGTAATTATTTGTGTCTATCGAATGTTCGCATCGACAATCATTGTTATATGAATCGAACCTCTCCCTTCCGCGCCCCCAAAATGCATCCATCAACTTCAAATGAAAACAACAATCAAAACCGCACACGCTCCAAGGGAATGAGCGAGAGAGAGAGAGAGAGAGAGAGAGAGAGAGAGAGAGAGAGAGAGAGAGAAGGAAAGAACGAGCGAGAGAGACTTGCGTTTTCAGCTCAAATTTACCATAAATTTTTGAAAATCGTTGCCATTATTAAGTCTCATGAAACTATGCGCTCGCGCTCATAATTAAAACATTTTTGTTGAGTTCTTGTGCATCAAACACTGAAAATATAACGATTCTTAACCCTTGACAGTGGGCTTCAGTTGATATCCAAGTGGATTACATAAATGCTGTTGAAAAAGTTATTTCATACGCGATTAACAGTTGATACCCCAACAGTTTACATTTACATTTAATGTCATGCTGAATACTTTTTGACTTTATGACAAATTCGTTTTCATTTAGTTTTGTATGCTTTTTCTTCAAATAATAAATACTAAAGTTGCGAGACAAGTTTTTCGAAACAGAAACAACGAAAAAAACAAACAAAAACAACAATAAAATCGATTGAATCGTCGTTTGATGCGCAATCCAAAAAAATTCTTAAGCCAATTTATTATTTAGTTGTATCACAGATCACGATAAATGTGAAGCGTCTGCATTTTAAATATCATTCATTAAGTTACCATACATCCGTACATTGGGCTGTGTGTGTGTGTGTGCGTGTGTGTATTTTTCACTCTCCAAATGAAATGGACAACAAGTTATTTCGCTGTGGGGGCGGCAAATGTATCCGACCGAAGAAAATGTTGTAAAAAATGACGTTCACAAATGAATTTATTGCAACAATTTCAACATCTCATTTTCTATTTGTCGAAGTTGGAAAATTGCATAGCATAAATTCTGACTGCAAAGCCTATGTCGGCTTTCAAACAGCGAGAAATATATTTTACAATGTTTAAAATGCGACATGCCAGAGAGAGAGTGAGAGAGACAGGGAGAGTGAGAGAAAAGTCAAACACACAAACAATTCGTTTATTGAGCTGTGGTGATGGTGTAAATAACCATTGGAAAGACTTTCATTGCCAATACATCATTCGATGAGAGCGGTGGTGTAATCCGGGGCTCGAGACACATATCGACTTGAACACCAGCACATCGCAAGCTATACACACAAAAAAACGAACGATAAGTGCATCGAATGAACGACTGAAAAAAAAGACAAAAACACCTAAAGATGGATTGCTAGTTTGCATAGACCACCTCATTCACGGGTTTCTCCACACGACCCACACGAATCCGGAAAAACGCATCGAACCAATTAAAAACCAAAAAAAAAAAATACCCAGACATCGAATAAGAATCTAGCAAAATTATAAATTGGAATTTGGTTTTTACGCGCTATCAGCCAAAATGACAGTAAATAAAAATCCAAATGCAAATATGCAGCTAAGCTCAAAAAACGGTTACAACACACAATTTATACACAAACGAGAAGAAAAAACAAAAACAACAACAACACCAGGCCAAAAAGAAGACGGAAGCAGAAGACAAAAAAAAGTGCATCGAAACGAGGAGAAAGAAAATTTTAATCCCCGTTTATATTTATTGTTTTGTTATTTTATGCACAGAAAATATAGTAGCTAAATAAAGCTATGGTTTGGCCATTTGCTATGAAACTCTCTTGGTCGTGCGCTCAAATCGCATCGGATTTAGATAAATGAAGAAAAATGCACTGCACAACAACATACCGCCAGAGCAATCGAGGCAATGAAAGTGAATGCGAGAGAAAGACAACGATATGGAGCCTGAATGAATGGAATGAAATTATGGCAAATTATCCAAAAATGAAATGGCCGTCCCCCCGCCAAAAAAAAGTGTATCGCAGATCTGTGGGAGAGAGAGCGAGAGAGAAAGAGAGAGAGAGAATAGGATTTGAAAGAACAATCAAGTCGATCGTAAACGTGAAATTTTGGCTTTAGCATGGGATAAAGGACCGCTAAATGATCTACTTTTACTCATGCATACAAAATCGGCGATAATTTCACCGACACATGAGCTCAGAACAAAAAAGAGCAGCACAAAAAAAAACGATCCGTTCACTTTTGATACATGACGCAACAACAAAAAAAACGTAGCGAATAAAAAAGTGGGCACAATGTAAGCCGAGAAATGTGCTACTGATAAAAGAATATGGAAGCCAAAAAGTATGTGCAGCGAAAAGAACGGCAATAGCCCATAATGAAAGCCTTTTTCCTCTATTTTTCTTTCTCTTTTTTTTCGTCTCTCTCTCAATTCATCTCGCATTTTTCAGTTTTGGCCGCAAAATAGCAATTTGACTTAATTTAACTTAATCGGTACGGTCGTTCGGTATGGCAGTGTGTATGCGTGCATTCTTTCTATTACGTTTTTTTTCTTCATATATATGTTTTTGGTGATGGTGTTGCCGTTTGTTCATTGTTCTTTATTGGTTTTGGTTGCCTCAAAAATAGTTTTGGGATTTAATATTGATGTTGTGTGTGTGTGTGTGTGTGTCTATGGTGCTGATGGTGCGTATTCGTACGATGTTTACCGTTAGCGCCCTGATCGACCACATGCACAAACGTACGCACACTTCTATTGCAATCGGGTATTTTGGGACCAACGACAATGACGCCGGCGTAACACAAAACGCATTTATTTACTTTTTTACAATTTATTAGTTCGAATTTTATCTACGATATTTGGCTTAATAGATCTTAAACGGCTGTTGCAAGGCAAGTCAGAATGAGAGATAGAGTGCAAGGAACCCGGCGACATAAACGGGCGCTCACCAATCGGCCTAATGATATTTATGCGCATTCATTCGTATCGCTTGTAGCAACAACAACAGTAACAACAACAGCAACAACACACCACAGTAATATCGGCAACATTGTATGTATGTGCATTATAAATTTTATTGTCTGACGGCGTCAGCAATTTACCCAAACAACAGTAAAATGCATTTGGTAAAGAGAGAGAGAGAGTACAAGTTGTTATAGCAAATATATATAACGCAAAAAAGTTTTTCGGTTTCACCACTTTGAAGCTCGATAGGCAAAGTGGATGAACGAATCAACAGAAGAAAATAACACACTAACTATCCAACTACCAACTTCGACTTCGGTCTCTTGTTCTTTTTTGTTGTTGTTGTTTTTTTTTGCATTGCTTGAAAAAGTTCACGGAAGACGAAAACAATTTTTATTGCCAATTTATATCCTGTTGCAGGATGCAGGACTGATTCTTTTTATTGAGTTCATATATTGTGGTTGTACACATACAGAAGCAACAAAATACACAGCAAGCACGATCGATACCGTTTTTACAGTCGGTTCTGTTTTGGTGGAAGTGTGTAAGTTGCATCCCTCTTGGTGCAACAGCAATAGTAACAGCAACAACAGAAGAGGTAAATCAATGAACTGTGTGCACTGGCACACTGCAGTGACGCATTTACACAAATTTACATTAGACACACATAAAAAAAAAATGCGAGCGAGTCCGGAACAGCGACGCGCAAACACAGCATTCGGCTAAATGAAATTGCAGCAGGAAAAAGGCGAAATCTTCATTCACACACACCAAAAAAACACACACACTGAACACACGGCATCATCAATGGCATTGCGATTAAGAGTGGTAAGTAATATTCCTGAATGCCCATTTTCGACACTTTCTCTACAAATAAACATCGGCCGACAGACACATGCACATCGAAATGGAAATCCGTTGTTCAGCATTCATCCGCCAACCGAATCAAAATTGATTACCGCTGTTCACGGCACGACCTACGCTGATTTGATCAAAATGCTTTTCAAATTGACTGCCGACAATTGGCCGAACCAACAAAACGACCGAAAGAGAAAATTGAGACGGAACGAACAAGAAAAAAGAAACACACACACAAATTGTAACAAGCATTAGGAAACGACCATGGGCCAATTAATATGTAAGGGTGGCAAGACCACGGCAAGCATTTTAAACACTTTGCAAATTGTTCAATTCGCGCGAATTTCCATCAATCGACAAATCAAATCAAGCTGATTATTGGCCATTAACTGTTCGAGAACTGAATGTTTCAGTTCATCTTCATTGTGAATACAAAATGTGACATTTCAATTGCGTAACAGTGTTCGCAATCAGACAATTTCGGGCGGTTTTTTTGTGGACTCTTTTAAAATGCTATAAATCATTGGTTTGCGGCTAAAGGAAGCAAAAAGATTTCGGAATTGCGACTCGAAAAACCACCTAGGACTTCTTTTGGCCGTACAGAACTAAAATATCAAAGTATTCTGTAAGAGTTCAGAAAAAAAAAACGCCGCGACAACCATCCGATAGCGAACACTGTTACACAGTCACATTGCGAAAATGCGAAAGAATACGAATGAACGCGGCATCAATTGAAATAGAACTAATGTCTTTTTGCAACCCACAGAAATTCGCGCATCAATTTGGTGGTCGCATTTTATTTGTATACGTGTTTTTATTTTATTTTTTTGCTACAGATGTCAATTCCACACCCGTTTGAAATATTGAAAATGAATCAATTGGTAAAACCCCTTAGAATCTTAAATAAGATAACATTTAACGACTTTAACCAAATGATTTTGAGGATAGAATGTTTGGCACACGAACCACTAACAGCGTTCATAAAATCTAATTTAAATTTATGGCTCTCTGAAATGCGGTGCTCGCAAGCGCACACACACATAATCACATTCACCAAATAAACACGAATCAAGTTAGAAAAAAAAAAAAATACGAGTCTTCATATCGCCTGATCATTTTGAGCACGCATTCGCCTCGCTGTTTCTTCATTCATTTTTTTTTCACTCGAAAATTCATTTAATTCGCAAATGAACAAAACATGTGCAATAGTCGATTTCAACAAATTGAATTTTCCGCACGCGCTCATGTTCTGGCTTTCGCTTTTAGCCTCGGCTGGTGTTCATCAAATGCCATTATTATTCAATGCACAGTGCTTAGCACAACGAAAGCAACAGAGAAAAAAACATATCCATTCAGTGCAACACATAACGTGTTAAATATTTGTATATTATTAAAAATTTATGGCAAATATATGGCAAACAATAAGGCAAAATGCACGTGAGCTCGTCGCGAGAGAGAGAGAGAGAGAGAGTGAGAAATCAAAAATGAATGAGGGACAAAAATGGAATGAAAAAAATAAAATAAAATATATATGATCATAATGAAAGTAAATATATGAATGATTTCATCAACACGAACTCAACCATGGATTATTATGTAACAATAAATCACAATATTGTTGCTGAGCCACTGCTATTTGGGCAAACACGAATATGGCATTTGCCAAGCATAAGGCAGGCCAACAGTATTATCCGCGTTAAAAATCCCGTCAAAATCTATCAATTCAAAAATCTTTGCAATTTGCCAATAGCTCTCTAACCGTACATCAACAAAATCGCCCAAATGTGACGAAATTTATATATTCCAAGTTCAATGCGATTGCATTTCATGCCAAACAATGAATTCGAATTTTAAATAATTTGTGTGTGCATTGCCAAAAACTGTTCATTCGCGTCCGAATGAATCAACGAAACCGAATTGTTACAAACGAACGACGTTGAATCGTGAAGTGTGAATACGGAAAAAAAATACATCGCCGAAATAAAACGCCAACATCATTAGCACCCTTATTTGTTTAGACTGAGTACACAACAGCCAGAAATAAATAAGTGGATTAGCAGTTTATTAAAAGTGAAGAGAATAAATATAAAAAAAAGGAGACGTCGGCAACAACGACAACGGCAATAGAGTGAGAGGAGTGTGAAGAGGATCTGGAATATGAGCAAGAGAATTGAAATTGGAAGAAAGGAACGAACAGGGACGAACACACACACACACACACACAAAAAGATTAAAAGTAAACACGTGGAACTGTGTGCTTCGGTGTGGCGCAAGGAATACAATAGAAATTCGAAACATTGTGCAAACATTTTTCGACGGAATACAAAAAAAACTCAACACACACTAACACCATTGCGAGTCGCAATGGTAACGACGGCACAGTTAAATCGCAACAAAACCCTGGCAAATACAATGCGCTAAACGAATGCATATTGACGTTTGTTAGTCTCTAGCGTTATATGCAAACCTTCGATCAAACAGAGTATAAAATTTTAAAATTCAAAAGGCCGTTTATAGTGAGCGCGCGTGAGTTTTTTTTTTATTGATTTTTCTTCGGAAAATAATGAATGAGACCATCACGCGGATTGAACACAATCCAAGGGATTCCATTCAACATGTACGGCAACACTGTAAATCATTCAACACCAATCCCATGTAAATAGAATGAAGAGAAAATGCATCGAATTGAAAATCCAGGCAATTTTAAAAAAAAAATAAGTTTGCAACAAACAAACAAAAATCAAACGTACAGACAAAAAGTATCGATTTCTAAAAAGGCTTAGGATTTTTTAGATTTTAACTATTGACCGTAGTCTCAAGTATTTGGGAAGTGGTGTTAGCAACGACATTAGAAGTGACATTTTAAATTGCTAAATAAGCCAATCAAATCTATTGAGTGCTATGGAAGCAATTCAAGCCATTAAAAACGTCGAACATCGGATTTAATAGATCGAATTGATCAATACAAGCCAAATCTGAGATAAAAAACGAACGTTCGTTGAACGCATCTATTGAGCCTTTAATGCCACCGATGCAAAAAAAAAACTCTCACGATACCGATTTGTGAATCGTAAAATGTGATGGCTTCAAAATTTGTCCAACTTTTACTATTTTAAGAAACGACTTTAAAATAAATGTCCTCAAAAGCAAGTTTAATCTTGTGCTGTTTACTGTTAAGTATCTAAATGCGTCGCAAAAATGTCCCCAAACAATACTTTAATACATTAAAACAGTGAGAAGGCGTATTTTTCAAGAAATCATGCATCAAATCACCTCTCCGAAGAGGTTAAAGCCATTCACTTGTATTTGATATAAGAATATCAGCCATTCTATGTCACCAACTCAATGTTTATGCATCACGATAAAAAAAAGGCATTTGATTTAACAGACTGGTTTTCTTTCTTTCTCTCTCTCGAGACATTCAAATCGCCATTGAACATCATTTTTCAGTTGGATTGTGGTGGTTTCGAATCAACAATTCGCCTTTTGTGTGTGTATGGGTTCACAATTCATTTGATTTGTTGTCATCGAATGGTGAAAAAAAAACAAAACATCATTGATGTCGTTAAACTTGATCCATAAATTTAATGTTGCGTATGGTGAGTATTGAAATGCAATCGACTGTGGTTATTGCATTGATATTAGAGGTGTCAAAAGCCGATCTATGAATATGAAAAATAATTCATTATTCTCATTCAAGGGAGAAAAAAAAACCACATCTCTTTTCGAAAATCGAGAACCAGAGAAAGATAAATAAAGGGGGCATAGAATATGCATCCAATGAAATGCCGACGTGAACAAAAGATACAATGCCCGAGAATGATGTATGTGTGTCGGTCTCTCGAGATAGAGAGAGAGCGAGAGAGTGAAAAAAAAAATTGCACACCGAGCATCGAGGATAAAAATCTTGTTGAAGTGATAAAGACCTTGAAATGGAAAATTCATACGGCAATTCACAAATGATGTCTTTTTTTTCTGCTGTTGCACACACACACACGCCAACAAAAAAAAAGGAAGAGCGAATGTGAAAAAAAACGAACAGCTACGAGCTGTACGAGTGACTGAGCATTACCAATGGCATTTATGCGGGGCGACGACAATTAAACACAAAACGCTTTTGTTTCAACGCTTGATTGTTTCGGTTTATTTTAGCTCTTATCTTTTCACCAAGCCCTTATTGCCTTGATGCACTTGTCTTTATTGCTCTTGATGAACATTTTCGCAAATATTTATCACTCTGTCTGGGAATGCTATTTAATTGAAATGGGAAAAATGAGAGAGAGAAAGAGAAAGGGCGAAAGTGAAAAAAGGCGCACGCGAAACAGCCGCACGCGAAAGAGAGTGAAAATTGAGCTGAATGGTTGGCGTTAAAATGATACTCCATCGCGTTGAAAAATCATTGCATTTTCATAAGGTTTTGACTGTTTGACAGAACGACAACGACAACGACGAAAAAAAACCCCATCAACGTTGAACCACTTTGGATTTATTTCATAACGACTGAAACAGAGCAGAGAGAAAGAAAAAAAAACCCGTGCCATTCTTGACAAAATGATGTTGAAATGTAAATTAGGAGAGTGTTCATTGTTCATAGCATAAACAATTTGCACATAAGTGCATATACATTTCGAATGAGCCTGATAAATAATGCAAATAACACACACACACACACACACGTACATGGCAGCATTCATACAAATTAGAAAGTTTTTGATTCATTTCTCATGTACCACGAGAGAAAGAGAGATCGAGGTTTGAACTTAACAAGATACCCAAAGTCACTTGATTAATTGAATGGATTATCTTAAACTTTGCTCTTTCGAATGAATGCCCCACACACAAACACACACGAACCAGCTCCGTTTGACGGTATTTGTTTCAATAAATAATCCTCAACGCGAATTAGTGCTGACTATCGATACAACGGAATGCAAACGTAAAACGTCGATTACACTAAACAAACTATTCAACCAATGAACGTGCAACGATCGAAAACGTAAAGCTCGGATTAAACAGAGGAAGAGAGAGAGAGAGAGAGAGCGAGAGCAACGTGAGAAAAAAATCAATGCAGACAAAGTTTTATGACAAAGACAAAAGGAGTATAAGAAAATCCAATGGATATATAGACAGTGTGCAGTGTGCAGTGTGTGTAAAACGTACATTACACATTGCGAAAATTGTCGGTATCGAAGCCATCGAGTCTCATCGAGATAGGAAGAAAAAATAAACGTACAAATGCTCAACAAAATAGCAACAACGATGAAGCCGGCGCTATTTTTTTATAACCCTGTAAACTTCACTAGCTGAATAAAGTATCAGCATGTTGCATTATCACCGAAACACATTCAACGAAAAGCTTGTTTAGTCGAAAGTAAACTAATTTAATGATCGTGCGAGCTTGACAGCATCTAGTGAACAAAAAGTGAGAAAAAAAGATGTAAATATATATAGAGAGAGAGCGAGCGAAAAAAAAACTCGCACACAGCGAAACAGGGACGTTAAGTACCCTAATTGAATCGAATGCAATAAACGCGACATAGATAATGTGACGCGCACACTCACACATTCACATTCACATCTTCACCCAACAGCGGTTGCTGTGTACCGCTCAGACCTAACTGGTGTGCATATCTGCCGCACCACAATCGAATGTCGGTTGACGCTACATATTAGTAGCTAACCTTAGTTGCTAATGCTGACGCGCAACTAATTCCTCAGCAAAATACATTCACTGAAAAAAACACGAGCTTGATTTTATGATATCGCATGATAATGGTATTTTCAACCAAACAAAAGCTGAGTGAATTAACTGACACAAAGTTTTGTCGCAAATGCATTGAAAGAAGACAAAAGATTGACTTTGAAACCTGGTCAATCAAAGAGTAAAAGCGTAATTTGTTTCATGTTGTTGTTGCGTCTGATTTGTCAATCAAAAATGCAAACCTTCACGATTTGGAATATATCTATACTTGTTCAGTGGGGGGATGTTCAGTGTTCAGTCACTGTCCAGTAACTTTAAACTTCAACATTTACACAACCATTGCTTAACCGTATCAGACGTGTGGATAATCATAGAAAAGTTGTCCGCTGCAAAAATGTAATGGTCGTCACGGTTCCCTCAACAATCGAACGAAAGTCCGAAGGCGCGCACAACAAAAGACCCATTAAGTGTATGAAGTTTTGTGCCCAAAAACGAAAAAAGTAGATATTCATTAGCTTCTAACGGTTTGACAGTGTTAAAAATCGCTGGTTTTTCAAGTGAACATAAAAACCAAAGGCACAAAAGAAACTCATGAACTAACGACCCAAGATGATCGAATAAATGTCCTAAAGAACCCAAAAAAAATATACAACGACAAACCGGAAACAATATCGCATCGTATTTTATCAAACTGATATATAATAGTAACAACGAAAAGGATGAAAAAAAAATGCAACAATAGATGGAGTGGTGAACACAAAGAGACTTGGGCACAAAATTCAATTCACCAACTGATGATCAATACAAAAACAAAGAATGGGAAAACTGCTATTGTTTTACAAACACTTCGATGAATAAAAAAGAACCAGCACCGAATACCGTTCAAAGTAAATTAAAATCAACGAAAGAAGATATAAGAAACCTGGCAACAGCCTCAACCATACCCAGCGCGGAAAGAGAGAGAGAGACTGAGAGAGAGAGAGAGAGAGAGAGAGAGAGAGAGTGAATTGAAACAAAAAATAAGAACACGATCGAATCAAAGAATCATGACGGTAATTTTGTGACACAATCGAAAACAAAATGAACACATCACATGCAATGAGTATAGAGGATTTCGAAACGGGAATTTACTTGCAACTAACTTAAAGTTAGTTAACGAACTGAATTCAATTGAACAATCAACAAATCATGAAATTTTTTCAAATTCAGTTTCAGTGAAAACCAAGTAAAAAATTACTTGGGTCACCCGGAAACTGTATCATTAGAGTTCCCACTCAGTCCTAGTTCGGGCTTTTTTTTAAAGTTGGGCTTAAATGTCGGATTTAGGCATTTCAAGTCAAAAGGAACAACATTTTTTTTTGGAGCGTTTCAGACATATTTTTCTTCTCTTTTGGACTGTAACCGGATTTTATTTTTCTAAAAAAATTTAACATTTTTTCTCATTGATTCAAATCCACTGTGGTGAAGAATTCAAGAGTTTTTTACAGTACTTCTTCTTTTCAACTGTTACCTTTCCGTGTTCCTTTTTCGAGTGTCCTTTTGCTTCTTCATTTTCTTCTGCTTGATTTTGCCGATTGCCGAAATGCATTTCCGAACATTTTCATAATAACTTTTTGTGTGCGTGTTGGTTGATTTCAAAAGGCGAAACTTTTCAATGGAACGCACAATTGTTTTAGTATTGGCATGGCTCTATTGTGTATGTGAGTGTCTGTTTCTCACATTCTCTCTTCTGTGTGGATAAACTTTTTCGATAAGTTACTTAACGCAACCTTTGCCGTTGCTTTTTGAGTTTTGTGTGTCCAAAAAGGTTTCACGGGTTTGATGATGTTGTCTCGTAAATCGTAAGTTGTTTTGAAATAAATGTTCCGAGTATTTCAAAAACACCATCATCAGCAGTCTGACATTCATTGCCATTACCGTAAATGATACAAATACTGCAAACACCCCGTTACAAAACCCCCCCAATTCAAAGAAAGAGTTAACCAAATCGATCGGTAGCACAGCAACGAACCAAAATCTCTTTGTCTTTTTCACAATTTTCTTTCGAAAATTTGGTTTGGTTTTTACATATATATTTTCCAGAATTCGGTAGAAAGTTTATATATATATAGATTTAATGTAAAGTTTCCTTTTTCCGATATCAAATTTGCCAATAAACGAAAGTTTTAAGTTTAAGTTCAAATTTCAAAGTAAAATCCATCAAAACATTTGAACATGTGTGCTGCACACTCACACCATAAATTGATTGAGTGAAGTATTGAAAATTAACACGAATTCGATACGGTTTCTGATGAGGAGGTATGGAATTTTCGAAAGGTATTTCACAAAGTGAATTTGAATCAAATGCACATTAAACGGAGCTCATATTAAGCCATTTCGGCATATATTGAGAAATTGGACCTTTGAAGCCATTTACATGCCCCAAAAAAAGCACAGATTTTGATGAATTTATTTTTGTGCGTCAGGTTTTGGGTTTGTGGTGGTATGACGATGCAGACAATGTAATTGCTAAATGTAAAAACAAAAAAAAAATGTCCGCTTCAGTATGAAAATTGACCATAGAATGACATCATCAGCAACATCAGCATCAGACATACAAAAAAAAGCCACCCTCACCACTTGAACTGCCGCTGGTGCAGAAAACAAAATGGTCTTTTAGTTAAAACGTCAGCCATCATTAGCTCATTTTCATCCATTAAAAAGCCCGCACACACATACCGTTTGGCCGGTTTCATCATATCCAACCCGTTGGATTCCACCGATGAGTAAACGAACCAAATTAAAATGACATTACGTGTGTATGCGCTAAAGGTCCGCATTTTGAATCATCTGCATTGTGACATGACAGCAACATCAACAACAACAACAACAACAACAACAACACGGGGTGCTGCTATTGAAATAAGCGGAGAAGTCAGGCGGCATTTCATTTTTGCATTAGTATTTGCTGTTAGTCCTTTTGTTTCATATTACATTTTTTGTTGTTGTTGTTGTTGTATTCGCGTTGATTCCTTTTGGCATAAAATGTAGTATGTGTAATGTGAATCGCTCGAAGCAATTTTCAAGCGTTGCGTTTGATGAAGGATTTTCCAATGTTTCCAATGGTTGAGCCGGTTGTTTGAAATCATTGTATCTTTGTTTCTACTCTTGATGCTGTCACTGTTTTGTTGTTGCTTTTTTTCTCTGTCGGTTGCCGTATAGACGATAGAAAAGGAGAGAGAGAGCGAGAGAGAGAGAGAGAGGGAGAAGAAGAAGAAAAAAATGTAATATATGCGTTACCAACGTGATGGTTTCGCCTGCAGTTAGAATTAATGAAATTCCGACGAAGCCAAAAATGCACATACTGTGAAATAGTGTAAAAACCTTCCCGAAAAAACTTATACCGGAACAGTGAAATTCATCCCACTCGATCCGAGTTTTTGGCCTCATATAAAAGCCACTTCACCATATACATATCCAAGCCGAGGCAAGCTTCGGCATTCCATGTGACACAACTAGAAACTTTATTTCTTGCGGGCAAAACAGAGATAAGTAATTGCCTGAACACTTTGCAGACAGACACGGAATTTATATTGATACAGCATTTTAAATAAACATAGACAGTAAATGGTAACCTCTTTGAATCTGGTGTTATTTGTTACGTTTACGATAAAAGACGATAGAATTTATATGACTTTGAAGTGCATTTTCCAAACCTATGTAAAATATATATAAATATAGAGAGAGAAGAAAAATGAGTGGTGATTGAACAAAGTTTAATTAAAGTTATCACACCTTTGATATATCAGATGCTAGAAAATCGATTAGAAATTTCCCGGACATGTCATATCGAAAGAGACACTTTGGAATATTGCGTTCGGAAATTGTCAAATGGAATTCATGAGAAGATGAACAGATTCAGACAGACAACACTTTATCGATAAGAGGAAAATGCTATTGGCTACGTGGTCGTCTATGTTTTCACAAGTCTTCTTTATCGCAAAGAAGTATTGAATTGAAGTGAGTGATGGAACGATATGTTTCACCTTCATCGGTCTCTCTTCATATGAAGTATCAAATACAATAAATTACAACAAAGCAAAATATGCAATATATTCATGTTCTCATGCCAATGTGCATGATTATACAGAGTGCTTAACGACGACTTAACATTTTCTTCTGTGTCGTTGTTAATTGCTTTTGAACCGGGGTTACCAAGTAGCCAATCTTAATATCATTTCTCGTAGCTAGAGACCAGTTCAGTGTAAATCATATTCGTGAAATTTCAAGGCTATTTCTGTTTGCAATGTTTATAACATCATGAATTATGAATGAAATGAATATTTATCACATCTAATAGCAACAAATTGGAAGTCTTACAATCAAATTACAATTTTGTATTAAGGACGGAGATGTGTTCCTTTCCGCATTGAATTTTACAATATCATGGAATAAATTTGGACAATTTATGATTCTTTATACTATAAGTAACTATTAGCAACCATTATGGATGAGCAATGCACTTAAGATTCAAACAGATTTTCCATTTTATGAACTATTTTCTTTCAACAACAACAACAAAATCACATATACGTCTTTCCCTCTATTTTAGCCAAAATATGAATTCATCAAAAGCAAATATTCCCATTTGAACATTCATGAAAAAAAAAACTCTCGAACTGAACTTTAAGCACACGAATTTATATTTCACACCATAAAACTCCATCACATTTGAATGTGCTAGTTTGTGTTCTTTCGCTTGATATTCTCGTGTCACATTGTTTCAATCAAAAATCAAGTGTAGATTGGAATTTTCTTTTCAGACATGAACTAACCCAACATGACAACAACAACAAAATACATATGATCAAAAGTGTTAAATTTCAAACAGAATTTGGTTATTTGTTGCTGTTTCGAAACAACAATCACTTTGTATTAGAATTTTGTGAATGAATTGGATGTTACAAAAGCGCTTTGAAATTGGAATGCAATAACAATAGTGTGATGACAAACACACAAAAATTGCCAGACAATTCTTTTGTGATGCACAAAGTGAAGACCAATCAAGTGAATGTGGAATGTTGAATTTACAACTAAAACCAGCACACACACACACACACACACACACACACACACACACACACACACACAAATGGGTAAAATGCACAAGATCTAATATTTATATATAAAAGAATATGCACTTGTGTAATGACTTTGTGCCTGAAGAATGTAAAAAGAATGAATGGCAACGATGTGCATCAAAGAAATATCACAAATGCATATTTTCTTTTTCAAAAGCGACAATTGGCTATAAAAGCGCATCATTCGTATCATTCGATTCAATTTACATCATTGGGCCAATTGTCTTTTCCGATTCACTGTTGTTAGCTGACTATAGACAAATCAAAGAACATCAAAGTGGATTTTTTTATTCTTTATTTTTTTTTTTGTTTTAGCCAATATCCAACCCAACACTTAATCGTTTCGGTCTTTTCCGGTCTTTTGATTTTCCGTTAAGTGTTAACATATATTTCAATGTGATTTGATTTGTTACGTCTGAATGGATTGAACTTGAAATATGCAAGTGATTTCAATTAAATTATCGATGATGTGTCCGTCAGGAAAAAGCTTTTGCTATCAATTTCTATAATATTAAACTGATTTTCTTCACGTTGATTCTAAGATAAAATGAGAAATTGGATGAAATCCATTTTTATGCTACATAAAAATAAAAGCGGGAATAAAAAAAAATATTAATTCAATGGAATTTACGATGCAGAAGAGACTATCGGGAATTTTAAAGGCATTCAAGAAAATAACAGCAGACTTTTATGTAGGGCGCTAAAAGTCAAATGCACTTGAAGAAGAAACCAAATCATTTAATAGCTTTTACAAATAGTTATGATGATGTTATTTACAGAGTAAAATCAGTTGAAGTTCAAATCAGTAACAACCAGTGTTCGGGGCCATGTTCGGCTACACATTTGGACTGATATTTTCCAATTGATCCAGAATCGAGCTGAATTATTGAATTTGGGCGTTTTGAGTCGCTGGAATTTTTCCGGTCTTCAAATTGGGGCGTCCTAAACATTTTATCGTCTATTTTGACCCTCAGTGGCCTGATCCAGAATTTCATTTCGATTCCCGAAGGCCGGATTTTGGCCCAATTTTAGCGACTGGTAACAACTTGTTACTAACAAGGTAACGACAACAGGAATATTGTGAGAGTGGTGGATTTGAATTTTGTTGAGACAAATCGCTTAGAGTTTAAACTATTTTTGAAGTATGCGTGGTTGATGATAAAAAATTACATTGCTAATCTCTTTTAAAAATTGTATGTTTCAACTACAACAACAATGTTCAATCAGCAAATTTCGAAATTTTCGTTTGAAAATTAACATTTGATTTAAAAATTCCTGATGCGTTTTTCGCCTTCCGCATGTTTTTTTCCCCTCCGAATCATTGCACCATTTCCAATAGTTAATACTCTAATCGAATCGATGTTATTTGTTACAAGCGTTCAATACGTAGAAAAACTTTGTTGAAAAAATATCACCAAATAAAAATTACGTGCTTTCTTTGTATCACATTTTATTCGAAATATGTTATTGAATATAAACAGAGTTTTTGAAAATATGCGAGACAAACAATAATAAACTATGGGAAGAAAAAAAGTGCCGTACGGGATTTATCGAAGTTTTACTGCTGCATTTATGTCTCTATGTGTATATATTTTGCGCGATGCACATGCACAAAAACTTAAAAACTATCATATGACGGTTGAAATGAAATCAAAAGAAATATTTCTTTTCATTTTTATGTTTGCTTCTTCAATTTTTGCCGAATGAAAACTTTCATGCGATAAGATTCCATTCGAACGAATGACGACCATTCCATACCAAATCGATCAAAATCTGGATCGACCCCAAATGAAATCAGCATAGACGATTTTGCGTAGCACTTAGAATTGACCTAAAATGTGAAAAAAGGATAATTTTCCAATTTTGACACCTGATGACAATGTGAAGAAATTATCGCTTATTTATGCTCAAAAGTATGACAAATTATATACCGTTGGAAAGGTATTGACGAGTACTATCTGATCGAGTTGAATATGAGACTAATTTGGGTTCAAATAAGTAAAAAAAACCCAAAAAACCAACACCCCGAGACATTTTTCAATACAGATAGCTGTGTGTTAACTTGTCCATATTTTTGATACAGCCAAATGATAGCCCTTGAGTTAGACTATCGGATGGCATCGTTGGTTTGAAAAAAATTTGTATACGCATTTTCGAGATATTTGAGTTTGAAAATTGAAATGTCGATTTTAGTGTCAAAAATTATTTTTTTCAAAAAATCTTCAAATAATAAATAAAGTAGACTTCAATATCTTTCAAATGAGATTAATGCCGTTTTCATACTTTTCAAATTGAGAGAGATATCGATCATCAAAAGTTGGGCCTCTATATTGAAAACCCATAAGGATTTTGACAAACCGAGGCCGGATTTTTCTTAGTTGGACTCAAACTAATCGAACCATGTATAGACATCCCAGATCCTAGGGGGTCGATCCAGATTTTGATCGATTTGGTATGGAATGGTCGATGAATACAACGTGCACCATATTTGCAGCCGAGAGTTAGTGAATGCCGAACAACTACAAAAACAACAACAACAAAATAATCATTACTTAGAGTTTTTCTTTCTTTTGGATTTTAATGGTGCAATAGTTCTTGAATCAGATTTTTTTTTTCAAATAAGTTTCTTTTCACTTGTCTCTGTTTATGTTTCCGCGTGTTTTTTTGTTGTTGTTGTTGTTGTTGTTGTTGCAATATCAGCTTCAATTTAGTTTTGATAGTAAATTTTCATTTTGACGCATTTCTGACGCCATAAAGTACTTGCCAGATTACAAGATGGATTTTGAATAATACTCTTACCAGTCTTGTTTAAATATTGCAGAGTTTTTGTTACAAATCTTTGCGCTCATTTTTAATACGATTTGATTCGTAGCACATGAACACGGGAAGAAAAATCGAATATGAACAAAATCTTTTTACGTGGAAATTTCAGTAAACAATTTTATCAAAACACATATCATAACCAATATGGGAAATGGGAATATTCCAAATCGTATTATTCTGTGAATAGCAGTGTTTGTAATTGCCAGTGGTTCGTAATTGCATCATGTTTGAGCTAAGTGCGGCTCTGCGAGAATTGGGCTGAAATATTTGATCCAGATGTTTCAGGCTAAAATTGACAAAAAAAGTGTCAAGGCACCAATTTCCAGGCTCCAAAACAATCGAATTGTGATAAATATTATTCAACACATCAAATTTAAATGGAAAATCTCTTATGAAAGAAGGAGATAGATATGACAATTTTCATAAAATCTTTTTTGTTCCTCCCCAAATAACTATGATCAGAAATTTCAGTTCGATTCTCGAAAAAAAGTTTTTTACTCGAACTCAACCCACGGCTACCTTACTGGCATATCCTAGGGGGTAATAACGAGACATTTTCGATTGGATTTTGAAGAATAATAATAATACATGTGGATTTGATATGATTTGAATGAATACGCGTGCATAATTGTGAATTCCGGTGAATTCTGGTGAAATTTTGGTATCATAATGTCAAAATTCACACATACAAACGCAAGTGCCGCAGTGCAGTAGCAATACACATACTTCGCTCATTCTCGTTAAAGTAAGTAGTGGAGCTGTTACTACTAGTGGTACTCTTCACACTTATGAAAAACTGCTATTATAGTGGAGCTCTTCACACGAAATCACTAAAATTCGTCAGATTCACAAATATTCACCGATATGCACTGAATTCACTGAATTCAACATCGACAATTATGAGGATTTTTTGTGAATATGAGTGAATTGGAACGTTTTTATGAGATTTTTGATGGATTCCGTGAATATGTGTGCATATTTATGAATAAAATGAATGTTATTACCCCCTAGGGCATATCTCTAAACTACCTCTACTACTCTATCAAATCATAAAATCGTGTGTTTTTTTTTTCAAAATAAAAGCGATGGATCAAATATGCCCATTTTCGAAATGATTATGAACATTTGTATGCAATTAAAAATGATATATGAAAATTTAGTGATTTTTGTGTTTGTTTTTTTTCAATTTATTTGAAATTTGATTTTCGTTTTTTTATTGTCATTCGATTCAATCCAATTAATCAAAATAGCTAAAGCAATGGAAGTCAAACAATAACGAGATACAACAACAAAAAAACCTTTCAGTCAACAAAAGCTTTTAAATGTCATTACAATTAATCTCATAAACTATTTAACCCAAACTAAATTGATAAACGTAACATTAATGCCGTAAATATTAAGCGGAACATTGTCAAACCACCAGTAATTAATCATTATTTTGTGTAATTTTGGCACTTTTTTTTGTGTGCCAGATTTTTGGTTATTGTTGTTCCATTTTGTCCATTTCTGTCCATTTGGATGGCATTTTCGAATTGATAATTCACACTTGACACATCTCTCCTATTTAATGTTGATAATTTGTTTAAAAGGTAAATTGAACGATTGAAAATGAATCCAATCGTTTTGAACGCCTCTCATCCCCGCCCCACAACAAAAAAATACCACTCAAAATGAATGGCAATGTAAAATTATTGTTTGATATATTCATTGTGCTCCATTACAAAAATTACTTCGATCACTTTTTTGTGAAATGGATTTTTGTCATATTTGTTTTTGTTTTTCATTCTGATCATTATTTATTCTTTTCATAAATTTTGATCATTTGCGATGTGATTTGCATGCGTTAAATGTGAAAAATATATGTGAAAAAAAAATGCCCAACATAATCCATATCATTATGAACAATTAGAATGCATTGTGAAATCAGCTTTAATGCATTTAAATTAAAGCATTAAAACAATTCGATTGGTTTTAAATTTTAAAGTAAACAAATTAAAAAAAAAAAAATTCGTCGCCATAACAGGAATTTTTATTGAACTCTCTCTATAATGAAATAACATCGCTCTGTCATATGAAGATATCGTTTAAAATTTGTGGAAATGTTGTGTGTTTGCGTTTAATTTTCTTTTTTTTTCGGCTAATTTACATAAAACACAATTAAATGGTTAGCATTCGTTTGTTATTATACGAAATCAATTGAATGTATGCTTCATTTGGTTTTTCGGTTGAATGCCATTTTCCAAACACTTGTATTTGTTCACACATGTTAACAAGGGCACACAGAACTGGATTCACAATCGTTGAATAATTCACTTGCCTGCAATATGGGTTGCAAGAAGAACAAAACAAAATAACAACACCAACAACAACAAACCAAACCTAAACATTCGAAGCGTTATTCATTTTCGAAGTTTACGATGGGAAAATACACTTGGAATCATTTCCAATAGCAAATAATCTTTAATTCATCGCCAATCGGTGCAATTTGTGAAACGGATTCGATAGAGTTTTAAACAAACGAAAAAAATTAAACAATACGGAAAATCTAGCGGAAAATGATTGATGAGCGAGTAACGCCTGCTATCGAAACTATGCCCGAAAAAAATGGGGGCCACAAATGGTGAGCGAGGTGTCCAGGTATTGAATACCTATTAGGCATGACACTGAGTTTAATCAAATGGAAATGCCGATTATTCTGCCAAAAAAAAATTCTTCCGCATTCAATTTAAAAAAATACACTCGTGTTACTATTTTGATACTTTAGATGGCGCTCGAATTCAAGTGAATTTCCATAAGCATTCCATCAGGAATTTTATTTGTATAATAAATGAATGCCAATAGAAATCGATCCACATTTAGACGATTGTAATTGGTGATTTGAAATTTGAAATTTGAATAACAACAACAACAACAAACACAACCAAAGACATGCTATTAAATCAAAGTTCGTACTGTGTTTGCCGAAACACAACAACAACAACAACAAAAACACGAAAAGAACTACAACCCGATCGCAGTACCGATTTAAATGAATAAAACATATAAGGGAGGGATTTTTTTGTTGTTGTTGTTGCTCAGTAAATGAATGCCATGATTCGGAAACATGCGATTGGCAAAATTGGTTTGCTAGATGCACACAAGCCGAGAAGGAGAGAGAGAGAGAGAGTGAGCGATGAATAGCGAGCAGCCAGCAATTAATTTGCATATGGTTCACATGCATTTCATTTTGCATGCACATTTGATGCAGTTTGGAGATATCAATATTTTAAGTGTTTACTGAATTGCAACCCGGTAACATCGACAGCTTCCAATTGGAGTGGACTTTGATGGCGGAGAGGAGAGAAGGGTGCGTTGCAACATACCTCTTAACTGTGTTGGGTAAATGTGCTCGAGATTCAAATGTCCGTCAATGAAAAAAACAAAAAAAACCATCGCCCTCTCTTGCTCTCGATCACCCTTGTTGTTTCGATTAGCTCCCTAAGCGTTACATGCACTGATGGTCTGACGGCTATCACATGTTCCAACAATCAAATTGACTCCATTGTCGCCATTGGCATTGAGTTTTAAATATTTTATTAGTGCATTTGTTTGGAAAATAAACACACACACACATACGAAAAATCCATACATCCACAGGCTACAGATTCGATGTACAAATAATAAGTCCAAATCGATTAAAACATTCATGATCACAGTCTGTGTATTCTACACTTTCGGTTGTGTGCTCAAAATTTGCATTGGTCTTTGGACAACAACAACAAAAACCCGTCTGCATTTTGCATTGAAAAATGCGTTTGTCGAAATGCGACCCGCATCATTTTATTTTCGGCGATTTTATCAGATCAACTCAGTTTTAAGTGCTGAGAGAGTGAACAATTCAATTGCAATTGCAAAATGCAAGGGCAAATTTTTCGAGTGGAATTTTAAATAAATATACACACAGACACAAATATGCTAAAGAACATCGAACTCTCCGATCATTTGGACACTGAACAGTGAACACACTCACACATCCGAATCTCATACTTGATTGTACATATTTAGCTTCGAAATGGTTCGAATGAGCCAATTAACCACTTATTTATTTGACTCATTTCGAACATTTTTAAACATCACCATATAATTTCTGGATTTTGCCTGGTGTGTTTCGCTCGCTTTAATTTTTGGTGCGTTGTAACTGCAATGGTCGAAGCATAATCAACATTGACAATCACTTAAATTTTTAATGTGAGACTCGAGAGAGCGAGAGTGTGCACTATTATGGATAAAATTGATTGTAATCCCGTCCATTATGAGAGGCGCGATTCAGAGCGGGCGCGCCGAGGCAGAGAGAACAGCGACAGAGCAAAACTCGACATGGAACTGTCATTGTGGACAACTCAAATTGAATCCATTTCGATTTGAGATTGTGTGTGTGTGTTTTTTTTTTGCCACTTTCGGATTTTTTTGTCCCCCTTGATTTTTATTACTTTGCCAGAGACGTCAAGTGGTGTGCAGTCGCCTTGCACATTCTCCAAATTCGTTTTAAATGTTTCTAATTTGATTGCGACAATACTTTAATTTTGGGTGCTTCGTTTGTTGGGATCTTTGCGTTTGGCCAACGTGTGTGTGTGTGAGTGTTCGAGAGTGCGAAAATGCGAAACTATGAGAGACAACGAGTATGAGTGCGGTTGGAATATAAAGTAATTAAAAAGTAATTTTTGTGCGGTGACGCGCGAATTTTATGCGATTTTACTGAGAACGAAATATCGCCAAAGCAAAACGATGCACCCGACAGTACAGACAGTGGCTGCTGCTGCTGCTACTACTACTGCAGCACCCAGCTACACACAAACCGGAGAGGTGCAGAAATGTAAGACATAAATACTAAATGTGTAACATTTTCGCCGAGAAGGTTCATTTGCTACAAATGCACACATTTTATGGAATGGCATGCCGACTGGTGGCGGGTGTACCAGACGAAAATTGTGAAACAAAGAAATGCAACTCGAGACAAAAGACAGAATGAACAAAAAAAAAACACATGCACACACACACCCGAAACGACGGTGGAGAACGCACGCGACAAAAGCGCACACAGATAATATTTTACCATTTCAACTTGAGTTAAAAGTTTCCTATATTATTGTCGGTCGTTGGTTGTCTTCATTCCAACCACTCTTCCTACTTCAAGCGAATGCATTCCATTTTTCGCAATTTCCGTTTCGTCCGAATACCCAAGAGCTACTAGCACTCTTTTTATTTGTCATTTCTTTTTCCGTCATTTTCATTTTATTTTGTATGTGTGTGAGTGTGTGTGTGTGTGTGCGAGAGTGTATTTTCTTTTATAAAACAATTTGTGAATTTTCTTTTGTTCTGGAAAAATTTGTCGCACATTTTTCTATCTCCAGTTTGGTCTTTGCCATTCGTACTCTTGCTCGTCTACTACTTTTCCAATGTTCCATTGTGGTTTCGTGTAACTTCGTTTTTATCACTGCACACATTTTGATCATTTTCATGTGACTGAAGCCGATATGTTCAAGTGTTTTCGTTCCATTTTAGTAACCGCAACTCTATAGCACAGTTGTTAGTCTCTATGTCGTTTTTCTAATTGAATTAATGCCGTCTAATATGTTTGTTTTGGATGCGAATTCAACCAGACGGATTGATTTCAAATTGAATGACCAGAGCGAGATAGAGAAAGAGAGCGATTGCTACCATGAACAATGAAAACACAATAAACACAATGTGAAAATCCGGCTATGAGATTTCGACAACGACGACGACGACGACGACGACGAAGTAAGTAATGCCATGTTTGTCCAGTGGAATTGCCAAACAAAAAAATAACTGCTCAAAACTGGATTAAAACTCTAAAACAACAACAAAAACTCACACTCACATAAAATCCACCGAAATGAAATGGGATTTAATGCAACAAACAAAAAAAATGTCAGCGTAAAATATGGAAATGGCAAATGAAAAGACCAGCTGCATTTTGCATTTTAAGAAAATGATGACCAGGGGGGAAAAAATGGTAAATATGAAAATTAAGCGAGCAAATCCTGTCCAAATACTTTGTATTACGTAATATTTTGGTTTTGTTTGGAGTGTTTTTTTGTTTGTCTCTCTCGTTCGTTCACTGGTCGCTTGCCAGTTAGTTGTGTCCAGCATTCAATTTTTGCATTACACATTTCCTCAATCAAAAATCTTAAGATGAGAAAAATATGTCAACAAAAAATATTCACAAAAAGAATAAACATAAATCGTTCATCAGAGACGAACTATTCTATCATCTTAAATACAATGTTGAATGTTGACCATTTCAAAAATCTCGAGATTTTCATCTATTTTCTTAGACGATTTTGTTTTTGTCTTGTTATTGTTCTGCTTTTTCATGCTTCAATTTCCTTTTTTCACACAGAAAAAAGAAGAATCGTATGCAATTTACAACAGTTTGACATTTTTCCAGTTCGGAACACTTGTGCGCACACTTACACACACACACACACACAAAACAATCAACCAACCGACCCAAATCCTAGAAATACTACGATTCTACACTTCAAAGCATTCACAATTATAATTCGTTGTTTTTACTTTAGTTTTATTACACATCAACTCTTTGGATGACTGGATTGCTGAGGATTTTTTTTTGTGCTGACAATTTTCATTATTAAAATAACCATTGTTTTCATTATGGTTGTAATACATGTTGGATTTGAAAGTGATTTTTCCATCAAGCGTTGTTCCCATTTTTTGTGTGTGTTATTGTTGGATTATTGCCGAGAGATAAGAGAAAGAGAAAGAGAAGGAGAAATGAATAAGATATTAGATGCAATTGCTGAACTAGAACATGGCTTCCCATGAAATTTGCTTGTTTCAATTTAAATTAGAATGAAAATTGTGAATTTTATACTTAAATATTCCATTTTCGTGATTGCATGCCAAAATGTATGAAGCAGCTTCGAAAAAAAGAAGAAGCAGTATTGTGCACACTGCACACTTGTGTTTCTGCTAAACGTTCGTGTATAATTGTCATTGATGTACTGATTTAAAATACTAATTGTCGATTGAATTCAACGGAAAAAAACAAAGACTTTCATTAAAAACACAAACAATTTTATTAACTATTCTGCTGCGTCAGGCATGGCCTTCAATTTAATTACTAAAATATAAACGGATTATTTTGTGGGAGAATACTTCCTGAAATCGTCAGACGTCAGTATTTTGTGGACAGTTGATATCGGACCTTCAAAGTGATTAGATTGACTTGATAGTTCAGTCATGCTGAAACATTTGAAACAGTCAATAGAAAATTTTCAAGGAGAGTGGCGAATGAAAACGCCAAAACAAAAATGGCAATTTATCTACAACATTCCATCAAACTTGAGTGACATGATTGGAATAAGAGTTTATTCGGACATGAAGAACTATTGGTTGTCTTATCTTTGTTTGGTGTTAGGTCTTATTCATTTTCCGGCGGTATTCTATACGCTATGGATTTATTTCGAGAGAAATGAATTTTTGAAAGGCATGCAATGCACTTGCACACTCGGTATCTTAGTCATGGTAAAATGATGAACAATCTTCTTAAGAAAGGAAAAAGAAAACATGATATTTGAGATATTTAAAACCAATTCTTTAGATTTACACAATGTATTGGAAAGGTATCGAGCCAGGCCGTTATCGTACGAATAATATAATGAATTTTGGTGGCAAATACATCTATAGGGATGACACAAAGTGTCCAAAATACACGGCTCTTTGTGAAAAAATGATTTCCAAACTTGTGAAAACGATTATGATTATAGTGCCTTCGATTATCATCTCGTATCTAATGGCCGGATCGGGAACATCTTATGCGATCATTTTTGAGCATTCTCATGTGACACTCTTGGGGACAGAGCTACCATTTCTTGACATTGACTCTAATGTTGGATTTGTGATTAATCTATTGATACAGACATTTTCCGTTAGTGTCTCTTTAGTGGGTAACATTGTTATCGAGATTGCAGCGTGTGTAGTGTACAACGTTGTTTCTATTCATCCGGAAATCATACATCTTGAATCGGATGAATTGGAGTCCGAATTGATGTTCAATGGCACAGAATTGAATGTAAAACTTCGTGTACGAAATATTCTAATACATGTGCAAGACTATGATAGGTGAATGCAATTATATATTAATCAATTAATAAATACGATGAACTTGAAAAACATCCATTTTCAGATTTATGCGAGAATGTATCAAACTTTACTACATGAGATTATTCACAGGACCATTTTTACTGACATTTTCGATAAGTTTTGCGATTTTCAGCCAATTGATTGTAAATATTGTGTTGATAGTTTTCATCTTGTAAAACGATTCAATATACTGTAATAATACTTTCTAGCTTGGATTTCCATCTGGTTATGGATATGCAATGTGTAACTATATTCTTCTGCTGATCGCTTGCTATATTGGTGAAAATACGAAACAGGCTGTATTCTCAACTAAATCAACTCCATTCCTTTATTCGTAATGATTCGATTCCCTTTATTTTCAGAATTTTCGTATCACAGAAGAGTTATACAATATGCCATGGTATCAACTCTCTCCATCGTGAGAAAAAGGAGTCATCTCAGCGATTCAATGGATGCAACATGCTCCAAACTTCTCTATTGGACCATTTTCGAAGTTAAATTTCCAAACCGCAGCTGATGTAAGCATGTTAACTATCCATTTAATACAATCAATATTAATTGAAAAAGTCCATTTTTCACTCTCTTCCAGTTAACTAAAACAATCTACCGTTTTACGATGTTGCTCTTCAAAATGTTCAAATAAATATGGATTTTTTTTGTACCAATTTTCATAAACACACTTGAGCGTCAGTTGACGCTACATATTAGTACTAACGGTCAGTTGCTAACGCTGATCAAAATACACTAAATGTATGAAATGGATATCAGACCAATAATCCAATGGTTATCATTTCGTACCTGAAAATAAGTCAAACTCAATGTTTATATGTAAAATTCCTTATATCAATTACACTGTTGTAGCTTTTGAGACAAATTTTTGAAATATTCGATTTTGATGTTTGGAGTCATTTTTGACCCCTTAGGAGTAAATTTTCGGGGTCAACCCGAATTCACCAAATTTGCATAGTTTATTAGAATATTTAATTGAATAGTAGATCTATGCATGAAATAGTGAAGACGTAAAATGTTAATCTGAATTGAAATGCGGCTAAAATGCGAACTTCAACAATAAACTCATGAAAAATGATCATAAAAATCATAAATATTTTGAATGTCTAATAAAATTAACCTCGGATAAAATGACCAAAACTGTTTCAATTGAAATGTGATTGCGATATTTCGAAAAATGTCCGTTGTTAAATTCCATGAAATGTGACTAAGTTAAGTGAATGCACTTTTCAAAAGTAAACCAGAATAGAAAACAAAACAGCAGTAATGGCTTGTCATTTGAGCGAGAATGTGAAAAGAAAAGTAACGAAAAAAGAAAAACAGTTTGCGTTGCACATACGCTGCGAATTACAGTTTTAAACAATAATAAAAATATTTATCGAAATTATCTGCGAGTGTAAAAGTGTTGGTGAAATGGTCGATGCTCTAGTTGGAAGATTGTGTTTCATTTCCACACAACACTTCAGATAATGAGAGGAAAAAAAAACGAGTGCAATTTTCATGTGCGAAACGAAAAATGTGCGCGCAAAGCACTTCCGAGTGTGCCACAATATTTGTTCAATGATTATTTGTGCTGCCAAAATGGAGACGAAATTAGTTGAGAGAAAGAGAGAAAAAGAACCAGAAGGACAAAAGAAACCCCAGCTCATTGGCACAATCGAGCAAAATATTTTGGGGCGAGTTTGTCTGGCGACATCAGCATCGTCATTATTGTCGGTGCAGTTTCGAAAGTTTTATATTAAATGGTGTATCGTTTATTGCAACGGTGCGGATGATAAGAGTTTTGATATTTCGCCGAACAACAAACACAACCGAAACACTAAGAATGGGACATTTTATGAAAATGCAATGCAATACACCGATTATTATAACATCGTTGTGCTCTACATTTCGGTGCATTCGTAACCAACGGAAGTATTTTAGCGTGTTGCGAATAAAGTGTGGAAAAAAACCACACCCACACACATACACATATGCAATCACATCTCACAAACAGATATAAAGACGTTCATTAAGAAAGCACATCAAATGATATGCTTCCTTCTGCACATTCACGCCAAACGATTGCCAATTGAGTAGCTTCATGGCCCCTAATAAAATGGGATTGTGCCGGAATGCGAAAAAGAAATGGCATCAAGAGACGAGCGAAAATGTTTATTTTTATCAGTTTTAGTGAAAAGAGAGAGAGAGAGAGAGAGAGAGAGAGAGAGAGAGAGCGAAAGAGAAAAGAAGAAAATCTTACAAGCGCAAAACTTCGGCCATTTACAAATGGCGTCTTTGTCACATTGGCTGTTCCCTGCGAAAGTACCTTGTGCCATTGTTTCTGGTATGATATTTGTTTGTTTTTTTTTTCGCAAGTGGTTGTGGCATTGCGGATGCCCAAGTTTTGCGGATGCGATACTTTGCCACAGCAGTTCATTCAATGAGCATAGGTTTTTTTTTCTTTTAAATGTTTTGTTTGGTTTTGTTGTTGTTTGGTGGTCTGGTAGCTGCAAGATGGTGGTTGCATTCTAGTGAGGTGTCCACGTAAAGTGGTTTCGTTTAATTCTTGTCATATTCTCGAAATGTTTACGAGTGATTCCTTTTATCGCAGTGATTGTCTCACTAACTTCGTAAATTTCGTATGCATTGATGAGATGCTCAGTGCTACTGAGCACACACACACACACACACATACATAGACACTGATGTGTTGTGCGCTATTACCAGGCATTGCATGCCAGTTTAGATTGTAGAATTCAAAGAAGATAAATTTAAACACTCACACACACACACTCACTGCTCTGGCAGCCAATACTTCTGATGCTATTCCAAACCCACAGCATTTTGTCATTGCATGTGTTTTTGAAACGCTCCGAAAAGAAGTTTACATAGTCGTCCATAGCCATCAAATCCACATTATTCGAAAAGTTTTTCACAACCCGAAAAACGAACATCTTCGTCATATCATTTTTGCGTTTTGAGCAAGCGAAAGTTTTTCGCCCAAGCAGTGAAATCGTGCGATACCATAAAGATAAAAGCCAAAATCAAAATTGTTGCATGAAATAGTTTTTGACGATTTGTGTGTATGTGTGTGTGTTCGTTGTGCATTTTGTGCTTTGCATAGTCATCCTCTGCCTCTCTCTCTCTCTCTCTCTCTCTCTCTCTCTCTCTCTCTCTCTCGCTGTGTGTGTTTTCCCATTGAAACAAAATGACGCTTCATTTTGTTGAACCATATCAAGAGCAATTATTTGAATTTTCTCAACTTTTTTTTATAACTTACAGTCGTAAACACATAAAGATTTCAGCTATATACATCCAGCAATCTTTACTAGCAAAGTAGAGTAATAAGGAACAAGAAAGAAGTTATGGCAATCTTTACAAAATTGCAATACGGTAGACGGTATTAAAGTGGCACAAAGTAACACCAATTCCCATTGATTCGACTTGGTTCCCTGAATACCAATTATGACAATAAAACTAACTGGCATCAGTCTCTGTTCCGATTCTCTGTTGAGTTTTCAATCGTTTTAAGACCGGAATTGGTGGTGAAATGCTTTTAATTGTCCATTATATCTTACATACATACTACATTGCAGGCGATTTATTTGGGATTGTTTCTATACATTGCGTGCTCGTTAGCTATAAAATCATCGGGGTGGAAATATCTGCATAATTTTGGAACTGTACAACCAATTTGGAATGTTTTTAATGAACAATAAATCAGAAACATGTGATTTTATTTATTAGAAAAAGCCTGTACATTCACCGTTCAAAACCACTCCAAATGATTGACACATGGCCAAAGCTGGCCAATTGATGCAATCAAATCTCAATTCCATAAGCACCTCAAAATATTCCACAATCTAAATTGTGTTGCATACATTCTGTGTGGTTTGCCAAATTCATAAATTCCAATGTTCGCATGCACACATTACGAAATAGATGCCGTTAATGGGGTGCAATGACTGTGCGTTGCGAATCGATTAAACGCTTTTGACGCGTCGAAAATATTCAATTAATGAAAGCTCCAAATGTTACACAATGGCTTTCATTTTATGCCGTTTAGTTTCATCTAATGTCAGTTACACATTTATCCGTAAAATGCTTTGCAAAGTTCAAGTGCATTGCGGATAAAGTTGAATGTGCGTGCAGCATATGAAATTGCGCCACCGAAAACATTGCACCAATTTTAACAGACGAACTAACGGGCTCTAGCCAACCGACGATATTTGTTTTCTTTTTTTATCGTTAATACATTTTTGACGCTTTGATTGCCATTTACTGATTCGCATTCACTGCAATGTGTGTGTGTGTGTGCAGTGTGTGCTGCTGCAAATTCTTTGATGCTGGAAGGGTTAAAATACACGGTGTGTACGTACTTTGTACACATCCTCATGTTCCATTTTGACGGTGGTCTTCAACACGTTGGCAATTCATGATTTTAGCATCTCACACTCCGTTGACTTTGATCCCCTCCCCTCCCACTCGCGTTCACCGTCGTTATCGTCATCATCGTTTGTCTCGTCGTTGTGGTTCCAATGCATGCCATACTCCCATACCAAAAGATATGGCCGATGAACTGCTTTTTCGGAATATGTGGCAGAATGCCATCATCTCATTTGACACATTGTGTGCACGGTGTGCTGTTGTGTTTTATACTCGGTACACTTTGCAATGCGTGTGTGTGTGTGTGTGTGGTGCATGTCTCTTGGTGTGTGGGGATGCTCCATACCCAACACTGACTGGTTCTTCCACTGAAAAATATTACAGACAAAACAACAATAAATGGCTTTTTACATTTTCCGATGATTAATCGTTCATTTAGTCAAAATTCTCCCGATTTAATGAATTGTTTTTGAAGGGTTACGTTCGCACAAGCACCGCATAGCAGACACACACACACACACACATAAACACCAATACCTAAGCATCGTCTGTCATTTCATCAATATGTGTAGAGTTCTAATGTCTGTAATAGCTATTTTCGTATAGTTTCTATCGAAATTTTTGGTAGAAGTGAGACATGCTGAGACTCACGAGACGATGGATTTTATCGGTTTGGTGAAAAACCAAAATTGTTTGGTATATTTTTGGGCCAACACAATTTTCAATCATTTATCTTTTTTAAACCAAAAAAAAAGAGAAGAAACAGACCAAACTACTAAACTCCACTCCATATAGTTACTTTAATTAATTCATCATAAGGGAATACAGTCTTTTCTTGCGTTTGGTTTGAAACACACACATTGAGTAAATGCAAAGAGAGAGAGAGAAACCGAAGTGATCATCAGTGTTGGAAGTGAGTTAACGATTGGCAGCTTGGTTTTATGATAAAGTTTTAACTTTTGATGAAAACCAAATAAATTACACCATCAACCAATAAAAAAAACACACACACACATACACCATCATAAAAACAGAGCATCACCATAGAAGTTTTGCTTCGAGAATACACGAATTCGGAGTTTATATCTCATTTCGGCAGCAAATTGCCTGTGAGCATATGCAAGGGAATGTATATCAAAAGTAGTTGCTAAAGCGATGAAAATTAACGGTAAGCAGTCAACACTGTATTACAGTTTACATGGTTTCGTTTCGTTTTTTTTTTTTCTTTTTTTTGGTAAGTTCTCGCGTAAACTTTGTTCGCATTTCAACGATGCAAGAAGATTTTCGTAATTTGGAACATAAAATGAAAAAAAAAAGAAATTAAATGCCAATTTAAAGGTTCAATTGGAATTTTAATCAGATTAATTAGTGTTTTTCGAATAAAGACAGCTGGCGATTTTAGGGCCGAATAAAAAGTGAGCCATGATTGATTTTTTTTGTTTCGTTTTGTTGTTTATGCAGTTGCGTTGAAGAGCAGTATTGCGTTCACCTTGACGCCATCCAATTACTAATCAACAAGTTTCTACGAACAAGTTTCATACATACAGAAACAGTATGCTACTGATCATCAGTGCAACTGATGGGCTTATTTATGGTAGCAAAAAAATACATTTGCAATAAATAGCATAATAAAATCATTTATTGTCTGAATAATACTTGAAAACAGCAGATAAATGCATAAACTCTATTTCATGTTGTTGTTGTTGTTATGTTTTCGCTCTTTTAATTCGTGATTAATTTCACGTTCGTCAAATTAGCTGTGTGGATTTTGTGTGTTTGCGGATGTTTGTGTGTGTGTGTGTGTGTGTTTTGAACCGGCACTATGTGAAAAATGTGAGATAATAGACCAATTTACATGGATACAACAAAACATTGATAATATGTGGATCGTATTAAGTAGCAAATGAAATCATTGCGAAGCGAATGCCATAAACACGATGGATGTGAAGACAAGAGGCGCATTTAAAATTGCAATCTTTCACAGCCAAGCAGACAGATGCGACGATAGCATATGCACCCAAAAATTTATTCCGGAGAAGAAAATAATGCGGTTACGTGCATATCGATATACGATTATCATAAAAATTATTGCATATACTCGTGAAACGTTGTCAGCGACGCTAATTTCAATAGTTTTTTTTTTCTTTCATTATTATTATTATTTTGATGATTAAATCCATTGAAAGACACGCTCATTTGGCTTAGTACTGCTGCTTCAGGTTTATTGGAGTTTTCACTGCTTTCATTATATTACTATTGTTAGTGTTTAATACTCTATCGCCGGAGGGGCAAATCACTACTAAAAAATCATCATTTTCAGTATTGAAATCGCATTTCAGAGGAAGATGTTGAGAAGAATTTGAAATGTACTGGAAGCTATTGAAAACTTTGTTTATATTTCAGTGCATGTCATTTACTGCAGTAAATGTTGCAAATGAACTCCTCGTTAAATTGAACTTAAATCATCAAATTTAACTCGAAATGTCAAGTAAAAAAAATCCTGTATTTTCAAATATATTTTTGCATAAAAATATTTGTGTTTGGATAAAAGTCTTAAAATCATCAAAACTCAGTCAGTATTGAATTGCCCCTTGGTTGTCTCTATTGGATTTTCTCACCTCAACTCAAGGTGTCCATTTGATTATGATTGCACGTCATTCACACGAAGGGATTTGCATAATGTTATTTGATTGGATTGACGACACATCATTTTTAATAACACGTTGAAAATAATAATAAAAAAATGAAATTGTTGATTGTTGCATTTTGAGGTCTTTAGATTGACTTGATGGATAAGACACATATAAATTCGTTAATTATGAATGAGTCTTAAAATGTTCATTTAATATCCGAATATATTCGATGGAATAAAATGATTTTCAATCATCTTGTGCTAGCGTTAAAACAATCACAAAATTCCACGTATTTCACGTCATTTGCGATTCATTTTCTTGGTGCCTCATACAAATACACGATGATTTGGGGCGGTTCACAAGCTGTTGGAACGAATTTCGGAATAGAATTTGACCTAAAGTCTGACCCAAATTGTTTGTGAACACCCAACCTTTATGCCAGACAACGAAGAAACAGACTCTCTTACCTTTGATTAAACCGTATTCACCTTTGGATACTTTGTACTTCTTTTAGTTTTCGTTATATTTTTCCGGTACCTTATCTAATTATTATTCATTCTGTTCGGCGTCGCACATCTCATGTGCAACGCGCGCGATTTAAATCCCATTTATAGCGAAACGAAACCGTATTTCTGTCGAAATATAAATTGAAATAAAATTCCCTTTGTATGCAACCAGATTATGTGTTGACTTTGAGCTCGCACCTACTGAAAACGTCCGTGCACTGTGATGTGACTCACAGATTGGTTGTCGGTTGGTCGGCTGGTTGGTCGTTTCAACGTTTACCTTGCGTACACTTCACATTTCATTTGAGATATAAAAGAAATAAGAGGCTTTACATTTTTGATTGTCGGTTTCACATTCTTTGTATGGTTGATTTTATGGCGTGAACAAAAATCATTTTCAAAATTGATAATTTAAATAATTTCTTGATTGTTGTACGATTTTGTGTTCATTATAATTTTTGTGTTTTTATTTTTTTCTGTTTACTCCGCCCGGTTGCCCACATCAACACGTTCACATCCACTCCAAACCAGCCGGTTTGCAAGCCTGCAATTCGAATTGTGTATGTTTTTGACCATACAAAATGATTGATTTTTGATACTACACACAGCAGAATAAAATAAAACAATCAACCAAATCTTTCAAATTGCTTTTGAAATCCCAACGAGCTTGAATACAATTTCACGAAAAAAAACAAGCGAAAATCGAAGTTGTTGATTTCCTTTTGTCGGCACAATTTGCCCAAACAAAATACATAAAATTCGAAACAGAATAAACGATCAAAAAATTATCTCCATTTGTAATTGGAATTCGAGCACAGGCAACTGTGGCATACGGTGCAACACACAAAAGGTGTTGAGTTAAACTCTATCATATGTGTTCAGAATCAATGCATTTTCAACCATACACTCCATTAAAATAAAAAACAATCATGATAAATTTGGAATTTTCACCAATTTCGATTCAAAAAATTTATTAAACACTTTAATTGGGATACGATTCACGATCGCAGCAACACTTCAATTCGGTAAATAATGCATGTGTTCTATTGGAAGTGTACACAGTTTTCGGTAGATGTGAATTCTTTGGTTAATCACTGATTTCTCCCTGGGCTGCATTCTCCTTTCTTTTTTCCTCAAGATATGCCTTATGGGTTCTTTTGGCCATGGTGCTCATGATCATCGTGCGAACATAGATCGGAAGCATTCCCAGTCCAACATTCTGCCAATGAAATCAAAGTGATATTTTTTTTTGATAAAAAACTTCATTTATCTCCAAAAATTAGGAATAAAAAACACTTTTTCTAATATCATACCATGATCGCATGTGTCCAATAGCCAGTGGTTTCGGTAGTTTTGCCCAATGTAAAAACGGCCCATTTTGCAAATTGTTCCGGTCGTGGAAATAAAATATGACGAAAAATGATATTCAGTGGATATGTATGAAATTTGGTTTGAACACAAAACGGTGAAAGAAGTTGCAATGAAATGCCATACGGTTGAAGTTCATACTGCAAACCTAACGAAAATTGTCGAACAAATATCTAAAGAAATGACATAAAATCAATGCCAATAATTTCAATGGTTTTCAAGCGAGCGAGCGATTCCAATTGCTGGAGTTGCAAAGCAACGCTTTAAATGAAACTTGCCTTTGTTGCAGCATACAGTGTTAGATATGAAACGGGCTGTAATTCAGAGCCCGATGAAATATTTACGATAGCTCCTCTTCGACGCGCTTTCATTCCTTTTAACACAATATGTGTCATCGTTAACATTGATCCAATATTCATATTTATCATATCCCATAGCACATCGATCGATACATTGGTTAATTCGTCTGGAAAATCATACATGCGCCCGATACTATTCACTGTAATCATTTTAGACTTAATTTCGTTGAATTTTTTTTTTGCAAATTCCTCATCAACCCAAAACCATTCTGATATAACACTGAAATAAGAAAAACATACCCAAAATCCCAACAGGAATATCAGATAGCTCCTTTTCGATTCGATCATAAATGTTTTTTCCATCACAAAAATTAACCGTTATACACTTTGTTTGAACATTATACTGAGATTCTAGACACATCGAATGTTGTCGAAAAAATTGGTTAAAACTTGAAAAAAAAACTCAGATTTTTTTCGATTTACCTATATTATGTGCAACTTCAGCCAATTTTTCCGAAGATCTTGATACCAGCACAATATTTATTCCACGTCGTGCCAACTGCTTTGCATATTCACAACCAATACCATCAGTTGCACCAGTCACCACTTGAATTTATCAATAAAACGATAAATAAAATTGAAATTAAACTAAACGGTTGATGGCATCGTTTTATCATGTTAATTTTTACTCAACATACCTGCCCAATCACCAAAACGCACTTTTAATGGTAGATGTTGATATGGAAATAACATGCGGTTGAGTAAAGCCATACTGATTTGAATGAATGACACCAAATTTTCAAGACCCCATAAGTGTAGCGCATATAATCCTACGAAACTCAATACTGAGGCGTCGAAAAAAAAATTTATTACAATTAGAAAAAAAGCAGATAAGAAAATTTTCGAAAACATTGCGAATTTTATATTCGGAGTGACACTTTTTACAATTCAACTGATTATTTGATACTGACAATGACACTCCATTATTTCTTCGCTTTTATTCGATTATGCGGGAAAAAAAAGTGTATAAATTTGATTCAATTGCCTTTTACGCACAATAAAAATGCTTAACATTGTAGAAGACCAATTATACACTTAAAACAAACGTTAAAAACTTTGTAACACAATCTCACTATTTTATTGGTCCAAATTAGCGACTTGAAACGTAGATTCTGGTATGGGAATCAATAAAACCTGAAAATTAATATAAAAATTGATTATTAACATTTTATAGCATAATATGTTAACGCGGATCTGTCGTTAGTGTAAATTTGACACTATTTTGAAGGGGTCTGTGAAGGAGTTTTCTATGATATCATCGTGCGATTTCTTCGAAATTTTTGGAATGTTAATATTCTGATGAATAATTGAGAAATAAATCAACTTGAGATCGGTATCCCTATCGGGAACCTCTAGATCCCAACTTCCAGATTTTGGGTTTTAGTGGATTTCAAGCGACCTGGACGCAAATTGAACGGAATGAAGGCATAGAATCGATGTGTATATTCCCAGACTACAACCCAGACAAAAATGATTCCTTATATAGAACCTGGATTAGAATTTATTCAATTCTTCCATTTTTTCAAAAAAATGGTACCTCAAGACTCAAGGTGATTCCGGGAAAATCACTGGCCCAATTTTTTCGGCAATTGGTATTTTTCAATCCTTCAACTGTACCCTTTAATCATAGCAAAAAACTAGGATTGATTGGTTTTCAATTTTCCATAGAATTTTGTCTCCGTACATGGACTTTGTTGAAAAAACGCTAACGACAGATGAAGGTTAAGATATGCGTTAATATACACATTTTGGCGTTGACATACATAGGATTATATACAAGTTTACTCAAATATGATGTACTCTATTCACGATTAGAATTTAAATTAGAATACATTAGAATATTGACAGTTTGAAAAACCATGAGGCTATTCAGAAATGCTAGTTTTACTAGTTTTTCTAGTTTAGTTTATATATTATTTTTGATTAGAGTGGAGATGCAGACAAAATGTAATTTGATTTAATTTGAATCCTTCTTGGACCGTTGATTATCTGCCATTTTTGCTCGTTTAGAGCCCAACGTTTTTTGTTGGTGAAATTGATATTGCATGTAAAAATTTTAATGAAATAAACGAATGTCTTCAAATTCAAAATAATTAAATGCCTTTTTCTATGTCGTTGATTAAAAGTTCTTCGATAAAATCACAAAGTGAAACTTTTCCTTATATTTTACAAGAATTTTACCCATTTTTGCACACATTTTGGCTAAATATCCGACGGTCTGTTTTTGCTGTGGAATGCCATAACTTATGATTACTTGTGTCATTCATAAAATCTATGAAAACGTTTCTAATATTTAATGAATCTTCTTCAAGCACATTTAGCTTATAAGGAACTTTATTGAGAATATTCAAAGTACTTAAATTTTCAACAAGTGAAACATTTCATATTTGACTTTATTTAAACTTTTTTCAGAGGTTAATCTTTATTCGAGAAAGAAACTGTAGATGGAATGTGATATGAAAATGAGAATATTTTAAGGGGAAAGTATGCAAAGCAAATTCGAAGATGGTTTGGGCTACTTCAAACGAATAAAGACTAATCTACTTAATGAACATGAAAGCAATACATTAATTTCATAAATTTGAGCTAAATTCATTTAAGTTTATATTTTCGCGGAATTTCCCTTTTATTTTGTGGGGAGTCATGGTAAGTAATTCAAGAGATTTAGCGCAATAAAAACAAACCGCTCCATTTATATTGAGGAATGCAGCCGATGGCAAAGATGTCACGTTTCTTCATGGAATAAACAATATTATGTTATGACCTTATCTCAAGGTCAACAATTAATGAAGGAAAACTTCATATAATTACAGAAAAAAAAAACATTATTAAAAGCGACCTCAGTTTCATGGTAAAATAAGTACAGCAAAAGGTAATTAAAAACAGATTGAATTTATCAAAAACCATGTAAAATAAAGATGAGGAAAAGGAAACAATTCTCAGTAATGTTCTCAGTCATGAACAATGTTTATCTTTCAAAGAAAAAAAAAACAGCAACTGTTTGAAGCGTCATAATTAAAAAAAAAAATAACAAAAAACAGACAATTGGCGCAATTACTTTGACTTTGGACAAATATTAATCATTACACTAAACGGATAACAATACAAAACAATAGTTTCTATTTCCCAAAGATTTTGAACTATTCGAGTTATCCCAAATGTGGTCAGGGCTATCCGCGTCCACCCCTGCACTGAACCTCAATTGATTCAGTTAAAATGCAACAATCTTTCAGTGAAATGAAAATTATCCTGTGCGGTTTAACTGCGATTTCACAAAGGGTTTAATTTCAAGAAAACGGAATAAAATGTTGATTCCTCAAATTAAGTGGTTTAATTTTTTTCTTGTTCATGATTACTTTCATAAAAATTCAACATTTACTATTTACAACCAGCCAACCAGCAATATGTGGAACACAAATCGTTTTGACCTAAATTTTATCAAAGGGACTTAAAAATCGTTTATTTTGTTTTTTTCAATAATTTGATAGCAATTTAGATCACCTTATAAATTAGCTTCCTAATCATTTATGGTGGAACAATTGCTGATTCGGTAGCATTTTGTTTTAGTTTGAAGTTGAAATTCGATTGAATTGAATGCTTCGTTTGACGTATTTCAAAACATTGTTAAAGAAACTTACTTCAATACAAAAATCCAATAGATAGTCATGCCTTTTGAATGATCTGATTTAAAAGATGTGAATTTTCGCGAAAAATATCACAATTTTCGCGAAGAGTGGCCAAATCGAACGCCAAAACAAGAGTGGCAATTTATGTGTGATATTCCACGAATTTTGCTATCAATATTTGGCATTCGAATACTTGAAGATTGTCGAGTCTATTGGTTGTTATTCTTTGGCTCTTTTTTAGCATTGAATTACTTTGGCCTTGCAACATATTCGCTCATTTATTTTGGTCTAGACGGTCGTTTCATGTACGGAACACGATGCTTATGTCGTATTGGTATCGTTTCTACGGTAAATTTTGATACACATTTATATATCGAAATGTTTAAACATATCGATCGTCCGGACACAGTAGAATCCGTTATAATAAAACAATTTTCTCATGTCATTTAGAGCATCACATTATATGTCAAATGTCTATCATCGGATCGTTATAGATTGCGAATGTTGTTCCGTTTTTCGGGCGATCACATTTCCAAGGACGTCAAAGATTCGTCAGCATTTTCGGAATTATGTGAAGAGAGCATTGAAGGAATGCGTAAATCATATGTAATTTTGGTGCTTGTAATATTTGTATCCAATCTATGCATACCTACGGCATGGTGAAAAGATCACACCATTTGGAACAAAAACACCATTCTTTGAAGAAACTTCCGATGTTGGTTTTGCCTCTGATTTAGTGTACCAGTCATGTATGTTGCCATTCGGTGTTATCTCAACCATTTGCATTGAATTATGTCAATGTATGACCTACAATAGAATTCAACTGTGCGCTGATACCTTCACCTAAGGGTCCGAAGAGATTTCAACCGCTTTAGACACGGAAAAGAAATTCACTATTAAAACACGTGCCCAATTTCGTAATTTTCTAGTGCAAATTCAGGATTTTGATTCGTGAGTAATATTTGATTACTTTTAATTGTTTTATCATGAGAAATAACCAAATCGATAAATTTATACTTTATTTGATTGAGGTATGTTCTGGAATTCTCTGTTGTATTCTATTGGAAAACGTTTCTTGGACCTCCATTGCTTACATTTGGTGCAACATATGGCATATTCTCGCAATGGATTGTAAGACGATCAAAATCAAATCACTTAATCAATCTCTCATAATTGCATGAAACATATCAATTTTTATTTGGAGATAAGTAGCAAACGGTGCCACTCAATGTATTAATTATAAACAACATTCAGTAGCTTGTTTAGTACTCATCTAAAAATAAACACCATTTCACATGACATCGATCGTAAACCATTTTTCTGTAGATGGGCTTTCCGGCTGGATATGGCAATGCCATCGTTTCTTATATTGCGCTATTGGTGCTCTGTTACATGGGCGAAAACATTCAAGATGGAATATTTAATTTGTCAATTTCTCTTTTTACTTTTCTTATCACTTCCTTCTTCGTTCTTTTTACATTTCGACAACAAATGTTGTCAAAAGTGGCCATTTTACAAACGATTTATTACACCTTTTTAGAATGATACAATATGCGATGCACTGACCAATATGTCATGGTATTCATTGCCGTTATCAAAGCAAAAAGACATTGCTCACATGCTTAATCGCATGCAAAACGGAGTTGTTCTCACACAGGTCGGAACTATTCAATTTAAATTTAATTAATTTTTTTTTTGCGAAAATTTATATTTCATTTGTCTTTCTTTCCAACGAACTCAATATTTACAGGGTCCACTGAATGAGCTTAACTATGATATGGCATCAACTGTAAACAAACTCTTTTAATTGCATTTTTTTTAGTCCTATTTTTGTACTAAAATGATTCTTTTTTTCTCCTATTTAGTTAACCAATCGTATTTACTCAACCATTATGTTGTTGGCCAGTTTCGCTGAGTAAATTTCGATAAGAAATGAGCAACGAGTTTTTCTACGTTTTTGGACGGACTTTAATTTTATCAGTTTTCCGTCAACATTAGCTTATATGCTTAAAATTCACCACACTTTTAATAAATTTGTCTTTCAATGTTGAATTGATAAAACGTTGCAATAAAATCTGTTTTTCAGGCAAATCGTTTTGTGGTCGATTTCTTAGAAGTGCTTTTAATTTCAAGCGCTTTTAATTCTTCTGTATGAATTCTATATTTTCGTGGAATTTTCCTTTGACTTTGTGGGAGTAACGGTAAGTAATTCAAGAGATGAAGCTCAATCAAAAAATCGTTCCATTTGTATCCCGTGTGCAAAAGTGTGGCTTAGAATCAGTCAAAAATAAATGATTTTAGTTGACTATAGTTGGTCTAATCATACAGCGCTATAAGTATATCTTTTTGCATTAACGTCAATGTCATGTTTTCATGTTCTTCATCTTCTTCTTCTGTAAGTATACACACAGATGCCGAACGGAAATGTATCGAAGTGTGCCCATTGCTATTGAGCTGCATGTGACATTTGCATATCTATGCGTGCGTCATTTTTCGAAGAAAAAGAACATGAATTCTAACATTCAACGAGCGACCTATGGATCTAATCGATCAAAGTTGATCATGTTTCATGCAAATTTTCGAATCCGTTTAAATACAACCGACAGTTTTCAGTGAAAACTTTTCACATGGGATTGTCAGCCGACTATTTTCACATGGGATTGAAGTATGCAACCAATAATGGAGAAAACACGTTTCTTCATGGAATAATATCTTACTTCAAGGTCAACGTTGTGATGAGACGTAGACAAACAAACAAACACTTTGCATAAATACAAAAAAAGTTATTAAAAGCGACCTCGGTTTCTTGGTAGAATGATTAGCGCAAAATGTAAATAAAAGAGAAAACCCCATAGAAAGCATCAAAGATCATATTTACATAAATATGAGAAAGAAAACAATTCTCAGTTATTTACAATGTTTATCGTTCCATGAAAAAAACCGTTGTAACTTGAAACGCCATAGTTAAAAGAAAGAAAATTGGCGCATTTACCTCGACTATGGAAAAATATTGGTAATTGCACTGAACCCTAATTAATGCAGTTAAAATGCAACATCTTTCAATGAAATTGAAATTATCCTTTGCCATTTAACTACTTTTTCAAATGTACTTTCATTTTACCACACAAAGGATTTAATTTCAAGAAAAGGAAAAAAAATATCGGCTCCACAAATTAAACGGTTTATGTTCATTTGTTCATAATTACATTCATAAAAATCCACATTTCATATTTACAATCAGCAATGTGTTGAACACAAATCGTTTTGACTTAAATTTTTATCAAAGGGACTTAAAAATCGTTTTCTCTGTTTCCTTTGTTTTTAATTTTCAATAATTTGATAGCAATTTAGATCATAAATGAGTTTTCTAATCATTTGTGGTGGAACAGTTGCTAACAAGCCGATTCGGTAGCTGGTTGTCTTAGTTTGTGGTTGAAATTTGATTGAATCGGATGCTTCGTTACTAACGAATCGGTGGACGTCTTTCAAAGAATCTTACTTGATCACAAATAACGATCGTGGGCAAATTTCAATCTGAAGTGAATCCTAAATAGTCATGCCCTTTGAATGGGCTGATTTAAAAACAGGGAATTTTCGCGAAAAATATCACAGTTTTCGCGAAGAATGGCCAAATCAAACGCCCAAAACAAAAGTGGTGTTCAAAAATTTATGTGTGATATTCCACGAATTTTGCTATCAATATTTGGCATTCGAATACTTGAAGATTGTCGAGTCTATTGGTTATCATTCTTTGGCTTTTTTCTTGTAATTTTAACTTTGGCCTTGCAGCTTATACAATCATTTATTTTGGTCGAGACGGTCGTTTCATGTACGGAACACGATGCTTATGTTCAGTTGGTATCGCTACTAACTCGCTTGTAGGGTGAGTTTTCGTTCACATTTATATCGAACTCTTTTTTTTATTTAAAAAAAAACTATGATTTGAGGTAGAAAGACAAGATCCTCTGGGCACATAAAGTAGAATTCGTTTTATTAAAAAATGTTTTCATTTTATTCAGGGCGTTACCTTATACGTAAAATGTCTATCATCGGATCGTTTTAAATTGCGAATGTTGTTCCGTTTTTCGGGCGATCATATTTACAAAGACGTCAAAGATTCGTCAGCATTTTCGGAATTATGTGAAGAGAGCATTGAAAAAATGCGTAAGTCCTACACTTTTGGTGATTGGGATATTTGTATCGGTTACATCGGTCATTATTGGACTAATCTATGCATACCTGCGACATGGTGAAAAGGTCACACCATATGGAACAAAAACACCATTCTTTGAAGAGGATTCCAATCTTGGATTTACCTTTGATTTAGTATGTCAGTCATGTTTGATGCCATTCGCTCTGATTGGAAACATTTGCATTGAATTGTGCCAATGTATGACCTACAATACAATTCAACTGTGTGCTGATACCATCACCTTAGGGTCTGAAGAGATTTCAACTGCTTTAGAAACGGAAAAGAAATTCACTAATAAAACATGTGCTCAATTTCGTAATTTTCTCATGCATATTCGTGAGTAATATTTGATTACTTTTAATTGTTTGCTTTATTTGATTAAGGTATGTTTTGGAATTTGCTGTTGTATTCTATTGGAAAACATTTCTTGAGCCTCCATTGCTTACATTTGGTGTAACATATATGCCATATATGGCATATTCTCGCAATGGATTGTAAGACGATTGAAATCAAATCAATTTATCAATCTCATAATTGCATGAAATATATATTTTATTTCGAGATAGATAGCAAACTTACCATTCGATATATTTATTACAAACTAATGTTTATACTTTAACATTTAGAAGTTTATTTAGTACTAAATCCAAAATCAACACCGTTTTACGTAACATCGATAATTTTTTTTCCGCAGTTGGCTTTTCCGGCTGGATATGGCAGTGCCATCGGTTCATATAATGCGCTATTGGTGCTGTGTTACATGGGCGAAAATATTCAAGATGGAGTATTTATTTTGTGAATTTTCCTTAACATTCAAACAAAAATATTCATTTCACAAACGATTTATTCACCATTTTTAGAATGATAAAATATGCGATGCACTGACTAATATTTCATGGTATTCATTGCCGTTATCAAAGCAAAAAGACATTGCTCACATGCTTAATCGCATGCAAAATGGAGTGGTTCTTACACAGGTCAGAACCATTCAATTTAACCTTTTAAATTCGCTTTTAAATGTATATATTTTACTCGGCTCTCTGTGGTCGCGAGAACTTTGGTGGCTGTAGCGAATCCAGGCATGAATCTAAGGCTTTGAAAAGGAAAATGATTTTTGCTCACAGCGATCCAAATACATTGCATTTTGGTCGCCAAAAAAATGGAATCACGACCAAAGTTCTCGCGAACACAGTTCAGGCACCCATGTTTCTCTGTGCTATTATCATTATTATTATCATTATTATTATCATTATTCTTTATTTTTGCGGTATAATTATCTAAGTGTAATGATACATGCTGCCATTTGGGCGAATTCCTTTGATTTAACATTTTTCTTTTCAACGAAATCAATATTTAGGGTCCGCTGAAAGCACTTAACTACGATATGGCATCAATTGTAAAAAAACTCTTTTAATTATTTTTTTTGTCCTATTGGTACAAAACCTTTCCTGAAATTGGCTAAAATATTTCTTTTTTTCTCCTATTTAGTTAACCAATCGTATTTACTCAACCATTATGTTTTTGGCCAGTTTCACTGAGTAAATGTTAAATGTTGATATGAAATGAGCAACGAGTTTTTCGAGATTTTGGATATACTTCAACTTGGTCACCATATGCTTATATGCTTAAAATGCACCACACGCAATAAAATTTATTTTAAATGTTGAATTAGTAAAATGTCAAAATATATTATGTTTGTTCAAGCAAATTGTTTTCTTCTAGAAACACACGAATAGGCTTTTTAAAAGATAAAAATAAATAAAACATTACGCCTTCAATTTCAAGCGTTTTTAATTTTGCTGCATGGATTTCATATTGTTTGATTTCAAACGAGAGGTAGTTGATTATGATTACGATTACAAGTGCAACGCACTAACAGAAAAAAAGAAGCATCATTTTTATTCTCTTCATTGACATTTATTCATAAATTCAAATGCGCAGAGATGAGTCAAACCCAGAACAACAACAACAAAAAAATGAATCAAAAAGCGGAACGTTATAAAAAAAGAATGGGCATTCAAAATGCAAAGAAATCAACGGATGAATGATGCTGTGAACTGTTGATATTCATTTGTGATAGGGATATTTCTAATCCAGCAGCTGATCGCATGTAAAATATATGTATTGAGGAACAACATCAACAACAACAACAACAACAACAAAATTGAACTTTATCATATCTCGTATGAGTTTAATTGAAGTTGAACAGCCATTGTTGGTGAGGCATCAGTTTTTCGATTGCATCACATACACGCAAACGCATCAACAATTTGTGTTCACCGTGGAAAATGTCTATGCATAAAAACACTTCACTACTGATGGATGGAACCGAACAAAAAGAAAAAAACAATTCAACAACAACAACAACAACAATAAAAATCGAGTCAAAAACCATTTCCATTTTCGGTTGGCCTCTCTCCGTTATCTGTTCACTTGTCTTTCAAACAATTTCAAATCGAATTTACATTTATTTTATTGTTGCTCTCTATTCTATGGTGTTCTTTCATTTTTCATCGATCGTTGTCGGTGTGGATACATTTTGTTGTCGAATGAACAGCAACAGCAACAGCTAACTGCAACACACACACACACACACAATAGCTTAGAATTTAAAAAAAAAGAACATTTTTCATTTACTGTTTCAGGCAGTCGCTTCTCTCGATGGATAGAAAAACGATAAATCATTCAAAAATGTATTTATAAATAACAAATTATTCATTTATTCATCTCTCTCTGTTCATCTCTCTCACTGTGCCTCTCGCATTTGGAATTTTGAATCCAGTGGCTTGGATAGTGCGCGCATAAACATGTGTACATCAATTTTGTTGCCTGTTATTCTTTATATTTAGATCTCTCTACCAAATGCGATTTGAACTTTTTTTTTCATATTTACGCACATATTTTGTTGTTTGTTCACTCTCTCTATAGATTCGGTTCTGTTTCTCAGCGTACAATGTTTTTTTTTTGCTGTTGACGTAATGGTGGTGTATACATGAATGAGAAACGTAAAGCGACCGATTCGGTCATTTGTCAGTTGACGGAATACGGAAAAATGGTTTGTGTGTGTGTGAGTCTTTCTTCAGTTAATATTGATAAATTTACTCTGCCATCAATTTGACAGACGTCAAAACTTTAACGAAGTGGTTAAATGCTACCAATCAAAACGGTGAAGTTCAAAGGTATACCTCAAAGTCAATTGTAAACAGGCTAAATTGCTGAAAAATTCCGACCTTGCCAATGAAATTTGGTCATCTAGTCTCCGAAAGATTTGAGGTCATTTCACCTGAGCAAACAATCAATAGGTTCACTTGAATTTTGAATTGAGTATATGGTGATTTGACGAACTGGCATACACACAAACACACACCAATTTAATGGGATGCAACGAGGTGCATCCATATTCAGTTGCATTTGCATTCCAATTTTGCTACATTTTATCACTTGCTCAATAGTACTTGAAACTTTTCAATGAGAAATTACTACTCATCGCTTGAGCTTAAACTCTCAATTGCCAGCACATTATGCACATAGACACACACACACACTCAGGTGGGTGTGTGAAATTTCACCGGCTTTTCATCGTACTTAATTTTCGATGAACATTTTCGACGACTTGTTTTCTATTTAAATATTTTGGCAACAAATGCCACTTAGTGTGCATGTGTGTGCGCTTTTCTTTTCATAAAATGCAATTGCTTTTGCTACATCTCTTTCAATAGAGAAAACTTGATTATTTTTGTTTGCAGTGTTGAAGCAGCAGCAGCAACAACAACAGGAAAATCCTCATGCTTGCAAAAACTTAAGTTATTATTTTACTTGACAAATGTGAGCAGATTGTTTGTGCATTGTATATGCACAACATTCGCTATATTAACCCAAAAAGTTTCTGTACATCGTTCGTTTTCAATGTCTATTTTTGCGCTCATCTAACAAAAAGTATATATCAATTAGCTCACATTATTCATTATTATGAAGTGCAATGCTTTTCATCATGCATGCATACGCATTTATGCTATGGCATAACCATGTTTGCAAGCTCTCTCTCTCTTTCTCTCTTTACCTATCCTCCTAATGGCGCGGGGTACACAGTTAAATTGCCAAAAAAGAACACTTTAAGCACACACGGGCTCAATGCTCATTTACTCTTTCTTCTGGTTTGATTATATACATTTTTGCATAGTTTGAGCATCAAAGGTGCTTAATTTTCGAGCAATTTTAAACAAACTCCATAGCAAACACAAATGTCGCTCTCCTATTCAAATGAACTTTGTACACACTATGGTATTTCATATTTCATAATTGCTACATTTCGGGCAGATCATTCGGCGTTGGTAATGCCGGTTTAGTCTGACTTGTTTCCCAATTGCCTGAGTGCACACTTAGTTACACTTACTCGTTCAGGGTGTCAATGTTTCGACAAGAAGATTCACATTGTGACATTTTTGCCCAGTTTGAACTATGGTAACCGCATAAGTTTTTTATTTTGTTAGTAATGACCAGATTAATCTCATTTTTAGCGAATTACTCTCTAAATGATTGCATTTTAAGAGAATCGACTTTAATTTGCATGTTTGTGTCCATTTTTTCTTCTGCAGACTCCAAAAATATCAAATTTGCGATGAAAAGACTGAACAATTTGTGCATTCTGATGAGAATTACTCGTCAAAAACTGAGCGTAAAAATATTCGCATGGAATTGGATTTTTTTTCTGACTTATTTAATATCAACTCCAATGACTTTAAATGATATAATCGTAGCTCGCTCGCTCTCTCTCCCGTCTGAAAATGATAGCAACAGAAAATCATTGACAGAATGCGAGAGAAAAAAATGTATTGCAAAAGTTGTTTATTTGTTGTGGCGATAATTTGAAAAGAAAAAAAAATTCTTGTCTGCTTTATCATCAAGACATCAATGCCATTTCTGTACCTCAATCAGAAAATGCGCGGCTATGAAATTGCATAAAAATTTATTTCAATGGGACTCGAATTTATTTTTGAAAAAAAGGCGATTGAAACGCATCGCACGGGGTAAATTTGGATGATTTGAAGAGAATGAAAGAGAGAAAGAGAGAAAAGCATATGGAAGAAATGTATAAGAAGATAACGATGCCAGCCTGTCCCTTGTGCATCGCAATCACAGTGGAGAAAAAAAATATGTTTCGACGCAAAGCGCTCTTTTTTCGCCAACAAAAAAGAGAGAGAGAGAAGAAACCATTGAGACTCATTTATTTATTCAGTGACATGAGAACGACTGCGTCGAAGAGAGCGCATTCAGTGCCATGGCATTGATTCGATTATAACAAACACATTACATAATCATTTTCCATCAATTGTGTTGTTGTTGGGTAAACAAGTTGCCGAAAAAAAAGTGCGTTGTCGTCGTCATTGTCGTTGAATTTAACATCCAACGCTTATCGAAGAAATTTTGTTATCGCCAAAGAACTGAGTCGGTTTTTTTTATTCTTCAAATATTAAAAAATGGCATTCAATATCGACGTTGAATGTTGAAGATAAGAAAGATGATTTTTTTTTTTAACTTGTTTATCGATACAAGAAAAGTGATTCGGCAAATATCGACTTTCGAACGCAAAAGACAAAACGCAACAACAACAAGAGCATTAAAATTGAGTTGAAACTTGCGAACGTCATTTCACGCGGCAAAGAAGAGACAGAAGAGTGAGAAAAAAAGGAAGCATCGATGAGAAAATAAAATCGACAGGGGAAAAAATGCAAAGTTTTTTTTTGCTGAACGAAACCGAGACCACAAAACTTTATCGCAATTGCAACAACAACAACAACAAAAAAACTGCCAAGATTATCGAACACTAGAGAGTCATAACTCATATTTGTAGTCAATTGTGCAATTCATCGTCGAGCGTGAGCGCGAAATGCTGCAAAAGTGGCAACATTGAAACTTCTGCAGTGTCGCGCTGTTGTGGCCCGGTAAAATGGTGCTCGACTGTTGGATGCTGGCAAAAATGTCGCGCATCGTCATTCAACCATATCGACAGCGAAAATATGTTCGACTTTTGTTAAAACTTCGAGCAAAAGCAAATGCAAGCATCACATTGCAACGTTGCAAACAAAAGACCGTTCGCACAGCACACTGCAATTACATCGTTTGAATGGTGTTCGTCATTCAGCACTGAGCACTGAACACAGTCTCTCACACTCTCTGTGCCGTCTTTTTGTTGTTGTTCGTCCGGATTTTATTCATTTTCGTGTTTGATCCACCAGAGAGACCATTGTAACATCGTCAGCCATACATATTTAATCGAGTGCACTTCGTTTTATGCAAATTTAATTATCAGCCGGATTTTTTGTTTTTTGTTTTTCATTCGTTTGTTCCACGACGCTGAATCCGATGGAGATAAAACTAAGTAGAAAAAAAAGCAGCGAAAACACGGTGATGATGAACAAATTGATCATGTTGTTTCGTGTCATTCGAAGAGACACCGTGTGCTGTCTACCGGCCCATCAACCACCAATTGAAGCTACAAAATTGTAGTTGTTAAGCGACTATTCCGAAGAAAATTGTTTTCAGTTTCGTTTGAAATTTGAAGGTGGGTTTTTGATAACCCATTAGAAGCCCCGGGTGACACCCGATTTTTGAAGGGTTTAAACATCAAAAGACGAATTATTTGAACATTTTGTCGTACGACAATTGAAAAGAGCAGAACCCGAGACAAAATGATTTTCGTTGAATGTCAAATAGGGGTTCAGGTAAACAAACTACTAAGTAAAAATCAAGTCTTCTCACTCCATAAGCTCCAAAAATGTGTCGCATATTTAAAAAAAGGAGAAAAAAAAATGACGAAATCAAACTTTCTCATTGAAAAGATGGGCACACACACACACACACGCTGTAAGAGGCGCTGAACGGTTTGTCCTTTGAAATTCGATCTACTCGAAAAGCGGAAAACAATTGGTATAACCGATTTCTTTTCTTGCCAATGGCATTCGTTTAAAATGAATTATTTTCAATACAATTGAAAGAAGAAAAAAAAATAGAACTTGGGTAACAAAAGGTTACAATCGAGGTAAAAACCGTACACAAAGAAATTGCAGTGTTCAAAAAATGGAGACTTGCTAAGGCATCATTACATTATGCCGCTTTAAAATTACACTTTGATCCTATTAAAGTTGTTATTTTTCTTCGGTGTGTTGCTTCGAGTAGGGGGCCACATTTTTTTGTGTTGCTTTTAATTTCACTCTATTTGTGATATATTATTCAATGCACAATTCATTGTCAGTGCTCATTTGAATGTTGAGTGAATTGGTGTTGTTTGAGCGATGGGCTCAAATCACTCAATCAAAGAAATACACAGGCAGCGACAGTGAAATTTGGAAGAGCGAGAGAGAGATAGCGGGAAGAGAAATGCCATTTTGAAGAATGCATATGGAATTGACTTGACGCGGCAGATGGATACAATCATTTCGGAGTGTGAACGTGATTCGGTTGTGTGCAGTTGCTATGAAGCGAGTCCTTATTTGACTCGGTGTCTCTCTTGTTATCGCTCTTTTCCTCTCCATTATCAACGGCTGAGTTGATTCGCGGCACACACACAGAGAGAGAGACATTTTGCTTTGTTGTTGCTGCCTACCGCCCGCACACCCTTGGACTATCTGTTTTTCAGCCTCAACACAACAAAGTTGAACACGGTTCACAAATCGGTAAGGCAATTTTCAAGCAACCCCATCCGGGCTACTGGCTTGCTTTTTGCCTACGCTCTAACAAACAAAATAAACAGTAATGAAAAAGAGAAAAAAGAGAAGAAAAACAGCAACCATAACAACAACAATGGCAGCGTGCCGAATCGACGTCATTCACAAAATTTCATTAGTGTCAAATTTAATGAAAATTAAATAAAAGATGTCTTACTAATTAATAAAATTTTCCAAATATACGCGCACTCTCGCTTTGCCAATACAATGGCACAATGGGGCTGGGGGGGGGGGGAGGCGATAGGGGACGATAGGGAGAGAGCGATAGAGAGAATGGAGAGTGAATGAGAGAGATGGTGTGTTGATTACCATCACTACCATGATTCAATGGCGGCTATATCGTTTATGTTGCCGGCATTCGGCATCATTTTCCTCATCATAAAACATAATTTGCATTCGCATTTTCAATATATTCATCGGGATTTTCCGCAAGCAATTTTCCAAAAATTGGATGAAGAAATTATTATGAAGGAAATTTTTGTTTTGACATTTTCCAACGGAAAACAACAACATTTCTACAACAACAACAACAGCATTTTTTTAAAACGGCAGAAAACAAGAGCAAAGAGAAATCGTGTGTTGATAGACATGGGAGTAAATGAAAATTCGCCGGTGATGTAAAATGGTATACGCACTATGTTGACTTGGTTGAAGAAAATGCCAAAATTCAATGGTAAAATAGGATAATGATTTCGCATGAGCAGAGAAACCTTTGAAAAATGTCCAACGATAAATTTTTTTCAGTCAAAGTAGTGAAAAAGGCTCCCTCACAAGTTTAAAATTTGTAAAGTATCTTTGACATGAACTAACGAATTTTGTCGCATTGCACACAGTGAATTACGAATAAAAACGTTGCTGATCATTCTAAGACCAGGCTCAATTGCCGATAGATATTTTAACATTTGGTGAATGTTCTCTCTCTCTCTCACACACACACACACACACCCAACAGAACCATTTATTCAAACACTCACTATATTACACAACACATCTATATATTTATTTCGTTTCAATTGAATGCCCAAAAATTCCCGCCTCCACATTGCACATACACACCAGATGAACACGTTCATTACATGAAATTCTCATGCATCGATTTCACATGCATAATACAAGACACATACCAGAAGAAGAAGAAAAAAAAGCCATTTTTGTTATTTATCTACCTATTTGAATTTAAGTTGAAGTTCACATATATATGTGTGTGTGTGTGATGAAATTCTATTTTCGCTTCTTTTTTTTCTTGATTGCAATAGAGCATACATTTGGATGAATGTTGAATGGATGTGCAAACGGACTAGAGGGACGTGAGACGAGTTGAAAGAGCGAATGCGGTATGGAAAAAGCAAAGAGAAGCAAATCGTACATTAATTCCCTAGATAAATAGTGTGTGTGTGTGAAAGGGAGAGAGAGGGAGAGAAAGCGGAGTGTATGACGATGACGACGGATGTGCCATTATTAATGCATAAAATACTCATGTAGTTTGTTTTGTGAGTTTGCCGGGGCGAGTTTGCCAGGGGGTGCCAAAGGTAATACAGGCATTTACATATTACGACGGAAGTAAGAACATATTGTAGTGTTGAGACGATAGAATGAGATATGTATGTGATAGATGCGACACAGACACCAGATACCAGGTTCATTCAGGCTATGGTAACGGTGTGTAATACGTTACCCAGCTCACGTTTCACGTGTGGGGGGGATCGCGCGCAAACAGGCATTTGAAAAACGAGAGAGCTCCACTCTCTTACCCAGGCTAGAAAATTCTGAAAGCCTCAACTAATACGACATCCACCAACCGCCGCACTAAAATGCCGGTGCACATGACGGATTGTGAGCAAATGTGTGTATGAATTACACATAAGCACTCTCTCTCACACACACACACACACGCGCGGTACTTTAAGTCATTTCGGTTCGTTTGCTTAATTCTATTCGTGTTCTCTTTTCTTCTCTTTTTTATGCTCATTGGTTGTAATACGGATGGTGTATTGCATGTTTTAACATTAGTTTTAGTATCCCTCTCTCTCATTTTTCGCGCGATGAAAGCAAAAGATTCAGATGAAAGATCAGGTAAAATACGGGAACCATCCTCCTCCTCTCTCTCCTCCTGAAAAATGAATAATAATAACAATAATTTTAATTTTAATGAGTTCAAACGATGAAAAATCGCATCAGACCAACCGACAACAATATATAGCACCTTTAGCTAGTGAACTATTTGAAAAAAAAAAAACACCGAGCAGCGAACGCAAGAGTGACATGAAATGGAGTAATAAAGAGCTAACGAAAATATTATATATCGTTTGCTTTTGCACATCTCGCCAAAACCAATTACCTAGCTGCACAGCCAAGTCCACGGCATAGCTTATTCGCTTGCCTCTGCCAAAAGCTAAAAACAACATACACACAATAGACTCGTTGAAAAATGACAAATGAACGATGTGACATTAAGACGAGCAAACGAAATGGCGATTAAGAAAACATGATGAAAATGAAACGAAACGCTATAAAACGGAAGCAACAGCGAGAACAAGAGACAGAGACGGATAGAGAGAGAGAGAGAGGCAAAGATAAAGAGAGAATATACGCACGAAAGCAAAATTATAATGTGCGCATTTGAATATTGTGCATGCTCCAGTGTGCACATTGTTCTACATGTGAAAAACGAAACCCAAAACACATTCACACACACACACACACACACACACACAACAATGAATGCGTGTGACGAGAGAACAAGCATAAATGCGAATACAAGCAAGAGAGAGAGAGAGAAAGAGAAAGACGAAAAAAAAACAGATAAAATTAAAGAAGCACAGAATACACTTCATGTACACAAATTAATTTCGGAACATGAAAAATGAAATAAAACAACAGTGCGTTGAACAAAGATGGTGAAGGAGTTTGGCGATGGTGAAGGCGGTACTACAAATAAATGCCGCCTATTATATTATTAATTAGCATATTTTATAAGAAATGTCTTGTTCATCTGGTGGCTGTGTGCCTGGGTTTTTATTTTTTTTCGGTTCGCTTGGTACTCTTCAAACATGTTACGGTCGACTTGGCAGTGGCTCTGACAATTTGTATTTGCTTGGCATCGGAAAATCAGCTCCACATCAAACGGCAGAGAAACAAAACATCAACAACAACAACAAAAAACACAATCTTGGCATCGAAAATGAAGACGCCAAAAGGCAATGAAATGCTCAAACAAATGAGGCAAAAGAGACGACAACAACAACACACAAAAAAACAACACACGAAGAAGAGAGAAGAGAGACACACAGCACAGATAGCCGAGTAATGTCGAGCTCATTTAATCAAATTAACACATTTCCAATTACTACATTTTCTGCTGCGTGCGATCCCCAGTAATAATATCATACACATCCTAACTATTGATGCCGCTGCTGCAGGTGTCGAAGTAATTTACGTTGCCGGCATTTTTAGTTCATTGTTTACACATTGTTTTCAACTCCTTTTTTTTCTCTCAATTTAAAAAAAACACACGAGAGAAAAAAAAGAACTCAATTTCCTCTCTCTTTCAGTTTAGTATTCGTGGTATTTATTAACAAAGTGTATCGAAAGGTGTTACTTTGATTGTTCTTCAGCAGATTCGCAACGGTTTCGTTTCATTGATGCTTGTTTTTTTTTGTTGTTGTTTCGTCGTACAAGGAATTCTCAATGAACAAGATAAATGAAACGAATAAAATACGGCAAATAAATGGGCAAACGCTTGGAATCTCATTGAATTACTTCGACCAACAAAAAAACAGGCATAAATTACCGGCACCGAAGAACAAGACCAAAAGCAAACCCTTTTGATCGATGTTTTAAATTCTTCTGTTAAATGTTGTGTCTGCTTGTTGTTTTTTTTTCGCTTGTCCTGTGTCCTGAGTCTCATTTCTTTGGGTTTGTATTGTTCGAAAACTTGTGACATCCTTTGAAAACTATCACCCCATCGCCGCACGCATACACAATGAGCTTCATTTATCTGATTTGGTTATAATTTTGTTGTACGTTGTTATTCAATCACATGCGGGCATTCATTCAAATCGTTCATTTGCTTACATCTTTAAGAAAAAAGAAACACCGATTTTGTTGCCAATGGCCTTCGGCAAACACCCATAAATGAGTGCAAAATTCTCGAAATGAATCGAAAATAGAATTCAAATTTGTTAAAATTTCCAAATGGCAAAACACCAAATGATTCATTGCGAATGAACATGAGCTTCGACCCCCTTCACAATTGAAATAGAATTTTTTTTTGAAAAATCCTTGACAACCAAAATATCTCCATTTACCAATGCCATTCATTAGATTTTGAACGGTGGTTCAGTCACATTTCAACGATTGCCCATTTTCGAATCGTTGAATTGGATTCAACTTTGTTCAAACATTTTATTTCCGTACCAACGATAGACAAATAAATGGTTTTTTGTTTTGTTTTTCCGCTTGTCACAATTTCGGAAAATTAACGCTTTGCAAACACACTCATGCAGATCAGATAATTGAAGTGTGGCAAAGCGATGGCTTGATTTTAGGGCAACGCAAGCTCAACATTTGTGAAGCCACATTCAAAACAGGCACCGCCGCATAGTGTATAGACGATTCGCGTTAGCATTATCATTTACCATCATCACAAAACTACATGCCCATATTTGATTTTGAATAAAGAATCTTGAGCAGGGAGATATGCTTAGCCGAATTTAGACAGCAACAAAGTGTGTGTGTTACACACAAATAAGAAAATATACGAATTTGGCGAGACAACAAAAAAAAAACACGAGACATAGAACCATTCTTGTCCTAAACTAAAGTGAAAAAATTCCACAGGAACCAAACCAAAACGACTTGCGTTCAACTCTCGTGTTATTTTTCATTGGCAACAACAACACCAAAATAACACAAAAAAACGAATAGTATCCCAAATGTATAATTGTGTGCAAGTTGTGTAAATTTCAGTTTTGGAGTCTGTGTTGTGCGTGTGCTTCGTTGCAAAAGCGCACATCGAATTATAATCTGGTTTTGTTCAAATTGTATACATTCGAATCGATGGAAAGCGGCAAAGAGGCAAACGTTGATAGCAACGAAATGGAAGTGAGAGATACGGTTACTTTTGGATTGTCACTGGTGAGGTGGTAGGCTGTGCTCTTTTTTTCCATTTCGTGTGTGTGTGTATGTGTATTATTGGATGGAATATGCGTGTAAAAACCAATTTGCCTAACGAGAAACATCGGTTTCGGTGTTCAGTTCACGGCGAATATTCAAACAATAGAATATCCGTGGCAATGGCGAGCGGGACGGGGAAAATGATGCGACGAGAGAAAAGAGCCGACCAAAAACGAGCAAATTAAATTAGGTGAACCCTATTAGCCTGCCGATGCGATATCAAAGGAATCGAATTTAACTAAATTTTATTAGTTTCGTTTGTTTTTTCATCCATCGTCGCTTCTCTTGCTTCTCGATTTCGGAAACTCGGAAAATAGGTAAATACCATGAGCACAGAAAGTATTCATGTTATCCCCGTGTTAGTTCCGTGTTTCGGTTTGTCAAAACGTTTATTCATTCAATTCAAACATATTACATTGCAAAGGGTAGCCCGGTGAGGCCGTTTCTTCAAATAGACATAATGGTTTGCATTCATTGTGAAGACCCGAAGAGCGTTTGAGATAGACGAGCCGGAGAGCAGAGCCGGAGAGAAGAGCAAGGGCAGAATCTATTACAGCAGCAGCAGCAGCACCACGTTGAACAGACACACAGTGAAAAAAGAGGAAATTAGGAATGCGATGATGACAACAATGAACGATAACGAATGGATCCATCAGCCAACTGTTTAAGTCTAAATAAATATATCGTCGTTCGCGTAAATTATATAGCCATCAATTTTAAAGGCAAACAGCAAATTGTAAGCCGACGAGATGGTACGGTATTCAGTGTTCACTCTCTCTCGTCTGTCTTTCTTCCACATCCTTTTTTGTCATTTCACCGAAACATGGCATATTTATTTTTCACGTGTGTGTTTTTCGGTATATATTTGTGAATGTGCGCGATGTGCGTTCGTTTTGTTGGTATTCGAGTGGCTGGTTGTTATTGTAACTGCTCGATTCCGTTTTTGCTGTATGTGCTCAATGTGTGGTAAAAGATCCCGTTCATTTTTATGGTTATTACGTAATTTATAATAGATTTTTCCACAGCATATAATTTGGATTATGACCCATATATAAAATGAGCAGGAACAAATTTACATTCAATCGAATGCACAAGTGACAAAGTCAACGAATGTTTTTCTCGTTTGTCGTTTGCGCAATTCACTTTTGTGTCTAGTGGAAAGAATACACACACACTAAGAGCGATTGACACTGTCAGCAGCATGATTTGTGCTTCAAAACACACACACACACACAGCTATGTATTGTCATCAGCACATTTACGAGCCTCCAATTGTTCCATCGTGTTTCATTTTGTGCAAAAATAATTTGTCCATAAACCACATCGCATTTTAATCGTTTTTACCATTAAAGTGAACGAAATGAAAATTTTTCATATTATTATATACGATCATTTCGGGCTGGATGGGTTTTTTGGTTTTATGGGTGTGCTCGATCTATTTTCCCTTATGACTAGAAAAGTTGTTTGGGTAATCTTGGTGTTTTCGCTCCATTTGAATCGGCAAACCAGGAAAAGAAAAGAAACGAAACGAAACGAAACGAGAAAAAAAACACCGTGTCGATTGTATATTGCGCACTTTGGCTCATGCCAAAACCTCTTGTCTTTTGCCGTCGTTTTGCACCGGATTCATGAATATGATGTAATTTTAGGCTCATAAAATAAATGTTTTGATGCGCTTATTTTGGCGTGCACCTTGTTAAGTGTTTGAAAGAGCGCACATAAAAATTATCGCCCAAGCAACAACAACAGCAACAGCAACAACAACGAAACAGCACACTGAACGAGCATTTATTAAACGGATCCATACACAAATATTCTCAACTGCAACCGGAAACGAATGAACGAAAGAGTGCTTGAACACGCGCAACGTGTACAAATTAAGCCATAAGAAATGTTTAAGCAAAGACCTATTTGCGATGAACCAAATCATAAAGTGTCAGCCATAAAATATTCTGTGTGTGTGTTTGAGTATGCAAAAATTACAAAAAAAACCGGAGCACCAACAAACAAGTTTTAGCGCAATGAACAAGAGCAAACAACATCGACTCACATTTTTTTTAATGCATCATATCAAAAAATGACGAGCTATTTATCCAGGCCAAAGCCAAAGCTAATGCCACCAAAATAATCATAATAACAACAAAAACAGACGAAATACTTGCTGATACCTGTAAAATATTCACGCTAAAAATGGCTAAATACACAATTCGTGCTCTTTTTTATGAGGCATATTTTTGTTTCGTTTGAAGTGGTGGATGTTTATTGTAAAAAATCTGGCTTTAACTAGCCTATAAAACCGTCTAGTGAAATAGACAAATCCGCCTATTTTGAGCCATATTTCCCTGCACAGAAATTGCACTATTTCAACATCATTATCATCACTGACCGAGTTTTTTTTGTTGCTTAATACGGTTCAAATGATTTTTTCATTCACTAAACCACGTATTTCAATGAAATATAAACACTCTTTCCCTCTTTCGATACTAAATTGATGTTTTTTATTCATCATTCCTGCTATAGATAGGACTATAGACTCTGTTGCAATGTTTTAACCCCTTTTTTGTTGTTGTTGCTGCTGCTGAAACCATTTTTAATTCGGCTCAAACTATTTCAATAGGATTGAATCAATACTTGCACTTTGTATAATCGATTGCTAAAAATGAGGTTTGTATGTAGTGTTCATATTCATTGCTCATTGCTCAACCAAATGCGGATTTTAGCCACATTCAATGCACTGAAAGCGAAAATCATTTCAATTGAATGACTTCAGTGTGTGTGTGTGTGTTTTTTTTTTCTTCTTCTCTCTCTCTCTGGTTGCCATCAACATTCATCCATTTTGTGAATATAATAGAAACATTTCCGGGCTTTCCGTTTTAACGGCATCGTCATCACCATTTTCATCCCATTGTTTTCGATCATTCACTCTAATGACCAAAAAGTGCATTTGGTACATACAATCGAAAGAGAAAAGAAGCGGAAGAGAGAGAGAGGGAAAGAGAATGAAAATGAGGACACTGGAACTGGAACATAATGCACAAGCACGATTTTATAGCTGAAATCATATTGTATGAAATCCAATGGTTTTTTTTTTGTTATGAACAATAGGCAATATCCAGCGATTGAATGTCAAATCAAACGATAGAATTATATCTCAAAACGCAATTAACACAAAAATCGATTAAATTTTTGCACGACTTTATTTTAAATCGAACGTTTTACAATTGCAAATTCAATTTTGAATATTAACCATATTAAGTTAACATGAACTGGTGTCTTGAGCCAGAACTCCAGACTGAAAGTAAATTGTTGATCTCATGGGGATAGACACGGTCCTATTCTATGCTAGTTTGGCTATTGTTTTCGATAATTTTGCTAATTTCGCTAATTTCGCTAATGTAAATACTATGTCTCTAATATTGCTATTTTGGTCGTTGTTGTCTCGCAATATACACACAAACCCTCCATAAGAAATACACACAAAGCATACTGTGCGTGCTGTTTGTCCGCGTGCGCCTCCTTCTGAATGAGGCGCACGCGCACATTTCGAGAATGCAACACACAGAAGCGAAGGTTTCAGAGCATATTTCGTTGTTTATGGCGATGTTAATATCGCTAATTTGGCTATTTTTCTCTAGTTTTCTGTCATAAATACTATTTTTCTATTGGTGTCTTTCCCCATGGTTGATCTATTTAGATTTTGGCTCTTTTTTTGTGCATTAATCAACGAATATAGAATTGCTGGAACCTCTTTGAAATTACGCAGTTCTAAATGAGTTTCATCAAAAGTTAGACCAAGTTAGTCAACAATTTACATAATTCCAAATTGTTGTTTACATAATTCTCAAAATTCGTTGTCTGGTCGATTTGATGAAAAAAAAATTAGCGTAATTTGCAGTTTTCAGAATCAACTACGAATAGAGTACAGTCTCTAAGGGCGAAATTGCTATAATTATACAAAACAGAAAACGACTACTTAAAATAATGGCAATTCGTTTTTGGCCTACGGAATGGTCGATTGGTTGATTTAGTTGAACCGACTATTTATTGAATGCTAAATTCAAATGCAGACATGATTAAAACTCTTCGAAACTCTCTCTCTCTCTCTCTCTCTCTCTCTCTCAATGAGAGAATCTCATTGACAATTTGTATTCGTTGTGTTCGTGCCATGTTCATGGCATTGCCATTTACACAAATAATTCCAAATTAGAAATATAATTTGTCAGACGACAGGACATTTATTTGATTAAAGAACCCCTTCATTTTCGGAATGGTGCTAAAATCGAACACAAAAGAAAATCCCCGGTAGCTGAATGAAAATCGTTTAAATGAATTTTATCCGGTGTAAAGCGTGCAGTGATGATGATGAATGACAATTGGTACATCGAAAGTGGTTTTAATATTGAATTCCATGCCGAATTTTTTTTCGGTGATAGCTTTTCGAATTGTACGCGAATTCAGTTGGAATCGTTGTCACGGCATTTGTGATTCTGTCTGATGTTCAACTGCAAACTGCAAGCCCGTCGATGGTATCCGTTCGATTCGTTAAATCTTCAAAATTAGTCACATAAAATGCGTGATAGTGTATTCTCTGCACGAATTGATCCGTTTTTGGTCAGTTTCACTTTCTCTATCTCATTTCATTTCATTTGAAATACCGGAAATTCGTTGGCAATGTCGATACAGACCGCATCCGAATGCGTGTGTGTGTGTGTGTCTCTTCACTTTGATCCCGTTGCGAGTGAAAATGGCAAATTTTGTGACTAAAATAATAAAAGAGCCGAACATAAATTGAATACACCGTGGAAAATTGGGTGTGCAACGGCAAAAGTAAGTCAAATGATGGCCAAAACACACACACACAAGCACAAAAAAACCAAGTTAAATTCCAACTGCGTATGAAATATGCTCTTGTCGACACCCATCCAGCACTCTTAATTACGGGTTTCTATTTGTCGATAAATAATAATTCTTTTTTTTTCTGCTTCTCTCGTTGTTCTTGCTGCATGTCATCTGCAGTATGGTGAGCGGTGTGTCAGAAAACTCCGGCTCAAGAGAGAGAATGAGTCCTCATACCTCCTGAACCTCTCGATACATGATTTAAAATGTAATAAACAGGAATACATCCAATAAAATTGTAATAAAACACATCAAACAGAACATTGTACATGTGTGTACACCCGAACAAAGGAAGCGGTGGTGGCGGCGAACGATGTGACGACACAAAGAACACATACATGACGGAAATGTACGAGCAAAAATATATATCTAAAGAACATTATAAAAGTGTGTTTAATTTCCAAAGTAAAAAAAAAAAGAAAGAAGTAAAACAGGGATAAATGGGGCACCATTGAAATTGGAATCGGCATCATGCTCTTGAGAGCGAAACGGAGATTGTAGGGCCTATAATTATCGACGTGACGATTGATTTCGGGCATTAACATGAAAACCGAGAATAAAAGATCAGTATGCATGTTGCACTGCCAATCCAATAAAATATGAAACGATAATGGTAGAAAGCCAAGAGACTGAATGCAAAATGAAACAATTGGCCATAACAAAGGCCATTTATTTCATTTTTGGGATGGAGAAAAAAAATAAATACATTTATTGGATAAATGTTGTTGGTTCGCCGGTCCGAATTGCCACTGTCAACTGGAGGTAAGAAAATGTTTGTAGCAATGTGTACAACGATTAAAATGGTCGGGGAAAAAATATGTATTAGTAAAATGATGAGCGCAAATGTTTAGATGCACCAGTCGTTTGACGCCGTTCTTCCTCGACACACACACACACACAAACGCACACGTTCGTTTTCTATCGAAATCATCAAACAAGCATAAGGGTTACCCCATGAAACGGTCCATAAAAATTATAACGCATTGTAAAGAGAATGCGAAATCGTCGAGTGTAACACAAAATTGAACAAATATTAGCCGTTCCGCACAAAAATCGCCTAAATAGCCTTGAACATACAGGCACAACACATCAACATGTTGATCCTGTTGAACTGTTTTACCATGATCTGCTCACACACACACGAACACTCTCAAGCTGTCTCTTTCTATCACACCAGATCCAACCCATGTGTCAAATGCATGCAACATTTTGTGCTGAAAATGTCGAAAACCATGTAATAAATAATAAGCAGTGCCGAACAACAACAACGACAACCAACCAAAAACATTAAAGTTTGAATCGTGTGTTCGAATGTGCTGGCTGCCGCACACTACACAACCAAACCGTTTGATCATAATTTTTGCGTAAATATAATCTTGATGAGATGAGGTAAAAGAGGCCGATAAAACAGGAACAACTAACACATTCCGAAAAGAATCCCAACTGAATATTACACAGCCCAAGCAAAGAGAACCCGAACTGAAAAAAAAAACAAAATGTAACCAACGCACCAAAAACGACGTGACGCTGGAATATAAGAAAAAAAAACGGGCAAGAGAGTGCAAGATGTGGTGAATTGTGTTAAGAGTGTGTGGAGTATTTTTTTTGTTGTTCAGGAAATGTAAAAATAATTGCCTAATTTAGGTGTCAAAAAATTAACACTTCAAGCTGTGAGCTCAGTTTGGTGTGCAACAATGGCGCTGAATCTTTCGCATTGCGTCAAATAATATTGAATTGCTTTTGCCTTTTTATTTCATTCGTATTCTTTGGCACTTTTTTTATCCACTCTCTCTCTCTCTCTCTCTCTCTCTCTCTCTCTCTCTCTCTCTTCTCTCTTTTGCTCTCGTCTTATTTTCCCCGTTTTATTCCTGTCTTTACATGCGTTTTTTGTTTTGTTTCTTCTCGTATCCAACAAATTTTTTTCTGTTCACTCTCTTCGGTTCGTGTGTTAATTCGTCTTATTTTATTAGTACTTTTTGTTCATATTCTGGCCTTTTTATTGTTTGCTTGCCTTGTCAATCTCTGACGTGTAAAACGATTCCAATTTTCGGCACAAAGCCGAAATATTATTTTGTTGTGTGAGACTGAGCATTGTTAAATGATATATGCAGTCTGTATTCTGTCTTTCAGTTCTCTTATGCTTCGGTTCTTGTTTGGTTTCGCTGGTTTTTTTTTTCCTCTTCTCAGAGGTAATAATGTAATTTGATTGCGCCTAATGTGTGAAAGTTGGCAGTGGTTGATGCACTCAACATGAAAAAAAATGGTAGAGGAATTAAAAAAAAAGAGACGCAGTTTAAGTGATTTTTATTGGTGGAAATGAATTAAAGCAACAACACAACGCATTGTACGGAGGAAAAAAAACCACGCCAATGTATCGCGGTGCTGAAAAAAGGTGCTGCTTAACGAAATACTTGTTAGGCCGATGCTGATCGTTCTGCTGGTTGTTATTGCTGTGTTTTGCTCTCTTTTGCTCTCGAATATTTTTGTTGGCACTAAAATCCAACGGAGCACATATTACAGACGCTTATTATTTCACACTTCATCCATGTCAAGCGTTAAATAATTTTCGGGCGTACACTCTTCCATTCTCGTTATTGTTTCGTCGTCTTTTCACGCTGATTATTTTGGCCAAATAAATGATTCTTTTTTCCAACGTATTCTCTCTTGATTCACACTCATAAATCGATTTTGATTGGGTCAAAAAACAGCAGCAGCAACAACAACATTTCTGAAAGAACCATTCCATTTGTATCCAAAATCCAAATGATGTGCCAAATGAACAGAATAAAAATTCCATTTGTTAACGAAAAAATTCAATTGCGCATATGCTTTTTCTGTAATTCTTCAATTTTTAGAACCATTTGATCGATTGCCACAGGGATCACATATCAAATCAAATAATCATTAGTTGAAAAATTTTGACAGCACCTCAAACAAATCGAAATATAAAAGAACGAGCACAACAACAACCGAAATGGGAAATACAAAAAAAGAAGAAGAAGAAGAGAGAAACGGACGAGAGACAGAGAGAGAAATGCTCACCGAAAAATTAGTGTGGCACTTTGGTGTGTGTCTCAATGATAATAATATAGAATTATGGTATTAGGCTTGATATTTGATCGATGCCGATGCACACGATCTGTCAGTTTGATAATTATCGGTGTGTGTGTATGTGTGCTCGCTGTTGTTCTCTGTGCAATGTGTTTTTGTTGGGTGCGGAACATCAGTTAACATTGATGCCCATTGATTGGAATTCAATTTAGGCACAGTCTGTCGTTTAATACCATCGTTATCATGCTGCACCAAAAATTGCAGCAGATGAATGCATCAGCACACACACACACACACACACACATACGGGAAGAGAGACACCGCAAACCTTTCAATAGATCGATTTGTTTCAATATTTATTCACTTTGTCAGTGAAAATATGTTTCGAGGGATGTGGTTCGACATTTGCACGCGACACATTAATTAAACTAAATTTTTGGATCATATCCAATCATCATCCTCATTTTTACATCAATTCCAATGCGTTTTTTTCCCATCCGGCATCCTTTCAACACATTAAACACATCATTCGCAAAAATACGGCAAATAATTAATTCCAATTCAGTCATCATTATTTTTTCGTTTGGCTGAAAAATGTTAATTGATAATTTTTTTTTGTTGGTAGTTGGTTCGTCTGTTGACGTTGAAAGTGAATCCAATGAGCCGACGACTGAACAATGTACGAACGAATCGGAAAGAAAACAGAAGCAAAAAAAAAACAGAGTGAACATTTGTTGCAGTGTGATTTAGGTTTGCTGCTGTTGGCCATTTGCAAAAGTCGACAAATTTTTGACAATAATCCAGATTTAGTCTGCTTGCTTTTCGGATTTGTTGGAACGTTTTTCTGTTTCTTTCACTTTGTTCTGTGCACAAGTTAATTGATGACGCATTTTTCGGTGGGATTTGAAAACTTTAAGACAGTTTTTGGAAACAGTGGTTTCAGAAACACCGACTGTTTCACTTTAAACTGACAGTTTTGTTTGGAAATTGATAAGCAACATGCAAACTCAAGAGAAAGAGAGAGAAAACAACCACACACACTAAATACCAAAAGTCAACACGAAAAATGAACAATCATTAGAAAATAACAAAGTTAAACCAGACCAACAGTTCGTTGCATGTTTCAGGATTTAATACCTGAAAGAGGATTTCATCAAGTTTTTTTTTCTGACATTTTCTTTACTTTTTTTGTTGTTGAGAAAAGGAACATAGAGAAATCTGACATGCATTTGACAAGGTGATAATTCTAGGATATTTCATTTTTTTGATATGTATCAACAGTTTAGAGTTTTCTGCATAATATTTTAATCCAACATCAAAACTGCAGCACTCACACAAAAAAAACGGATAAATATTATTTATGTCCATTGTTAAGTTTCATCAACAACAACAATCGGAAACTAAATGAAGAATGAGAGTGAATATTGTCAATTCATTTGTGTTGAAAATGACTTTTTCATGAATGAAAATAAATTAATCGCATTTTAAGTTAAGCCTTTTAAGGTGAAATGATATGATGAAAAAAGGCAGCTGCCTAATGCTAATTGACTTCGGATGACTTTGTTAGCGAAAACCACGAAATTGAAATTTTTTTCTGTTTTTTTTTTCTTTTTTTTTGAATTATGCTGTTTCTTTGATGTTGACGATCAAAAAGACCATTGAATACAGGCTTTACAATTCTTTTATATGGGCAAACGTCACACAATTTATGCAATGAAAAGAAAAAAAATTCGCCTGTCTAAAATTCGCTAGAATTTATCGCACAATTTGTTTTTTTTTGTTGCCATAATCTTCATTTTGATCTTTGACCCAGAGCAATTGATTCGCATCAAGAAACGCAGCAATATTCCAGAACGAAATGTGAATAAATAAGCGCAACTAAATACATTCATATAGCAAATAACAAACAACCGTTTTGAACAGTTAACAGTGGAGTTTAACACATCAATCTAAACCGGAGCCACATACACATTTTCGGTGGAAACATTGAAATGAACTCTCGATCAGTTTCGCTGGCCACTTAGCAAAGCATTGAAGAATTTATGCCTGTCCAAAAAGCATGTGTAGCGATCATGATTGATTGATCATGGTTTTAGCTTCTATGTGCCGATTTTAGTGCGTAATAAATGGAACCAAGTGTATAAACAGGCCAGAACCAAGTAAGACAAAAGCAACAATAACAACAAAAAGATGCATATCTCATGATATTAAAGCATTTGGCATGGTTTGAAACGGTTTTTTATTTCAGTTGCCTGAGATGGGCTGACCATAAAGTGTATTGCTTTCACCAGAAGCAGTTGCAACGAATGAATTTGTGTTCAAGAATCAACCAGAAAGAAAAAAAAAACCATAACAGCGCATCGCAGCGCATATTCCGCATTTCATTACATATTTCGAACAAATTACCCAATTTTTCCTTATCGTTGAATTCCACGGGGTTTTTAAGTTGCGTTGTTCAGTATGTGTGTGTGTGTGTGTGTTTTTTGCCTCTTTCTCTCCTTTCGTTCAGAAATATATCATTTCTTGGTAGCATTTTTCATATATGTTCCAAAGCTGATTATGACCACGTAATGACATGGATGGTCTCTAATGAGTATAACACGTCACATGCACAGACAAATGCCCATTCGTCGCGTTAATCACTTGAACGATTGCAATGCTTAAAGAACCACTTAAACAGACTAAATAGATCTCGTCAAGCCAATTGGTATTGGATTGCTGGTTTGCGCGGCCACATCTCAACTTGAGATTCTCAAGACAGAGCAGCAGCAGCAAAAAAAAAATGAATAATGAGAATACATATGTGTGTTTTTTCTTTTATTCATTTCAAAACAAATAGGTTTTTCTCTCATTTAATTCTCGTGTTCGGTTCAGTTTCTTTTTTTGTTGTTGTTGTTCTTCCTTTTGTCCTGTGCAATTGCTTTTCGTTTTGCTGGTAGCTGTGGGCATCTTTTGTATTTATTTCGTCGCATTCAGTGCAAATACCAAGTGATTATCACAATTTTCATTTGTGCCAATGCTCATTTTTCCCCCTTCAATAACCAACCATACACTCTGTGTGTGTTTGTGTGTGTATCGTTTAATTTATACAGTGATTGCCAATTGCTTTTGCTTACGCTTGCAAATTCGCGAAACATCATCTAATCGGGTATTAAAATTGTCATCTTTTTTAACGCGAAACAACCACTAATGCGCACTCTTGTTTAGCAAATGGTTGCACCGATTTATCATGTCCGATTTGTTAATTTCATATGCAGCATTCTCATTTTACATTTAACAACGGCAGCATCTCTCGTTTTTTTTTTTTTTTTTGATTGCCATTCACTTACAGGCAAATGAGCATAAAATATAATAATAAGAAACACACAGAAAAACTTAAGGCGCTTGGAATGCGCTTTGCCAATCCGACAACTGAATAATGATCATTTGATCGTAATCATTGCTGCTGTTAACTGTGATAAATTTCGGCCGAGATTTGAAATTGTTGTTGTTGTTGTTTTTTCTGTTGCTTCGAAAATGGGCGGTGATGATGTTATTCATTTGTTGAGTGTTGTTATTTTTGTTGTTGTTTTTTTTTTCGCTGTTGTCGACCAAGTTTAACACAATTTTATCTGTTGATCGACGCCAATTTGGTTTGTGCCAACCGAAGGATTTCAATTCGTTTGAACATGCGCACGCCAAATAGAACGCAGTACACAATAACGCAGTAAGATTTGATTTTTATCACATCGCCACCAGAAACCATATCACATTGTTGCATCTCCAGCGGAAAGAAAACGAAAATATGACATTGAATAATGAATTGTTCATTTTTAACTCTTGAAATCCCACTTTCAACGAGACAAATGTGTAACACACGAGAGAAAACAAGAATCTCATCTAAAATGCGATATTTTCTGTCAGTTTTTCTCCACTTTCAATTCGTTTCACTTCTTTTTTTTTCTCGTTCGTTTAATGAGTTTTAATTTTAATTAGCATCGACTGTGAAGTGTTTTGATGTGAAAACAATTAGCGTTATTTTACTATTTCCACCCAGACACACACACACACACAAGACTTCTGCTCAAGCAATTTGAGTCGCGCGGGAGTGATTCCAGTGCTTTGGTACTTTTAACACAATAAATCATTTTCCACGATCATTACATCATTAGCAGTGAAAAATAGCGATAGTTGAAGCGAGCGAAATGAACGAGTGTAGACCAGCCAACAAGTCAGAATATTGCCGGTGATTGGTGTTTTTTTTTATTATTCATGTGTGTGTGTGTTTTTTTTTCTCTCTCGAAAAAAAATTATATCGTTTGCTTAGAATCGCCGTAAAAACAGTGCACGTTCATTCGTTTTCTTGTCTCTTCTATAGTCATTTAGTTTCCATCGAAAAATAAAAACAACACGAGCAGAAGCAGCAGCAGCACACATTCAGTTTGCCGATAAAATCAATCCGATGGCGCATTCCAAGATATGCTTCACTTTTTATGTTCATGAATGCGCATCCGAAACGAAATGAATAAAAAAAAACAACAACAAAAAAAACAGTCAAGCATAAAATGAGCTAGAACTTAGCAAAGTGCTTTTGCATTTCGAGACGAGTATGGAAAGAAGGCACGTTTGTTGTGTCTATATCTTCATCGATCCGATATTTTGGAATCGATTTAAACAACAACAAAAAGAAAACAACAACCAAATCATTCGACCGGTTGTCTTCTGTTGCCATTTGGTGTCTGTTCCTGCTGGCCATCCAATGATGCGCTCTCATATAAACTTTTTATAGTATATTCGCCTCGGAGTTCACTTAATTGGTGTAGGAAAAGTGTGTTTGCTTTCCGATTTGTTTATGCAATGGCAATCGAAAATCGGAATCGCACCATCATCATCTATTGCGCGGTTTTTTTTGTGTGTGTGGATTCAATGTTGACCGTGTGTCGGTGTCGCTGCTCAAGTGCGTCTTTTAATTCACTAACAGTGTGCCGTCATCATATCTATCCATCCATCTCGATAATCGATGGAATAAGCAACGAAGCCCAAAGAAACCAAGCAACATCGAAACACAACAAGAAATCAACAAAACGAAGAAGAAGAAAAAAAAAATACACTGAGCACACCACAGAGCAACAACAAACCAAATGAGTTATTCACTTGGTTAATTGGATCTGTTTGCCACATTTATTGTGGCACGTTAATGGATAAACGGATCGGGCTAGTAAAATCAAGCGCACACAATCGACCGTACAAGACGAACTACTTTAAATCCATGGAACAAAGAATGTTATTTTTTGTGTGTGTTTTTTTTATTCGAGAGAGAGAGAGAGAGAGAGAGAGAGAGAGAGAGAGAGAGAGAGAGAGAAAGAAATAAAAAGCATACGCACTCTGCGATTAACGACAACATACACACAAAAAAATGTATATAGTTAAATCAGCGCGCGAGAGAGCGATAAACACATTTAGATTAAAAAGATTTTTTATTTTAGATAATAGTAATTATAAGGTCTATTTTTCTCTCTTTCTCTCTCTGTCTCTCTCTTTCTTACTCTATAGTTTCACTCTCATGCATTGCTCGCTATTTTATAATACAACGTGCGATAGATCGCGCACAGTTTGTTGCCATTGCTTTTGTTCTCACTTTAATCAGCATACTAATCAATGGTGAATGCATTCAAAGTGCGATGCAAAGCGGTATAATCATTTCGGAATCCTTAACGTTGAAAATTATCTCAAGCTTATTATTTCATAAAAAATAAAAGAATAGCACACAACAGTACTCCTAGAAGAGAGATAAATGCGAATGAACAACAACAACAACAACAGAAAAACCCTGAAGACACCTTCGGACTAATCCATGTAATTCAACACTTTCGGAGTGGCAAATTTCGCAGGAATTTTAAAATGAAAATTCGCATTGAAGTGTGCGCTCATGTGTGTGTGTGTTTTGTCTTATTTTGTCACTCTTTAACGAGCAAAAATGTAGGACTAATTAAAAATTGGCTGTGAAACGCGTTGCTATAGAGAGAAAATGAGGAAAAAAAAAACCATTTAAAAATGGTCATGATCTTTTCGACTGAGTTGTTGTCCGCATACGCGATGTTTCTTTTTCTCTGGTATGTGACCGGGCACATCGTGCATTCTTTGTCGTCGTTGTTGTTGTTTGTAGTGCTTCGAAATAATTCGCATTTATTCAAATGTCGTGTGCACGCATATTCAATGTGTTTAGTGTAAGTGTGTGTGTGTGTATGGCCGTGCAGTCTGGGAAAACAATTCATGGCACAATCGCCACTTCCATCGCCTACTGTCTCTTCTCATTGTACAATGCACTGTGCACAGCGCGAAAAAAAAGAAGAAAAACGAAGAATTTATGATAATGAAGTGTTTATAATGAACGAAAATTAATCATAAAATGTGAATAAAAGGTCGAAAATGTGGAGCAAGAAAATTGAGCTAAATGAGGATAACGAAAAAAAACACACCAAGTCGCAGCAGCAACATACAAAAAGTTGTATGCATTTTCTGAGCGCGAGGCACACATACACACACTAAAAAAACACACAACAAAGACACAAAACACATGTATATATAAGCTGTTCGGTGTGCTTGATGCGCTTGATTCCAGAGCAGCACAATTAAATAGCATCTTGCTTAAACATCATTAACTGTTGTATGACATCAAGACGGGAACAGACACGAACGAACAACAAAAAAAATATGGTTATATTCCGAATAACAACGAATCTTTCACATCGCTCGCACTCTCTCGCTCTCTCTCTCTCTCGGCTCCAGCAGCTCAATGTAACAAATGAAGTGAGCAAGTAAGCGACAGTGCATGAAAATCCAATGAATGAAATATGGTTTGTGGATGTGGATGCTGATTCTGATGATGTGCATCTCTCACTTTCGTCCCAGCATCTTGCCATCTCGTTCTCGTGTGCTGTTGCTTGGTGGTGCTGTTCATCTGTAAATGCATTAATGTTGTATGTTTTGTGAGGATTTGTGTGTGAGTGGCTTCACGTTCGATTTCATGCTCGCGCAAACGAAATTGTGCGCCTTCATTTCTAGCAGTGCTGAGCTCTGCCATCACTGTGTGTAGCACAACAAAACATTCATCGAGTCATATATAATGTGCCAAAAGGGTACTTATTCTTGATTATTATGTAATTAACTGGAAATGTGTCGGTTTGTATTTGGATTTTGTGTACGTGCTATGCGCGTGATGTGCTCGTCAATGTGATTCGATGATATTTTCCATTGCGCGCTAGCAAAATTGAGCTGGGTGAAGTGATTTCAGAAACGCTGGTGACACTATGAGACAGAATGCACCAGTAAATGATGGCAAAAGAGGAGCCGGTTGGTGATAACATCGTCGATGTATTTTCCATGGAATTTCATATCAGCCATTTAATTTTGGTTTTGGAATTGGGCAACAAAAGAGAGAGAGAGAGAGACGTGAGCTTCGCTGCTACTATCACAAACTATTGTCGATGCCGGCGTTTCATTGGAACTTTCGCTTCGGATTTTCAGTTAATACAATTATTAATGGCAATTATTATTCTCGACGGTCACATTTCGAGGTTAAGTGGATAACATGTTTGAAATGTGTATTTTATTTTTTTGTTGTTTTCCTCGAAGATTTCATCAGTTCAGCGATAATACAAGAGAAAGAGAGAGAGAGAGAGAGAGAATTGATGTTGAATGGTAAGTGCGAGCGCATTTCATTTAATGGGTTGTCATTTCCGTTTCTTTTCCACTAAATTCGATGATACTCGATCAAATCGGTTTGTGTTGTTGTTGTTTTTTTTTTTTTAAATGCTGCGGCACTTTTTGTTGTTTCTATTTTATGGCCACGTGTTGTGTCGTTTGATTCATTTTACCAAAAAAAAAAAAAATAAAAAAAACGAAATGAAGAATAACTTTATTAGTACTTGGTCTCTTTTCTTCTCGGTGTTTTTTTTTCTGATATTGTTTATATACATTTCAAATGGCACTCGTGTGATTACGTGATTTGGGGATTGAGCATGATTTTTTTGTTTGTTGGCTTGGATATAAACGATGATGCATTTTCAAACCGTAATTCGGATTATGAAGATTTCATTTCAAACAGATTGCTGCAAATGCACTTCCAAGCGCAAGCGATCGCACGAACCAATGTCATTTTCAGGCGGAATACCAGTTAACCAGTTTTAATTTTAAATTCCCATTGAATGAGAGCGACTCATTCACAACGCAAATGCATGTCAATGAACGCAATGAAATTTTAAGCAGCTTCATTGACACAAGATATACACTCAGAGTCAGAAACAAACAAAACACACAAAAAAAGTCACCACCAAAATGTCTATATGTTTGGATAGAGTCATCCAATAGCATGCAAATTACATTTGACAAACATACAAACTCGCGAAACGTTAAATATGAAATGAAGATGACGAAAATGTGACAGTGAATATGACACTTTTCGTCGAAATTGCAACATAAAATTCAAAAAAAAAAACAACGCAATGAATAAATGAAACCGACGATAATCTTTGCACATTTCAGCACCACATCTTGCAAATGACAAACATTGCAAATACTTTGCCGAACTAAATTAAATTGGTTTTTACAGTGACGTTTCACTGTTTGTTTTTTTCTTCTTCTCGCTGTGGCATTATTCATTTGCTTTAAATTCGCATCAGTCACCAAAACTGTCGACAAGTGCAGTTAACACACGACACACACACACACACACAAAAATGTGTGTCGGAATTTTTCGGTTTTACTCATTCGCAATTAATGAACGAGGCAGTGGATTTTCAAAGACAAAGTTTACATTTTTTTCTTTTCCATTGAATTTTGTGAAGTTTTTCTTGTTAACGCAAAGACGCAACAGAATTTTTGATTTGTAGACGACAAAAAATGATTTTTTCTAGCAGATTTTGTTAATTTAGTTGTAATCGCATCATGAACAACGGGAAGACCGGGAAAGGAGGGGGGAGCCGAAACAAGGGAATAATGTTCGCATTCATGGCTACGAGTAAAATGAAAATTGTGTTTGATGCATTCCGATGACAATTTTCTCGGTAAGTCAATTAGTTGGGATGCACGTTTTCATGTTGTATGGCATTTTGGGGTGATATGCAAAGTCAAAAAAGTATAATTAAGAGCCGTACGCATCGCAAGCTGAATGCCAGAATTCATATTGGATTATTATGGTACGATTGTGAAATGGGATGAAGAGACGTGAGTGGAGTGTGTGTGTATGATGTTGATATATTTTGGTTTGTTTTTTGAAACGATTGAAAAATTCGAGTAATTTAAATTGTGTTACGCAATTGAATTTCCTTGTGGTTTGAATTGTAGTTCAACATTTGGAATTGGGCCCAAACATTCAACGTGCGCGCACACACACACACACCATTAATGACACATCAATTATGGCATTCTTATTCTTTGTGTCTCGTTCTCTTGCACTTCGTGTCACTCAATCCGCTTGCCCCCGTCGGTTGCTTTCCAAAAAAAACCGAAAATGCACAATTTTGCTAATTGAATTGTAGTTTCTGTATTTTGGGCTCATTGTCTTTTACTTTACATTGTGTGTAGACTAGATGGTATTGTATAGCTATGCCTTACGCAATGACAACACCACGCAAAATGGAATGAACCAGAGAAACATTGCATTGACACGAGCAGGATGTGTGCATGACAATTTTCATAAAGAAAATATATACACGAAAGGGTAGTCTTTTGAATTGTGAACCAAACAGTCGACTCGAAATAAAATGTCACTGGCAAAACTCGAAAAAGAAATGAATGGAAATTATTTTACAAAATCCATGGGACACAAACGCAACATCGAAACAGAAAATGCGGACTAAATGAGCAAGTGGGACAGAGAGAGAGAGAGAGTGGGAGAACAAGAACAAAAACGTAATCAAAATGAGCTGATCTAATTAATTGTGCTATGCGATTCTAGCTGTCGGGCTGCATGTAAATACAGAAAATTGTGTAAAATGTGTCAACCATATTCAACTCGATTTTGTAAAACACATTTTGCATTTCTATTCCATTGCTTTGGCTTCCTTTCTATCTCTCTCTCTCTTTCGCTCGTTCATTTTGAATTCATCTATTTTTCTCTGGTGTACCCTGGATACCGTTGTTTTTGACTATTGTTCTGCATGCAACACTCACTGTCTGTTGCCATTGTTTTGTTTTTCATTCGTTTCTCTTCCTTTTCATTCCTCTTCAATTCAGTTATACGTTGATATACATTTTTTTTCCTCCGCATTCGCATTTTTCCTATGTTTTTTTTGTTTGTTTCTTTCTCTTTCTGTATATTTCGAACCGTTCGATGTAGCCGTTGTCATCATTTTTTTCGCTGCTGTTGTTGTTTTCGGTTGTTATTGGAATTTTTCTTGTGTGTGAGTGAGTGTTGTCGTCGTCGTTTCGCACAAATAGCTCGTTTCGTTAACAATATTAAATTGTATCATCGTGACGGCGATACAGAGGGAGAATGTAGATTCGGAGAAAAAGAGAAAGAGCCATGAAAATGAGTTGGCATGCGAATCACTTCAAATAGATGAACAAAATGAAAAAAAAATTAGACCCGAGGATGGGTTGCATGGCTGAGGAATGGGCGAAATATAGGGGCATCGAGCGAAAAATGCAAAGAACATGCATATAAAATTCGTTGGCGGTTTAAATTCTATCATATTTTTTTTTTGTTGCTTCTGTTTGTTTCAACTGGTGCCATTGCCTACTGTTTAGCTGTTGTTGGAACCGTAGCTGTTGTTGAATGTGTATTCATTCATTTAACTTACAGCATGGTTGATTGTTGCTCAGTGCGTATTTCGGTTTAAATACACACCAACAACACCCTTTCCACGGTGTGATGATTTCACTGTAGTGCCTAGTGTTTCAATTGCGTTTTTGTACGCCTGCCTACAACACAGCGCCATTGTACATTTTACATTTCGATTCGGTTTCGCTTCAGTTTCGAATAAAAATTAAATTATAAAATTCATTCAATCGAAAGAAATGCATAAATGTGACACATGAGTGACGGTTCTAGTCGACGAAATGGATTATATTTGAAGTCATCCATCCAATGCATTTTGCCAACTCCACTCACAAATACACACACACACACACCAACCGAAATTTGAAAGGAGATTCACACCACTCGCTCACTTGATCTGTTGTTACTCGACTTCAGATGATACTCATACAGTATTGAAAAACCATCCACTTTATGGTTCCCATCCACCATCAGGATGTCTCGCTCATTCGCTTTTTCACTGTGTCTGTTTTTTTGTTGTTTCTATTGTATCAATTGATACGTTCGCTGTGATTTCACCATTTTCAATTTGAACGGGCACACAAATTTACTTTGCATTGTTTGAAAATCAGTTTGACAAGCGTTTGAATGACTTAGAAGAATTGACAACAGCATAAACTGTCACTGCAGCTCACTGAATTGAGTCGGATTTTTCTGGAACAGTAAAACACTGTGATGGACTGTCTATAGTATACTGAAGTATATAGTACTGTAGAATAATGTATACGTAAAAAATGTTCTCTTCGCCATGAATCGATTTCAATAAACGGCACCCATAGGCTCTATGCATAATGATATATTTTATATGCTACAACGACAGAAACTTCAATTATAGCATTGCAATCAATTTTTGCCCATTTCAATTATAAATTATCCTTTGTTATATTGGTTGAATAACATTTCAAATGATTGTCTGTCAGTTTCTCTTGTATGCAAATTATTAAATTATAATTGAAGCCATCAAATGTTCTTGATGTTCGGATTATGAAATGACTTTGCAATTCAAATTCAATTAGATTTCAATGAAGAGACGAGATTAATACAAAAAAAAACAACGACAACTCCGATGAATTTCATTTAACGCATGACATTCATATGACAAGCAATTCGATGCAATTTATTCATTGAGTTTCGGGAAGTGGTGGAGGTGCCGAATATTCAATTGTTACGTCTTCCCATGTGCATTTCTCATTAAAACATTTTCACTCATTCGAAGATCTTACGAAATCAATTTTTACTTCATTGCCTTTCATTTGGATGGTTGGAATCGGTGTGTGTGTGTGTGTTTGTTGTGACTTTGCTCGTTTAAATGATTATTGAAAATAAATTGAAACACAAAAATGTACTTCCGTTTGATGAGAAACCATTTGATATCGCACAGAGTGCTTGATGATTTCACATTCAGTCCAGAGTATTTCAGCTGTTTCAATGAATAATAACGAAGGGATCCGAAATTCACGTTGCTATGGAAAATGTACTCTAATAATATTGATGAAATTGTGCTGGTACACACACACACAATACTGACAAAGAAATAGCAAAGAACGTCTCGCCTCTGCTTTCGTGTGATTCGTAAAGATTTTTTTGTTTCGACTGCACACAAAACGCATATTTACCCGTAAATTCGTCGGGATTTGATGAAGCAATTTACACTTAATTTGGGTATGCGTTGTTTCAATATACTTACAGACACACACACACTTAGATTGTTTTTTTTCTTCATCATGTCATTTTCATTCGATCAATTCGGCAAACAGCTCTTTGGCTCGCAGTTGTTTTTTTCTCTCTTTTCTTCTTTCGTGTTTTTTTTTTGGTTGTTTCCTTTCATTTATGCGTTTTTCTTCACTCAATACGCACACAACGCCAAAAAAAACGACCAAGCAAAAACTGATGATATTTACAGCTAACAGTTTTCAACGCGTTTTTGCAAAACAGCACACAACAAATAACAGCAACGCGTTTGAGTGTGTTTGGTGTATGGCGTTCGTCAGTGCCTTTGAATAAATTTTTGTCTTCGCCTGTGTGAAATTTTATTTGATTTAGATAAATGGGTTTATATTTTTGTCTGGCAGACAGATAAAATGCAATATTACGACATTTTCAATGGGTATGATAGGAAGCGGCACACTGGAGAAATATCTCTTGCTCCATTCCATTCTATGTCTTGCTGCCACGCTTTTGCCATCGCTCTCATTCTTTCAATCTCAATTTTTCAACATTCAATTTCTTTGGTGATGCAAGTTGTTGATTTCTTCTCTTTCTTTCTTTCTTTTTTTGCTCGTCCAATTCATTGCGTTTACCATTTCTTTTCTGCTTTCGTCTTAAATTTGAAATCCATTGTCGTTTTTTTCGTTCTTTCTTGTTTTTTTTCTCATTTTTATTCGGTTCCTTTTCGAAGCACATTGATTGCGAACGAACAAAAATGAACGGAAGAATGAGAGCAACATTTTGAACAATGCTTTTTATTTCTCAACATTTTACGGAGCATTTTAAGCTTGTCTTTAACAACCTACCAACCCCCCCCCCTCCTCCTCCGCATTGGAGTTTTTCCACCAACTTCACTTCTTCGCTGTATGCAAACAGATATGGAAAATATGGCAAAAATATTTTATAACATTTACTTAATTTTCCTCTCAATATTTCATTATATCCTTTGTATGTTATGCGCCTTTATCATTTGGTGCATGCATTTTTTTTGTTTTGTACCCAACATGCTTTATGTGCGCAACTAGAGTTTTTGCTTGAAATTATGAATGAATACCGAATAAAACACAGAGATACACACACACACACATTGCCGCTAGCAACAAATTGCAACAAAAATTGCAACAAAAATTTTGCAAACTTATTGAATTCTTTTTTCCAAACATGCATGTGACATGCCATATAGCGAGGTTCTCCATTTTATTGCATATTTTATTCAATAGAATTGTTTCGCACACATTAAATCGAAATTTTCTTTATTTTTGTACGACCCAATTAAGAAAATTGTTCGATATGCATTCTTCTGAATATTAATTTGATTTTGCTATTTTTAGCAGAGATACAAACCGGTTTGATATTTCTCATACAAACCGATTTTTGAACGGTTCCACTGTTTCACTCCTCTAGTGTATCGAACGAACCGGAGTAAGTAGAACGTTCCAAAATGTTCAATGCGATGAGATCACACGCTCACACAACTGTGCAATATGTAAGCGTGTTAGTGACAGACACTGGGCTGACTATAGAAATATTATCGATACGTATCGATACATACTATAATACGCACACTATATTATAGACTATAATATAGACTATTCCAGAGAATATTTTATTTTGCAAAGCAGAGACGAAGGATATCCACACAAAAGAGAATTGGTAATGAAATTTTTGGTGGCCCAAAAAATCATCTAGTTGCCCATGCTTGTTCTCTTTTATGCGATATCCTTCGTCTCTGCTTTGCACTATGAAATATTCTCTGGAATAGTCTATATTATAGTGTGCATATTATAGTGTGTAGCAATACGTATCGATAATATTTCTTCGGCGCATACACACTTACGCACACATAGATGCGGAACGTTCCGGAGCGTTCACATTGCTCCGGTTCAGTTATAAGTCAAAACCATTTTTTCGTTCCGTTTCAATTTGTATCTCTGATTTTTAGTGTTCTTTTGACAGCAGTTGTTTATACCAGTTTTCCAGTATGATGAACTCAATAAAAACAGTTTTTTTTTTGTATACATACATTCAGATTCTATAAGCGAAATCATTTCGCCGAAATGTGATCCATGTCAAAGAAACCAATTTTCACATACAACGCAATTTGCCTCAAAACTTAAGACAAAAACTCTTTGAAGGCAATTTTATTGTATAGTCGGCAGATTGTTTCTCAAGCTTTGACTATTTTGTCAACATAATTTTCTAGTTGATGGAAGCTCAAAAGGTAATATATAAGTCATCATATTCAGTCGCGTTGATTCATCAGACGTTGATTCATATTCAATACGAACAAACTTGGTGCTTGGCAAACTACTTCAGTTAAATACCAAATTAAATGTTTTCTTTGAACATCATCATTTTAGATTTACTGGAGAAACATGAATTTTACTATGGATTATCCATAGAGAGAGCGAGTCTTGGCATTCCTGGTCGAGAGGAGCATTTTGTTTTCTGGTCTCGGAAATTCAGTTTTTCATGTCTCTTTTTGCCAGAAAAGCCTAAATCAAAATGTTGAGCTTGATTCTCGAAGGCCCAAACATGGCCTGAACTAGGCACGATTTTTGCCACTGGAATCTTCTGAGTTGATTTTCATCTCATTTCATGAAGTTTTTTTTTCATAAAGTTATGAATCATAACCGAGTTAAATTATTTTCATCGAGTCTGAATTTTATTTTTTAACTTATGGCAATTAGAGTTGATGACAGATCATTTCTAAAAAAGGTCATCAGTTAATTGGCAACTAGTGAATTTTTTTCAAACACATTGCACAAAATGCAAAAGACCTGTCTTAACAGTTATTTTGCTTCGGAAATTCGAATAAGGCATCAATCGAATGCTATTGGAAGTATCAAACCCTGATGAAAACCAATCTGTTGATTACAATATATCTTGTAATAAAAGACATGTGTTAATTTCAGCTAGCAATAAATGTCTAAAAATAGAAATGTTACAACCCCCCCGAAAACCCTCATCGAGCACAGAATGGATCTTACAGCAAGAAAATTGGTCTTATAAGCCAAAGTCAAATCTCTATGGCAACCATTGAAATATAATTCCTTTGTGCAATTAATTGTTTTGGGTAAAATTGGTGAAGAAGCTGGGACAATTTATCTGCACCGTACATCTCGCCGTACATTGTAATCATGACAATACATAATACGGAGCCTCCGTACATCAGGCGTACGCGTAGACATTGAAAATAATTGAAAAACAATGACAGCGATCAAGCACGAAATCACCGTTATTGCAATGTTCATGCATCAAAGACACACACACACACACACACACACACACACTAGTAGTCTGAACACATAAGACTATAAATAAAATGTGCTCGCACGATGTGTGTGTGTTTCAAAAATTCAATTTTAGTCGAATGAAAGACGAGGGCGAAATGAAAACGTAGTTGAACCAACAGATTGCATGTAATCAGATCCGATTTTTGCTGATTTTTCTTTTTTTTTGTTTTCATCTTCTCCAATACACATTTCCATTGGGATTGTGTGTGGATTTTCAATCTCTCATGCATCCGTGCGCCGACATTCAATTTCATGTTGATATGGTTCGGTATGAGGAAAATTACGCGAAATAAAAGAAGAACAAAAATAAAAATATGTGACTTTTGCGAGTGCGTACGACGTAAGAACGTGTAATTGGTTCACGAGCATGTGTTTTTTTCTCCAGACACTTGACAATTTCTCAATGGAAGTGAAAAGTGTGTGTGTGTGTGTGTATTGAACCACCATCATCCACTCATGGATAACGCGTTCCAATTGCACCGTGCACAATATACCTGTAATATATCGGTTCAATCACAGCGACAGCATTAATTCGGGCATTCAAAAATTGACGGCAAAATCGTCACACGTTTGAATGCCGGCTCAAAAACAGACGCCAATAGGAAAAAAAAAACAAAAAACAATGTTGGAAAACGTTGTCAAGCGCATTCGACAATCGGAACATTTCGAAATTACGGTGAGCAAATAAGCGATTAATCCATTTCATTCGGATGGAAACGTATGAAAAATATCCGCCCCCTTGTGTCACCAAATGTGCAGGTTGATTTGACGTTATTAATCGAATCCATCATATGGAAAATGCGAATGAATTAAAGTAATTCCGTTGAATAGACAGACTTCGAAACAATATCCAAAATGCATAAAATGTTGGAATTTTTGTTGGTAACATGCACCAACAACGAAAAAAAAAAATTGTCACTAGACGTGAAACACGCTAAAAACACTTTTTCTGATGATGAAAAAACCCGCTGAATAATTCAAAAATCCGAAGGGGCTATCAAATGGCGAGAGAGAGAGAGAGAGAAAGAGATAGAAAAAAAAGCATAGACAAAACCATCGCATGTCAGTAATGAGTGTTAGGTTTTAATTTATGGCTATTGTCGCCCGGTGATTCATAATTGGTTTTCTAATTTATCGTTTCACTGCAACGATTTATATCATACACCAACCGAAAGAGATTCGAAAACGAATGAACGACAAAACAGAAAACACATCGGTTCACCGTTAAAATCAGTGCCAGACCGATCGAGAAAGAAGAGGCGAGCGCGCGCGCCCATTAACAATTCGTCCAAAATTAACTAGAACAAATTACTTGATGGCTCTTAATCCATACGTTGTTGATATTTACTTTGTCATTTTCGAAAATACGAAAACGACAAAAAAATAAACAACGCACTCTGAGTGCGAGAGAGTGAAAAGTAAGTGACGGCTTGCTTCAATCATAAAGTGACTATTTAAAGAACCAGAGGGATAAAAAAACAACAACTGACGAAAAAAAAAAACTAGATTGCGGACGAAATTTATAGCACACATTGACGAAAATACCGTTGAATTTGAAATATTTTTTTTTTTTTTTGAAGAGAGAATAGATGACGAAAAAAAAACACACATAGAAAACAAATCATCCAACAAATGGAATGAGCAGCATGAGTGAATGTCAGTGTGAACGCGTTCACGGGAAAAGTGTTTGACGTCCGATTATGTGGATCAGAGCAACATATAGATGAGTTAATTATTGCGTTTGAAATATTCGTCACTCACGACACACACACAAAAAACACGCACAAAAACAAATGAGCGCGTACGGTACATGTGTTTTCAATTGTGAAACTGCGTCACCGGTTGAACGAAAAAAAAATACGAACACTGAAAGGTGGGGAGACACCAACCAGCGAACGACAATGATTATTTCTGATGTGCAATACATCACGACAAACGGAGCCACAATATAATTTGTTAATAAACTGGTTTGTGTGAGTTTTGTGTGATATGGATACAAATGGTTATTTTTTTTAAGGACAGAAACATACAGACAATGAGAAAAGCAAGCAGTTTTTGAGCATGCTGTTTGACGGTGCGTGCCAATGGCCCAGGCCTTGCACACACACACACACACTCAATATCGGGTATGGATGTGGAAAAACGAGTCATAAATAATCGAAATAGGCGGTCGGGCGAACGCATTCAATATGGCCTAGCTAAATGCAAGCAGAAGATGATTAAAAACCGAATTGAATCACAATGACAATTTTCGATGCGATTCACTAACAATTTCCAGACGATTCATGCTGATGCGAAAAAACAACAACAACAAAACGACACACATGGAAGCGCGCACACGCCACCCAATTAAATTATACATAATTAGATTTAATTGTATTTAATTATGTTTTGTTTTTTTTTTAATCTGATTCAGTTGAATCGAAATCGCGTTGTTATTGAAATCGCTCTCGCTGTGAGTGGTTAAATAGGCTTAAGCGTGAAATGATATATATTTTGTGTGTGTCCATTTTATTGGTGGATTTGTGCAATTCCATGCTATTTGTGTGCGTCATCTCATTTACCCCATGCCTAGAGACAAGCATGCAACTGTATGACGTTATATGTTGATCCCCAGTTGGTCAATTCCGTCGCTCACTCGCTTACTGTTGCAGAGCCAATCAATTTTTTTTATTTGTACCGTTTTTAATTATACGATTATACATTAGTAACAATACTGTCACTTGACAACATAAAATGTAAACAATTTTTGTTCTGATTATTTTTGGTGTTGGCTATGTAGGATGTAGGTAGAGAGCCCAACCAAAAATAATTGCCATTAACACACCGCATCATCATCTGTCATCTTATGGTCATTACAAACAAGTAAATCAACAATTTCCAACACAAAATGCTACACACAAATATTTTCTGTATTTAAAAAGAAGACGAGAGATTGAGATGATTTATTTCTAAAATCTCTGAACCATTCACTCATAAAGTGCTTGTGTGCCCAATTGGATGGCGGTGGTAAGAAAATTTAACGTCATTTTGAAATTTAGTTTGCCAGTAAATATTGGCCATATATTCATTTGGGATCTTAAATGCTTACCAAATGAGTACTGCTTTTTTTTAATGATGATTACACGACCATTGATTATACCAATGATTGCATGAATATGAGCATACATTGAGCGCGTGATTTAGAAAATTGACTCAGCAACGGTATTTATCTAAATATTCTAAGCATTAAAGTAATATAATCATTACATCATACATGTTATAAACGAACACGAAACCAACAACAACAAAAATCGAATGCATTTATCTTTTGTTGTTTCGTTTTAAAATGTGAAACCCCATAACGAGATCTTCTAATAAACAGAAAACGTCGAACGAATTTATCAAATAGCGGTGAAAAAAAATAAATACGAATCAAGTAGCTGGATCATTTATTTCCTCAGTAAAAATGAAGAAAAATCATTATCAATATTGCTAATGCTAATGGAAATGGTATTTTTAGGCGGCTAAAACACATTACGGCCAAAGGCAAGCGTTGATTTGTTGTTGTTGTTGTTTTTTCTGTGTCTCGGTGGGGGGAAGAAGAGGCATTTTATTATGTGCTCTGTGCTATTTGAACAAATGTTTTTGATTTCTTGGTTGATTGTCGTCGAAACCAAGCGACGAAACCAGATAATGTGTTGCATTTAACGCTATTTTTTTTTTGTTGAATGCATATGCGCTGAGACAAAACGTATGCACATTTGAGAAAAAAAGGAGTCACGACTCCGCAGCACTCGAACATATTCAGCACAAAAATAAACTTAACGACAAGCATTGAAAGTGTGAACTTGTGGTGTGTCGACAAGTGAACGAAATGAATGAACACAATAACGAAAATAAAAAAAAAACAACAACAACAGAAAAATGCATTGAAGCTAGAGAGATGATGGTGTTAGCAACGTTATAACCCATCCAGCTACTGCATTCTGGGTACTATTTCATACCCGTGTGTTATGTTTAGGTACAACTGGCTGAGAAACGACTGAAACATACATACACACACACACAACAACACACAGCAAACAGGCGAGAGAAACGGTAGCGATGAAAACCCGTAAATCCTTGTTAGTCGCTGGTTTAACTTCTTTATTAGAATGATTCTTGAGTCTTGACTATCGTAATTTTTGCCATTTTCATGGGGGATTTTTCGGTTTTCGCTTTTACAATAACGCTCGGAATTTCACAGAGTTCGTTGCCATTTTTACCCGTTTGCACGTCTTTTTCGTACGTGTTTTTCATCTCACCGGCACTTTGTTGTTGTTGTTGTTGTTTCATTCCTTTCCGCACCAGATGTATGTACGTTGAGTTTTCATTTGAACCGAAGAGGACTAGGAACCGAAAAACCATTCCAAGTATCTCGTTTTTGTTGTTGTTGTTTTTTATCTCATGTCATTTTTCCGGTGTGAGGCGAAAAAGAGCTGTTGCCTGTTCATGTGAGCATTCAGTTTGTGTGTGTGTGTGTGAGTGTATGCGTCGATATGCGCTAAATCTCACACCTTTTCGTCCACCGAATAGCGGGTAATTTAGAGTACACATTCTCCTGTTTATATTTATGCTGTGTGTTTCGGTTTTTATGCCGGATTTTTCTCGTCGTTGCTATGTTATTTGTATTTTATTTTTATTTGCAACATCCAGTAGCAGCAGCAGCACAACGGATAACAACGGTTATATTGCATGGTGGATTTGTTTGGGGCCATCTAATGTGTTCCTATCTCTATCTCACTTCCATCTCTCTCTCTCTCTCTTTCTTTCTCTCTCGCTCGCTCGCTCGTTTGCGATATTTTTTCCCGTTTTGTGTACGGGTTTCAACTGTATAAGCTTGGGCAATTTGTGTGAAAATTCGCATTCGCGAACGAAAGACAGAGCCAGCGAACAGAGAGCATTTATGTTTATGTTATATCTCTTTTTCCGTATGCACGGCAATTGGATCGGATTTTATGGTCTTTTGCAAACGCAATTTAATCTTACGTATTTTTTCTGAGCATCTAATGCCACGCCAATGCAAACGTATTGCAATGACCAAAAAAAACTGAAATCTCGGTACTCTTGTTTCACTGTCGATTGGTGTTGTTGTTGGCATTTTACAATTTTTCGCGTGCAGCAGAGAGAGAGAGAGAGAGAGAGAGAGAGAGAGAGAGTGTGTGTTCGTGTGTGTAAAAACCATCCAGCAACAATTGCATGGCCGTTAGACAGTGTTATTGGGTTCGTGGGTCTGTATATTCGAGCTCAATAGAAGAGCTAGAGTAAAAGAGAAGGGCGGCAAGCCAAAGAGTGCTACCAATTCAGTGGCTAAATCCTTGCTATATATACATTTTAATACAGTGCACCAAGTGAAATATTGTTAACGCTAACACCAATTACGAAAACATATATTGTTTCATTTAGAGTTTTCATACACAGTGTTAAAAGAAAATTCGATGTGAAAATGGGCCGGATTTCAACAGCTTGCCACTATTTTGTATGTGTGTGTGTGTGGACTGCTGCTATTGCATTTGCTCTAACTCACTTCATTCTCTCACCTCACCCATTATAATTACCCAATATCAACGGGTTAGCGACGAATTCATTTGGCATAACACGATTTTTCTTCATTTGCACTATGCGCGCTCACCTTTTTGTGCACAATTCCTTTTGTTTAGCTTTTGTATTAGCAAAACGTGCATTGCATTTGATAGTTGCATAATTTTTTTTTTTATTTTTCGTTTGCTTGCCCCCCTTTCGAACTTTTACCATTAGTTGATGTTGTTGTTTTGAAATTGAGAAAAAGAAGTTAAAAAAAATACATGAAATTCAACGACCATTTGTGCATCGTGTTCATATTATAATGTTTACTTTTCTTTTTTTCTCTCCCCCCATTCCTGTTGCAAAACAAATTGCATTGAAACGAACATCTTCTGTTTAATATCTTGCTTTTGTCCCTTTCGCCAGTAACATTTCAATGCAGATTGTGTGACTAGGCTGTTTTATGCGGCTACAAAACCATTCCTTTTAGTTCAAGTATTAACGTATTCTTTTGTCAAATGGAATATTTGTTTGTTGTTGGTTTTTTTTTGCCTTCAGTTTAACACCAGAAAAATAAACCATTAAAATTTCAACCAACCGCCACGCAACTCTTACCTCTCTATTCCATCGAGAGAAAGAAAACGAGAGAGAGAGAGAGAGAGAGAGAGAGAGAGAGAAAGAGCGGATGGAAAAAAAGAATGCGGCCACATTTTCAAATACGAACATCACATTGCATATGAAACGAGAAAAGTTTTCATATTCTGCGGCAATCGTAGCAGCAGCAGCAGCAGTAGCAGAAAAAAAAAATCTGGCGATTGCGAGAGAAATAGCGATAAAATGAAATGTAAGATTGAGATGCAAGGCGCACGACCGCAGTCACCTTTAAACCGCATTCACAAACATCTGGATATGGTTGGTGTGTGTGGTGTATGGCCAAATGAGAGAGATGATGAGAGACGAGAGCGACAGAGAGAGAGAGAGAGAGAGAGAGCGGGAGCGGGAGCGAAAAAAACCACGCAGAAAATAAATTAAATCAAATGAAATCGTTGAGCGCAAAAGAGTCAGCAGCGTTAATACTTTCGTCGCTTTGAGTGTCATAATAAAGTTGCAAATGAAACGTGGCTATGTTTTGGGATTCGTGCAAAAGAAAGTGACAGCGGAAACGAGTAGCGGGGCGCAGAGGGGGATAAAAGAGTGCAGTAGCGATTGAGTGAATAGCATTTTGGTTCGGTTATTTCGCATGTTTTGTTTCTTTTGTTGTTGTTGTTGTTGTTGTTGTTGTTGTTGTTGCTTTGTTCATCATGGTTTTCATGTTTTGCTTCTGTTTCATATCACTCGCATCACTTGTATCATTTTACCATGGATTTTCCTGAATGCATAACTTTTATTAAATGAATGTAAGCAAATTCCTTGAGCATAATTCACGACACACACACACACACACACAATGTTCGGTTTGTCGTGCATACGGCTTTTGAAACCAAGCCGCGAGTACAGGCACTATCCAAATCGGGATAAAGTTTATTCGGGGAGAGAATGAGGCAACACACACAAATATACAGAGAGAGAAAGAAAAAAAAGGTTCGAAGTGGAAATTTCATTTTGGTGAATTTGTTCACGGGTTTTGTATGCTAATGTTGAGGGCAATAAAATGTGCTGCTGCATGCCCAATACCAAATAACCAATTGACGTGAAAAATAGATTGCAATTCAGTCGGTTCTAAGCATTGGTGCTCTCTCTCTCTCTCTCTTCCTCTCTCTCTCTCCTGCTGTATGTGATGAGAATGAACCCAAATCCACCGTTTCGCCTAAGACACTTCCATTCCGAGCGTATTTGCATCAAATTCCACAAATTCAAATAATGTGTACAATTTTTCCGGAATGAATGTTGCTGTTGTTGTTGGTTTTATTCCTGTGGCATTTGATCACATGATACCAATGAGCAAATTAGATATTGTCTCAACTTTATTGCAGTGCGTTTCCCTTTTTTGTTCATTCATGATTATATATAAAGGTAATTTTTAACGTTGTTTATGGCAAAAACGTGTTTCAAGTGAAAAAAAAGTGAGCAGAAAGAGGAAAAAAAATTTAAATTAAAATCAGTACAGTTGCTTCATATTTAGAACCATTTATGGTTTTGTGTGTTGGATGGTGGCTGAAACCGTGAAAACAGCAGCATAGAGCGACACAAAAAAAAAGCAAGGAATAATAATAAAGAAAATAAAGTAAAGGAACTAATGGCGGTGTTATACCGCAAAAGTCATTTACCGTCTTTAACGTGAGCCCACTTTGCTCTGACAGCTCTCAAGTGCTAGCGGAATACTAGGCGAGATGTGAATAAATGCACGATAAATGCATGTGCTGACAGTTTTTTTTTTATTATGAAATTAGAAATGAACAACCGAATACGAATGCTCTAAAGCAGCCAGCAGCAAAAATGGGTTGAGAGTGAGAAAGAGAGAGACCCAGAATGAATTCATTTACATTGATTCAAAATTAATCTCAAGTTTTAAAAGAAAAAAGTCTCATTTGCATGAAATTCATTTTTATGCCGTGGTTGAAATGTACAAACACACACACAAACACATCACACACTCATATAATCATACAAACAAATATTCTTTTGAGACGAATGCCGCAAACCAGAAATAAAAAAGAATGCTTATATTTCTTGCACACAACACTACACACACAGAGACAGAGAGAGAGAGAGAGCGAGGCATCCAGTGGCAGAAGCAGTGCAAGAAAAACAAGTGCGAGTTAATTAAAAGGTGTTACCGCAATGTGTTACATTGACTGGGCTTATTAATTAACAAGTTCTCAACACTTTTAATCATTCGTTTTTTTTTGTTTTTCATTTTTCCATGTGTCTGCGTATTTTCTTCAGTTGCGATGTGTTTTTCTCTTGGCGACCGCTTTCGATGCTCGAGTATTTGTATAGTGTTATGATGCTCGGGTTGCATTTGACCATCATCCAAAACAAGGAACAAACATGCAGCAACAACATACAAACGAAAAAAACAACAACACTGGGTATGATCGGGGGACGGCTAGTCCCGGAGACGATAGTGTCTGTAGTGCGAAAAGTGAATTAACTTTTAGTTATAGATCCACCGAAATAGCTGCAAGAGCCCAAGCCAAGCCAAGCCAAGCCAGTTCAATTTTGAAAATGAAAAACGAGCTACAGCTTAGCTACTAAATTAACAGAAGAGAATCTAGTGCTTAATTATTGTTGCATCGTAGAGAGTGGTAGTGCAAAGCGGACGAACCATGTACAAAAATCCACACACACACACACACACACACACACACATACAGTTGTGCGCCCGCTATAATGCTGCTTTATTCAAGTGGATGACATTCTAATCGACAAAGTTGCATTGCAAACCACAACAAAATGCTTAGATCAACGACAAACTTGCTTACGAATTATTAAAATGCATAATTCATTGTCACAATGGTGTACTACGGATGCGCTAGTATATCTCTCGGCGCTTTTCAATTGACCCTCGACTGAAACCCAAAAGCCAACAGCCAAACCATGTATTCGGTATGCGGAATTCGCTTGTGTCGTTGTGCGGGGTGTTGTCGACAAAATCGCGCCCGACTCAATAAATGTCCGTAAATCCAGATGCAAGCCAGCGAAAGTAAATTTCATAAATTTTAACTTGCAGCCAGAATACCGTTGGTTTTGCTTTAGCTCTCATCCATCTCAAAGTCAGCAATAAAAATAAGTTTGTTTATGTGCTAAGAGTCTCGGGTTTGAGCCAAGTGAGAGAGAGAGAGAGCGAGAGAGAAAATGCAACCAAAAGGAAATAGAGTCATGGAGAGCATTAAATCCTGTACACAAACACACACACAAAATAACAACAATTGAAAATAATCATCTTCAGGCTCTTATTCAGCGCACTCACACACACTTACGGTGATACCGTAAATACACCAGATTCCAAACGTCTTCGCACGTTTGAAAAACTTTTCTTTCCGTTATTCATTTTGATATTGCACCAAATGCGAGCAAGCCGCGGCATTCTGTTTTTTGTTGTTGTTGTTTGTTTGTTTGTTGTTGCTCTCATCTCACTTCTTCCACGGCGCGCGGTTTGCTTGATTTTGGTGTATTTTTCTGGAAAATTGAAACAAAAGCGAACGACGAATTACACATACATCACACATACATTGTGTGACAGAAAGAATGAGAGTGAATGAATGAGAGCAGCCTGTCTGGATGGCATTTTTTTGGGGTGTTTTGTTGTGGGCTTTGGAATTTCGTCGGTGTGTTTGCTCGAAAGCTACTTAAATAGTGGATGCTGGCGATGTGTGTGTGTGTGTGTGTAGGTGAATGAGTGTAAATGTGTAGATCAGCTTGTGTTTGAGACTCTAATGCCGAATGCGGCACTAAGCCATTATGTGCAGTTACCGAGAAAGAATAATAGTGTCTCGTTGACAACGCAAAACCGCTACCAAAAATAAATGGCAATAGCATTGTGGATTTCATTCTTCGGTATTTTCTCTCATGCTCTTCCTCTGCCCCGCGCACTCCCGTTCCATCCCGTTGTACCCTCGCAATCCCGTTGTATTCTCGATTCTATGTCCTGTTCCATGTTTGTTTCTTTATTAATTTCGATCAATTCAGTGCGCTATGACTTTTTGCCATTTACAAGTTTCAAAAGTTTTCATTCTTCGATGAAACAAAGTTATTTGCAACAACGTTCATTTTGTTTTTCACATTCATTTTGCTTGAATTAAAATTTGTCTCGAATGGTTTTGACGTTATCTTATCGCTTTTGCCACACAAAATGAGAGAGTGCATTTGTAGTTCCGAACCAACTGGTACGAACCAGTTTTTCACAGAAGCAACCCATTTCTATTCTTGGACAACAAAATATTGATAAGAATATGACAACGCTTGTTTTTATTCAAAAAAACCGAATCACTGCTGGGGTTTTAATGATCTGTTCATCAGTCATTTGGTTCTATTGAACGAGACAATTTTTTTTTAAATCAAATGGCACATGAATCGAACAAACTAACCGAAACTGTAGAGAGTGTTGCTTTGCGTTTGGATTTTGCAGGTTTTTTGGTATATTTATCGAACGCAATAAATAGATTAATTTTCGGGATGGCGGAATAAAGACGATGACGATAACAGTTTTTAATCAGTTGTAACATTTTCAAGTCAAACAAACATCATTTTCAAATCATTCTATTTGTTTGTCGAAAAATATTATAGCGAGATTTAGAGCAGCCACAACAACAACAACAACAACAACAAAACACCGTATAAACACGTACATTCAAATGTATAAACGCACACAAAATCGAAATAGAAATCGAAAACTCCTGGAATTGCCCCTTGTATTTTGTACTGAAGATTAAAGCGTATCACAAGCAGAGTTGAGAACAAATCGAACATTTTTGCGCACAAGCAACCGAATGCGATGACAAATCATATTTAATCGAACACAAAAATGCCTGCAACGAAACAACATTTCAAAAACATCACATTTTATTTGTGTGTTTTTTTTTGTGTGTGGTGTTGTTGTGATTATCAATTTATTGTGTGTCTTAAATGACATGGTTGACCGCACAAAATCCAGTTTCGAACTGGTTTCATGGAATGGTTTAATCACATTTGCAATGATGCATTCGGTTTATTTCGTGCAAATGAGAGCAAAAGATCAAACAAGTACACAATATACGCTGAATTTAATCGTCGGTGGCCTAATCGAACAAATATTGAACACATCACAAAAACAATGCGTAGTTCAAATGTTAGCCGATTGTCTCATTAAGTGCGTCTTAAGACAGTGTTGTCATTATTTATCGTCATTTCTCGTAGACATATCAATTTTTTTTTGACATTTGAGCTCGGTGCCCAAGAATTTGCCATCAAGTATTTAATTGTTTTTACTCTCAATTTCATTATGATATTTTCAGGCTGTTTCCGGCTGTCGTTTTGACATTTCATACATTTTATGGTGTAGAAATGTCAACGCTAAAGTCTGTGTGTGTGTGTGTGTGTGCACTAATGATGTGAAAACTGTGAAGTCGGCAAAAACAATTATGAATTCTGTCAAATGTAAACATTGACCTTTGGATCCGTTGGACAGATGATAAATACATTGAAATCGAGTCAAACAATGTCGTGTGCGTGTGTGTCTCAATTTCGTACATACATCAATTGCAAGTGTATGTGATGAAATAATAATCAATGTTATACAGGACGGTGTGAAAATTGGTTCGATGACAGAAATCATTTAGAACGTGTCAAGTGAACACATAGTCTGAATGTTCAGTGTTGGTGGCGAACAATTTTACAAAATCGAATACAATTTTCAAATTTTTAATTTAAATCTGTTATTTTGACGAAGCAACACAGGAAAAAAAAACATTTGAAATAAAAAGTGAAAGCAAAAGCAAAATAAAGAGAGAAATAACCAAAAAATTATGAAGATGTCGTCCATAAAATCGGTGATGAGCAATTCCAAATTGTTATTTGGTTCAACGATGCGGCCAACTGTTTTGTCGTCAATTCGTCATGCAAGCAGCACACAGCCCGAATTCAAAGCATTACCAAAGAAAACACCACTGTACGATTTACATGAACAATATAAAGGGAAATTAGTTGATTTTGCTGGATATTTGTTGCCGGTGCAGTACAGTAATATTAGTATATCAGTATCACATTTGCACACCCGACAACATGCCTCCATATTCGATGTGTCGCATATGCTGCAAACATATGTGCGTGGCAAAGATGCTGTTGAGTGTTTTGAATCCATTTGTACGGCTGATATCAAAGGATTAGAGCCCAATTCCGGCACTCTGACCGTATTCACAACGGCAAACGGTGGCATTTTTGATGATTTGATTGTGACCAAAGTGTCAGATGATTTGCTGTATGTTGTATCAAATGCGGCTTGCCGAAAACAAGACATGGCCATCATGCAGGAAAGTGTGGTAAGTGTGCATTGCACAAGTAAATTTCTCTATCTCTCTATCTATCTGGTTCTATGTTTACTCATTTGCTTGTGTGTGATGCATTCAGTCGCATCACTTGGTTTTTAACCCTCCGCTTTATATAACAATTGAAAGTAATTTTGAGCATGAGACAAGACAATTGGAGCCGAGCAAATGAGCCAAAGAAAATTGAAAATCCGTTTCAATTGTATTAAATTTTCCTGATGTATTCTGTTGAATTTATTGATATTTAGGAGCGATTTAGCAAGCTCGGTAAGGATGTGACCATTGAATTTCTCGATAGTGATGTACAAGCGTTGATCGCATTGCAAGGACCTCAGGCTGTTGCTGCATTCGAAGATGTCTCATCACTTTCACTACACGATTTATACTTTATGCAAACGAGAGAAGCAACTGTAGCCGGTGTTGAAGGATGCCGAATCACACGATGCGGTTACACAGGTTTGTGTTTGTTTTTTTTTTAAGTAACTTTTCCATAACAAAACGAAATATTTCTGTATTTGTTCATTCAATTCCAAATTTTTCAATGCATTTAGGTGAAGATGGTGTTGAAATTTCGATGCCAGGTGATAGAGCTGCATATATTGTTGAAGCGTTGCTTAATTCATCACAATCAAAAGTGCAATTGGCTGGACTGGGAGCTCGTGATTCATTGCGTCTTGAAGCTGGTCTCTGTTTGTATGGCAATGACATCGATCAAGACACATCACCCATTGAAGCTGGTCTTGCGTGGCTTGTCGGTAATTATCAATCCACCTCCAACTTCTTTGGAGTCAACAGTTAACTAAAATTCAATTTTAACTTCATATCAAAATTATTTCACTAAAAACCATTAGCCAAACGTCGACGAGCTGAAGCTAACTTTCCGGGTGCATCGACCATTTTGAATCATTTGAAAAACGGGTGCAGTCGTCGTCGCGTTGGAATTCGATTGGACAAAGGACCAGCAGCTCGACATGGTGTACAGATTTTTAGCGATGGCAAACAAATCGGTGAAGTGACCAGCGGTTGTCCAAGTCCAAGTCTGGGCGGTAACGTTGCCATGGGTTATATAGCCAATGATTATAAAGCAATTGGTACATCGGTTGATTTGAAAATTCGCGATAAAATATTCAAAGCTGTAGTCGCTAAAATGCCCTTCACACCAGCTCATTACTATATGAAACCCAAATGATTAGCTCCGTAAATAAACCAAACGAATCTCCAATGCACTTATGCACTTTCGTTCTGCATACTTCATGAGAGCGCGCGCGCACGTGCGCTCGCCCACACAGTCATGCAAAATATTCTTAAAATTTTGGATTATTTCAATTTAATGAGAACATTTAATATAATAACCATATGAATAAAATAAGCGCATTTTTTTTGTTCATCATTTTTACTATAACTGAATAAAAAAATAAAAACTCTTTCACTCATATAAAGTAATTGTAGGTGTTTTTTGGTTTTTGAGTATGTGTGTGTGTGTGTGTGAATACAGAACAAATTGGTCGGCAAATAAAATGCATTGTATATTTGAAACTTTTTTATTTCTTTTTTTTGTTCATTTTATATTTTATTTAATATTCGATACACATTAATTGATCAATTTGTAAATATTCAAATATATTGTCCATGTTTTATGACATTCTTCGGTTTTTTTTTGTGTGTGTGTTGTTGTCATATTGAGCAATAGCTCATAAATGAATGATGCAGAACAACAACGAAAAAAAAGTGCTGTTGCTTTTTGCTTTGCGTGAGAATTTTATTTAACATGAAACCTGAATTCATTCAAAATATAATGTAAACAAACAACGAAACCCAAACTGAAAATCAAACCAAAATTTACTTTAAATTAAATTTATTTATTATTTACATTGTATGCGCGATGGATGAAATTTGAATGTTAAAATATTGATGATGTGATAGCGAACAGCGTTTAAGCGATGTTCAGGTTCGTTTTTTTTTGGTTTTCGGTTCTAGGTGATCAACAATTCATCAGAATTTCATCATCAAATACTATTTGAAAAGGAGAAATGATTGAAAAATGTATAGTTCAATAGCCATATGCAATATTCAACGTAAATTGATTTGACTTTTTTTTTAAATTTCAAACATGAAAATATCCTAGCATTTTTCAAAGTCGGTAGCGTTGGTCTTGATCTTATTTCTAGAGTCGAGGTCAGGACGGAAAACATTGAAAAAAAATTATCGATTTCTCGAAAATTATCGGTTATTTTATTCAAATTACAATCATTTCAGTTAAAAAGGAAAGTGTCTCAAAACTATCAACCTGGAAAAAAAAACTCTAAACGATTCCAAGGTTTGACAAACATTCATGTTAAAAAGCATCAATTTGAAATAATTGTAAGTCGGCAATTCTAAGTGATAAATTAAAAGAAAAAAAAAGAAAAACAAAAAACAAAGCAAAAAAAATGCAACGATTTCGTGTTCACATTTTGAACAGATGGTTACAGCCTTTGGTATCGGCTGAGAAACAGATAAAAGGAGTGAAAACAATGTAAGTAAAAATTAAATTAAATTGAACCACAAATGATGTTCATTTCGAAAGTACGAGAGAAAAAAAAGTACAGCCGAAATTACGAAGTAAAATGAACAAGAGAATTGTAATTTGACGTCAAAACGATTGATATGTTAATAATCGTCGCTGTTTCGAATTCAACAGCGCTTGTCTGTTATTTTCTATCAGTTTTTTTTCACTTTCTCTCTGTCTCTCTCACTCTCTCTCTCTTTCTCATGCTTAAAATGTTAAATCAGTGTTTATTCTCTCTGTATGTGCCGATGTTGTTGTTTTTTTTTCTTTCAGTTTTATTATCACTCTATTTCAATAGAGGCGAACAAGTGTTAATTGGATTGGAATAAAGCACGTTCTGTCGCTCGGCAGGTCAATCGCATTTAAACGAAACAAAATGAAATTTTGCCTTGTAATTACATGCCAAAATTGACTGTGTACATGTGGCAGGGGTGGGGGAGAGAGGTATTGTGCTAGTGGGTATTGGTTAGTTGTATTAGTATGGACAATCAAATGGCTTTGAATGGTATGAATATTTGAATAGTGGCCGATTTGATATTGCAGCAAAATGTGACTGAAAATATCATGTACATTGAACGGAGAAGTCTATTTATTCGAACACAATAATTTTCAATCATCGATTTATGTACGCTCCGTTTGAATATTGCATTAGATTGCTCTCGAGCTATTGATCACACAGTCAGGCGCATCCAATGCGTATATGAAATATACGTTCATATACACATTTTAGTAGCAATCAGGGACAAACTATGCAGCCTGCACTAGCTCCGCTTGCCCACATCACACACACAATGCATTTCGATCGAAGAAAATTATTTCAACATTACATATGTTGAATAAATTAATAAATAAGCCATTGGAAAAAAATTAACCAAAATCCGCCAAATAGACGGATTGGTTTATTGAGCAAACCGCATAACCCATGCACCGGCCTGAATATATATATATATATATATACAGATACACATGTGACACATTTAATAAAATTGCCAAACAATCAATCCATTGGTTTTTCCATGTTGCAAGGTTCAACATACTGCAAACATATGCAACACAAACACACACACACACACACACACGGCTCAAACGAGAGATTGTAATGGTTTTAACATTTTGCAAACAAAATAACAATAAGCGCGCAGCAATAATGTACGCACATATTGCGAACAGTGAGCGGCAAAGAGAGACGCACAGAGTAAGGATGATGTGAAAGAGATTGACATCGGCATCGGGTGTTTTTGTATTTCAGCTTACAGTGCGAACAACAACAGCATTCAAATCCCTCTGTTGTGTCCTATGCAACCAAAATAGAGGTTCAATCAAAAACCAAAACAGATACACACACAAATGATTGGTAAATCGTTTCTTTGTTCGAATTAGTTTGAGATTAGTTTGCGAGAGATTTGATGTTACACCGTGCGCGCGCCCCAAAAATAAATTCCAAATGATTGTTGATGAATTTATTTTCTCTACGGTCGCATCATAATAACGTACATACATATTTGATAGACGTGACAGTTAACAAATGCTACCATTTGCGCATACCGCAAACAATTTCAAAAGCCTAAAATTATCCGAATTTTATTTACATGTATGACAAAAGCCACACACTTCAAATGGTTCGTCTGTTATTCAACGGATACGTTGAAATACAACTGTTACGGATGATGCTTTAAGAAATGTGGGACAGTGCCGCGTCTTGTCTCTTTCAATTATTAAGACATTCACTTCAATCGATTCTCTTTCGAGATGATTGTGGCCTGTAATTGCATACGTAAACATCAAATATGCTTTGGAAATTTGGCCGATTTTGAGTAAATTGCCAATGCCTCGAATTAAGTGTCAATTTCTGAAGAAAATGCAGCAACAGCTAAAACATCGATGAAATGATGTGCCCCATGTGCCCTATGTGTGTGTGCTTGTCAAATCACCGATTTTAATCGAATATACACATCAACTGTATGTGTTTAATTGCAAACATTAGATTATGTAAATTACATGTGTTTTGCCGATGAGTAGCCCAAATAGCCGAGGCTGGTCCATTTAAGTTCTTCGGTATTCAATTGAAAAGCTAAAATTTGTTTTAAAATTACATAAAATTGGCGCTTCAGGCCTAATAAATAAACCAGCAAACCAAATTATCGAAATGTGTATCGAGATTTTTGTGCATGCAAATGAATCGATCAAAATTGAGTGTGTGTGTGTTTGTGTCTCGCTCGATAGTTGTGCAATAATATACTAAAATGTGCATTTAAAATGGGCACAAAATGTGTGTACTCGATTATGTCGACGACCGGTTGACGAATTATTTACCATTGTATTGAATACGCAACATTAATAGCATTATGGGATGGGTGTGCATGTGCTGCACACGTGATAGAGAACAAAATTAAACAAAAGCAAAAATCACAAAAACACAACAAAAACTTATTGGGATTTATCCCACTATATTGGAATTTTACCGACACAAATAATCATTAATCGTGGTTTTGTCGCACAAATAATATTGCCAAAAACCATAACAATTAACCGCAAAAATGTTGCCATTGCAGACTGTGCCGAACACAGACAACACACCGACAAGAAAGGAACCATTATCCGGATGAGAGAATTAGCAATTGGAATATCGTACAATATTTTTCGAAAAACAACAACAACAACAACATCAAAAAATTCAACCAAATCAGGCGAGAAACAGTTAACAAACAAAAACCAATAAAATACAACCAGATGAAAACTATCTCATTTTCGTGTTATAGAAATGGATTGGACGCGCGGTGAGGGAGGCGGAAGGGTTAGGGAAGGGAGAATGAAATCAGGAACAAATGGCCTCACGTTCCATGAATGTCGTTCACATTTGTAGTTTTGACCATGTGCGGCCAGTCAAATTACAAGTAATTCGCATGATTGTCACTACATAAAAGCCCAAAATTCAAAACCATTCGAAACCGAACAATTGACCGATTGAAAATGCATATTTGCACGTTAAGCAAACGATCCAGCCAAATTGTGGCTACAGCTAAACCGAATTGCATCGGCGATAACAGCTAATTCAATCGTGTTTTAAAGCATTTTTTTGGTTTACATTTATTTATTTATTGTTTGTTTAAAGTTCTTCTTTTGCAATGTATAAAATTTATACTAATAAATACATGGGGTTTATAATAAGCTTAAAAAAGAGTAGTTTGTTTTAGTAAAAAACAAAAATCTTTTCAAAAATCAATTGATATGATCGTCAATAACAATGATGCTTCATGAATACAAATTTGGAAGAAAAAATCCAAATTATCGATAATCAAATTTAAAAACAAAATCAAAACAACAATAGGATTCAAACGCTCTTTCATTTAACCATTCGAATTATTAAAAAAAAAGATTGCTAGTAGCAAATAAAAGAGAATATTAAATGATTTTATCAAACAAATACCGAGCGTTCAATCAGCCAGCCACACCAACAGTATGCACATTTGCACATGCATTGACACACACACACACACACACCAGCATTGCATGGTACATTGATTGGCATTCGGTATGCCGCATACCGCATCTGAAAACATTGAAACATTTGAATATTTGTTTGAATATTTCGTGAAAATCCAATATTATCAATAGCAATTATCGACTGTTATTAAAATCAAACAGCTCGATGATGGACGTGTTTTCTACTTGATTTGAGAACTTTTGAAAAACAACAACAACAACAACAACAACAAAAAACGATATAAATTTTTTATATTTGGACTGGAGCCAATATGTTTATGCAGAATAATTGTGCTGGTTCGTTGGCTCAGTCATGTCAATAGTGTCGCTCATGTCAATTTGACTAACGACATTTTCGTTTTCATTTAAAATGCAATGTCCATTGAGCAATGAGCTCGGTCCAACAAAACTGCAGATACATTCACTCGACGTGATGTCGATTGCTTGTCATTATCTAGGGGGAAATGACTATTTGTCCATTTGCGTATATGCGACGTATTTGTGATCATTTGCACCGCATTCGCAAGTGTATTTACATAGTATCATTCGTAGCTGTGCACGCATACTAACAAACAGTTCACACAAGATGTCAGTGTGCGCGTGCAGCTACAAATGATACTATGTAAATGCTTGCAAATATAAAGTTGTCATTTGCTTCATTTGTAGCGCATTTGTAATATTTGCGGCAGTCATTTCCCCCTAGGTCATTATTTAAAACGGATAAACATGGCCCGATTCGATCAACATTTGGCTATTTTATGTGATACATTTAATATCGATTGGAATTTCGCAATTGGAATTTTGAAACGGTATCGAAAATACACCAAAAAATATATTCACAATTCACACATGCACAATTGGACGTCGTCGACGACGATGTGAAATAATTGCAAATTATAAGCCAAAACTATAATAAATATACGATTAGCGCGCGCAATTTTAGCATTGTGACATGTTGATATGCGAAGAGCCATTTTATGTAAAACATTTTCCAATTACTAATGGATGAGCCTGAGTATCGATTCGATCTATTTAATGTGTAAGTGTGTGTGTGTGTGTGTGTGTGCTGGGGGCATCAAAAATCAGTTGAAATATACAGTTTTGCATGAATGCAAACTAATGTGCCAATTGTAAATGTTTTTGTTGTTGAGTTTGTTTGTGACGACGGTGCCGAACTTTGTGACAATGGTGACAATAAGCAGCCAAACAATCGACATGCAAAAGATCGTACTTCAACAGCAACAACAACAACAACAACGAAAAAGAAGAGTCAAAATAATTCCTATTATCACTGCCCATTCAATTTGCCACACCATTCCAAAAATGCTTATGGCCATTGCCATTCAACACGATGCATTTATCCGTTTGCGTATCGAACACATGAACACATCGGAACACATGTTACAATTCTTTCTCATCTCATCTCTTTTCTGTTCTCTCTTTTTTTTAAATTTTGGTTGTTGTTTTCCATTCGTTTCGTTTTTCTGCACTCATTTTGCTTCTGCTCGATGAATCGATTGTTTGGAAGAAGTCTAAGCCAATGTTGGCTACTCTACTCTCCGGATTCAATACAAACATTCAATATTTAAACAATGCATATGATTTTGCTTAAAAGAGGTCGAAATTGGTTTAAGGAAGTGAAAGAGATGGAACCAACTAGCTAATATGAAGAGAAGAACGAAACAACAACAAAAAACACAAACGACAAAATACATTTACAAATCCCTTTTATCCCATGCATTTCACAATATTTTTTGTCTCTTGAAATGTATTTTCCGTACGAAAATGATCCAGCTCTGTTTCTGAGCACTGTAATTGAACTGCACTCGAACACACAAATTCGATGGATACTAAAGTTACATTCGAGGCTGCTTTACATACAAATCATTCATGGCAGATAAACTGCAGCAAAATACACACATATGCACACATTTAGTGCTAGTGAAATAAATATACAAAAAAAAAAGAAAAATGTGAAATGCACAAGCAGAAAAAGTCGATACGATTTGATGAGATTCGGCACTCGTGTGCCTTTGCCATATTTGCACGTTTGTATAATTTAGCATATTTTCTGAGTGCATATTCTTGTATTTATTGTCTGATTGCAATGAAAGAGACTGAATTGCAAGAAGAAGAAAAAAAACAAAAACTCTAGACGGTTTTTAGTTAAAGAACATCAATGCAAATTCTATTTAAATTCACGCGCTCTCTCAGGTATTCCGGGATGAGTGTGTTTCACGCTAATAAGCGATTACGCTGGTGAAAAATGTAACACATGAACAAAGAACCGACTGAAATGCATGATTTTAATTGAAAAAAAATATCAAATATTTCGATCAATTGATAAATTGAAGGCAAAAAAAAACACAGATTGACACGTTTAATCAACAGTGTGGATTTAACACCAACTATGAATTCGGTATTTCGAACTTGAAACTGAAAAAACCAATTGCACACAAAATCACTTTGTTCAATTGGTCTATTTCTTGTCATCATGGGTAATTGATCCAAAAATCAGAATTTTCTTCCACATTTCGAATTTCTGCACAAAAATTCGAAACCAGTGAAACAAATTGAATGAATTTATCTAAAAATATGTGAATTCAAAATTCTTTTTCAACAACAACAACAAAAGAATGTGTCTTTTCATCGTTGCCATGTTCACTGAGCACAATACACTGGTGATTCTGGTGCATACTGTAATTCTGAATAAAAAGTTCTATATCAAGTCAAAATAAGTTGAAAAGCAATTCACATTCAATGCAAAATTAGAAAATTGGTTATTTCATTGGATTCCATTTTTCTTTATTTATATTTGTTTGCATGTGTGTGTTGTCTTCATTCTCTGTTCATGTGCGGTAAAAGCAATTGTTTGAAATTGAAGAATATTCAAAAAAAAAAGCCCACAGTGGTGCAGTAATGCAATGTGAATACAAAAGCCACAGAGAGGCAATTGAATGGCAAGGCCAAAGCATAAAACCTTGATAGATAATCGTATAGAATGAATCAGCCAATTGATGATTGTTCATTTCAACAAACTAGCCAACTCAACTGAACCATCGAACTGCAAAGAACCGCATCTTTGATCGTTGGCGCTGCTGCACGACTGATACAAACACACACAACCAGAAATTCATACAAAATTTCACATTTTTGTATGCTATCAACTGAAATCATTTTGTTCAATTGGTTGATTCGCTCAAATTTTTAGATAGAAATGTTTTTTTTTGTCTTCATACAACTTTGGCAACATAGTTGAACAAAGCCATCATTTGACGTGCGTAACAAAAGCTGATGTGATCAGCGTGCAAATGCAACGAAGTGGTGTAAAGTAAAGAGTAATATTTGAATCGACGGAACAATGCCGACCAATTCAAATTCGTCTGGAATGATGCGAATAGAATCGTGCGCACAGTGTGAAGGGTGAAATGCGTAGGAACTGGCAAAAATGATGATTATTATACAGACAATTCGCATTGTTTTCGAATATTTGATTTAAAACGACAACAGTTCAGTTTCAAGCGCTCTCTTTTACGACTTGTTGTTTCGCGTGTGTGTGTTTTTTTTCCTCTCTCTCTCTCGGATCAATCTAGGATGTGATATTGACATTGCTCGAATTGTCTGGGCTCAGTGGATCATTTAGTTGCGGCATTCGGCGGTCGAAAATAAAGTTAATTGCAAAGAAATGTATTCGAGTTGGTTTAGTATGCGGCTGGTGAAGTGTACAAACGTGTGCCAATTTACGTTACGTTTATATTTAACCCACGCCACTGGTTCGGGTGCAAGTCCTCCAAACCAGTCCAATTGTTGTGTATATTCTTTTTATCACTCACTCTCTCACATGCACAAAGGAATTGGATGCTGTTGACTGAAATGATGATGATTATTCAATGAAATGTACCGAATGTAATTTGTATATGTGGTTGGTGTTTTTGTTAAGCATTTTATACCCGGACGCACAGAGTTGGTTTGCATAGCAGAAAGTCATTGATTTTGTATGGTTAAAACTGTTTAAATTGTTATGGTGAGAGAATCAAAATTCAATGTATTTTATCAATAACCTAAACCGAAAAACTCATGTGAATGCTCACGATTCCATTCGTAACATTTTCCAATCAGAAATAAAAAGAAAAAGAAGAAGAAGTGATTCAAGTAAATGATATGCAAAATAATCTGTGTGTGTTTGTGGTGATCAGAAATATTCGGACCGACCAACCGAAGTTTATCATTCTTATTTGTTCGTTTTGTGTGTGTGTGTGTGTGTGTGTGTGTGTTGGCTGTTTTGAATAAATACATTTATTGTAGATCGAATGCGATCATTTTTGTTTTGTTTTGTTGTTGTTGTTGTCGGTAATAAACGTTGCGTATTTAGATTCAAAATTGATCATGCCATTTGAACTGAATGGAAAGGGGACGCAACGGCACAGATTTTGTGGAATTGTAACTCGCGAAGAAGCATTTGTGCACTGAAATCGCACAATAAAACCGCTACGATCGCATTCAATTCCGAAACCATTTTAATAACACAGCCAACACAATTGCAATTGAAATTTTTGCAAAAAAGCGAATGATACAAACCGAACTACTTTCTGCCCGCGCGCGCGTATATCATCAAACCGCGACTGGTCATGTGGCTGTTATTTGTTAATGCCTTTGTTTGGTAGCCTCATTTCAATCGTTTTGGCCTCTTTTTCGTTTTCATGCTCTTTTCTCTTTGCTGTGTATCACCTCGACCGTTCTTCCGTAGCATCGTTTTGGTTTGTTTTTTTTTTCGTTCTGCGAAAACATCCTTTATTAGCATAAAAGTCTCTCGCACTTACGCGGCGGCATACGATGCCTGACACCATTCATCCATCACAGAATTTTGCATGTAAATGCCATGTTTTTAGCACCAACAAAAAAAAACAAATCTTGAAGTGAACTTGTGGTGAGTGCAAGGGCAAACACGTGATCGATGTTACCATGCTACCCAATATTCTGAACATTCAAAAACGAAACAAAAAAATCGAATCGCAAGCTAACGCACACACAAAAATCATGCACAAACAAATTGAAAATCATTTTATATATAAAAGCGTATGCGATAAAACTGAATAAAAAAGGTCGCACATAATAATCATGGAATACAAAAGCCACTGACGCAATTCCAAACCCGGCTCCGCCAATGCCAAAGTGTATGTGTGTGTGTGTGTTGAGTCGGAGTACCAGTATCAATATCGATATCAGTACACACAATGTCCAAATGTGCATTTGAATATTGGGGCAAATTGCACGGGTCCGCAAAACGCATGCAAATCCACAAATCGAATGAATAAACGAAACAAATCAGACGGTTTGCATTCTATCAGTTCTCTTATTCCGGTCTCACTATAGTATTTGTTGTCGTCGTCGTCGTTGTTGTTGTTGTTCTTTGTGGTTTTCGATTCGAAAAAGAAAAAAAAACAAAAACAAAATATGCCTGTTGCTTTGTTCTCGAAAAATGGTTGCTTTTGTTTGGATGTTTTTTTTCTTTCGTTGAATGTGTATGTATATTTTCGGTGCACGGAACGATGGCATCCCGTTTCTTCATCGGTCTTCATTTTCTCTTGCTTCTACTAAACATTTGTTTATTTTTTTTTTCTTTCTTCTCTCGTTTAATGATTTTCAATGAAATATTGTTATGCATTCGGATATTTTTGTTCGCGTTTTGTGTTCTTTTCAATTATTTGCGTTCCGTTTTTCCGCCTTTATTTGTTTGGCTTGCAAAAATGTTGGTACCGTTTCGATCTGTTCTCGAGAGTTTGATTTTGCTTTTGCTGTGGATATTTTATTTTTTTTTTTTTTTTAACTTCAATATGCTCGAGCTCATTATACGCATTTCAAATCCATAGATTCATTTTAATGATCATCGTCGCATTGGAATGCTTGTGTATATTTGGTCTCTCGTTCACTCACAGTTCAATGATGTTTGTTGATGCTGATGTTGCCGTTTTAGTTTTTTTTTTCGCCGACGAGAAAAGCGGGCCAATTGAGAGAGAGAGAGAGAGAGAGAGAGAGAAAAAAAAAACAAAAACTACACGCATTATCGACGATGCATCGAGATTGGGCGAAAACGAACAGAGTCTCAATCTCTTTCGCTCCCTCTTCATGGGATCCACTACAATTCCACACAGAATAATTGTCAAAACGAGCAATGGCCGAAACAATTGATATGAACAATAGAATGAACATATCTTCCATTCTCTATGCAATTGCTTATGCATATGCAAATACCAACAAAACAACTCGATATCCACTTACTATTCTTAATCTGCATGCATGATGGCTTTTTATTCCCTCTTCCTCTCTCTCTCTCTCTCTCTCTCTCTCTCTCTCTCTCTCTCTCTCTCTCTCCATCTCTCCGTCTCATTTTGTTGGTTTGTTGTTGGTGTGTTCGGTTTATTCATGTGAAATATTGCCTGCATTGCAAATTAAAATCATAGCATATCATCGATTTCAAACCGAATGAATAACATACACACACGAAAAAAGAGAAATAAAACTAGATAAAAAAAACCGCACATTGTGAAACGGGCAAAAATCGGTATTCAGCATAAATGTCAATTGAGCTGAATATGAGAATGCCAATGCTTTTGCATGCTAACGAAAAACCAAAAGAGTATGACAAAAAAAAAATAGAAACAAACACCGTTGAACATATCTATTATTTTATCGTATTGTTGGAGTTTTTCGGTTTTTTGCTATGGTAAAGTAACCGTGTGACTCACAGCTTCAAACACATGGATTTAAACGATAATTGCAAAAAAAATGTTATTTCAAACATATATTTTATTACCATATTTTCTAATCGAATGCCGTTATCATGCCTCCGTCCAATTATCCAACGATTTGTGATTCATTCCGTGGCTTGGCTGCGATTCACCAGCATACCGAACAAAACAAAAATATTCCGTGTGTAATTTGTCATTTTTGTTGTTGTTGTTGTTGTTACGAAAAACCCAAATTATATGGATTTTGCGAGGAAAAAAGAGACATTCATTTGGAATGGTCAAATATTTCAGCACGAAAATCTAGTCATCACTTGGTTTAGTTAATATCCGCCTTTGATTGTCATGTTTGTGATGTTTCTAATGAAGATTTGTTTTTTTTTTTCATTTTGGTCGGCCTACTCGTACACTCTATCATTGATCTCGTTCCATCTTGCTCTAGCGTCGGCTGAGTCGTGTTTGATTGCTTCTTGACAAATTGCGTGTTACCAATTGAATGAACAAATCAAGTCCAATGTATGGCGTCGCATTGAACACTTCCCAAACAATGATTTATATTCATTTTGGTATGGTGCGTGTCGTTTTACCATTCACTGATAACAACGAGCCACCAGAAAACTAACATCGGACCGGAAACGTTTTCTTTGAACATTTTCACCACGATCATTGCGGCATCGATTGTGTGAGTGTGTGTGTGTGTGTGTGTGTGTGTGCTATACCACAATTTCCGTGGCGTTCAAGCGAGGTTTTATTGCCGCATAATTGCGATTCGGTGTGACATATTCGCTTTTTCTATTTGGCTAATGGTCTCTATCTATCTTTCTTTCTCTATCTCTCTCTTTCTCTCTCTCTATCGTTCACTCGCTCTTTCCCCGTCTTGTTTATTTATTCCCGGGCAATTGTAATGTGAGTGCAGCAATAGCAACCGAATTATATTGGCAGGCAATTGAAAGGTAGGCACAATCGGTTGTGATGATGATGGTGTCGATGGTGTCGACGATGGTGGTTTGGGTTTGAGGTTCACGTACCATCAAATCCACGTCACACATTTCTTCGTCTTGCGGCCTAATTCAACCATAAAACAGTCACCCACAAATATTACACTTTATTTTACGTTTGCTATGGAAAACATATGCGACCCCCTAAGCAATCGGTCTCACTTGTTTGTTGGCATTGCATCGCCTTGGACGTTGGCTCGCATATTCGGCTACATATTCCACAAATGTATGTATGTGCGATGTATGTGCTGGCGTGATTGTAATATTTAAGCAATTGGATCTCGAATCATAAAAGTCAGAATGGAACTAAGATACTTCCATAAATCGTGTTGATACACATCGTACGTTCAATTCAAAAGAGAGACAGACACACAACTGCACGCCCAGAGAGAGCAAGAGAGAGAGAGAGAGAGAGAGAGAGAGAAAGAGAAATGAAACAGCACTTGCTCATCAACACGTACGACACGTATGAGCCCGACTTACAATGAAACATTGAAAGAGAGAAAAAAAAGTACACAAACAATCGTCGAGATTTTTTTTTTTTTTGGTAAATACAATTTGCGTTTTACCCCCCTCACCGTTCTCTGGTCGGCTGTAACAATTTTTCCACTCTGTGTGATAATTTGACTTGTCTTCTCATAAATTGTGTATATGTTGCAATTGTTTACATTACGTTTCTATTCGATGGAACCTTTGAAAATTTAACCATATTGAAGTACGATGGCGTGGTCAATGTCATTAACCATTTGGCATCGATATGATTTTGTGTGACCAGAAAGCCCATAGAATGGGACTAGAAACACATCGATGTTCTGAATTTCCACCATTTCCAATTTTAGCATTCGTCAACAGATTTCCGTGCTGTTGTTCTCGCACACAAAAGACATTCATTAATTTTCACACTATTGCTCGCTCTCTCGCCCTCTCTCTCTAACTCTCTCGGTGGATGGCTTTAACTGCAGGTCGTGATGCGTACATGTCCAAAAGTCTCATAAATACAAGAAGGTCACTAATCGAATGTGTTTTTATGCTATGTTTTATGTAAGCACAACCAGTAGCATTTGTTCTCAATGGACACCAAAATCCATTGGTGACAACAACATCAGCACTACCACCACCACCATCATCAAGCAGCGACAGTAATAGCTGTACGTTCTTGTGGTTTAGACTAAATTCAACCATAGGTGCTTCCAATATGCAATATGCAACATAGGACTTTCTGCTTTTTTATTTCTCTCTCTCTCTCTCTCTCTCTCATGCAATTGACTCTCATTGCATCTCGCTTTAAAATTTACTAATGATGAAAACTCACTCGATTTAGTTCGTGATTTGGGAGAAAATGCTTTTAGTCAACAAAAAAACCGCTAGGCCACTTGTACTCAATGTACTCCACTGTTAACAATTGTTAATCGATGATAAAACGACAAAAATCAATTGCATCCGTTTCAATAGAGCTAAATCAGGCACTTGTTTCAATCAAATCAAAAGTTCAAATGCCGTCGAACTACAACAATAATGTAATATTGGAAAAGATCGAAAAATGATTTCGAATTTGAAAATCAGAAACCACAGAAACTGTCACCGTCAATAACATATATTAACATTAAAATGCGAAATTGAATGGGTTTTCGTCTTGTTCGTATATTATTTCGATCGGGTAACATATGCTCACGGTATAAAATGCTGAACGCAATGCTTGATTCATGATGGTATTCGGTGTTGTTCAGTTGTTTGCATTTGTAATAATGTATAACGTGCCGTGGCGCACATTCACCATTCGAAGAAGAAAAAGATGGAGCAAAAAAAAAAAAAAAAAACAAAGAAAAAAACCCGTTGTAAACAAAGTCATTTTGGAAACACTCAAGTGGATGCACATCCATCTCGGTTTTCTTCCGTGTGTCTCGGGTGCCGATTTGTTGCCGAAACACTCGAATGTGAAAACAAATAACAATTGTTTTCAATCCACCCTCAAAATCTCATGCATCATATTCACCGTCGGTTGCCGATTCACCCGAAAATCTTGTAAGCATTATTGTTATTCAAATCAAAGCAACTCAATTGCTTTTCGGTACCCAAGCTCATCGATTCGCCTTCTCTTCACACACACACAATTTCCATTGATTTCGGCACACCGAACCGCAACGCATCGAACAGCAAAAGCAGCAGCAGCAGCAGCTTGTGAGAGAGGGTGAATAACAATAAAATTGCCTTTCATTCTCCATCCAATTCAAACTATTACACATTTGGCTTGGTTTTGTATTTGCTGTTGAAGAATTTCGGTTTTCAACACGTGTATGCGAAATCGGTTCGACAGGAAAAGGTGGATGCTGTACGACAACGACAACAACGACGATTGGACTGCGGAACAGCAGCACAGCTGAAACAAAAATATATATTATATAAAATTGTCTTATTCCTTATCAATCATTTCAATGTTCATGCACTGTTTTCCAATGAACTTTATCAAATATCGATAAGACTTTTTAGAGAAAGAGAACGGGAGATGGTGAGAAAAAAAAACAGCAAAAAAGACAATATCCCTACCAATTCCATGAATTCACGGAACGATTCAAACACCGATTGAATCGGTGGGTATCATCTGGCATCAGCTGATTTTCTATTGAACACGTATCACGACGGTATTCAAAATGATGACGGGCATAAATTGGCATTCAACAAACCGCAATGTTTTCGGTGACATTTGGCTCCATCATGTTCGTTTTTTTCGTTCTTTCTTTCTTTCTTTCTTTTTACGCTTTTTATTTTATATATACATGTATATGAAATTGCCACGCACAAATGGCACGCAAACATTGAACGCAATGATGCTAATAAATGCGAATATAAATAATGCGACGAAAATGCAGCAACTAGAGCAAATCACAACGGTGCACATGGGATACATGAATATCATTCCATATATGACTTCGAAATAAATGCATGCTGAGCAACAAAAGCAAAAGAGAATCTGAGAATGTCAACGGTGTTTCATTTTGGATTTGGGCCGTTGATGTTGTAAAATGGTTTGATTTTCACTGGAATTTCAAGAGAACTTCATCACCGCAGCAATTGCTATTTGCAGTAAGCCATTGATATTTGCATCTAGGCAGTCTTTGATTATATGTTGTTGTTGCAATTTTGGAGTTTTTAACTCAATTCAAATCAATATTTTCGTTCCATTACTCAAGATTTATCGGGCAAACCATTTCATCATACTTTCTGTTCATATTAACTTGAACCATTTTCATTAGTATTGAACCCATTGAATCTAATGGAAATGTGGTGCTGTAATAATGATGCGGTAGCATATAACTGACATAACTCCATTTATGTTCGATTTTCTTTTTTTGTGTGGATTTTTATTGAGTATTCTGTATTGCAATTTCTTGATATTTGTATAGATGAGAAAAGGTTTTGCTACTGTGTGGGCGACAAAAAGGGCGTCAAAAACGATGCGAAATGTTTGAGAAATGCAAAGAATTTGTGTGTGTGTGTGTGTTTTTTCTTTGCTTCGATACCTGAGTTCGGTGACATATGTTACCGTATTTTAACATATTTTACTGCGATGTTTGCTGTTGTTGTAGTTGTTGTTACGATGTTGCTATTTTTATTGATTTGTGTTACATAATTGAGGACTTTTATAAGTTTGATGCCCTTTTTTTATGAAATGCAGACATTTTTATCATTGCGATGCGATACGATTTTTATGTTGGTCGGATTGTGAAACGTTTCGGAAGCCGGAATCGCATGCAAAATCGATAAAAGATGGTTTTTGAAAAAAGCAATACCGAATGAAGTAAAGTATTTTCAGTTGTTGTTGTTGTTTTTTTTTTATTTTGTTTGCCCGATTTTATCATGTGGTGTTTTTGTGTTTGTTGCGCGCATATGTGCCAAATTCACTGCAATAAATCGGATGTCGCCTCATATTTTATACTTTTTTCTATGTTTTTGAGTAGAGAAAAACGCAGCAGGGCCATTCCGATTTTGCCATGAGAAGAAAAGCGTGCATTTATGCAAACAACACACGGAGCAAAATAAACAGCAGCAACAACAACAACAAAAGTACAAAATAAAACTTTTATATTATACATCACAAAACTCAATCACATCGACTTAACTCACACACACACACACTAAATACCCCGGCAAGTGCACTTCACTGCAAAAGAAATACAGATAAGCTGTACAATAAACAAACACAAATAAAACGCAACCAAATTTTTCGGATTTTATTTTGGAAAACAACATTAGATTGCGCGACGACGCATTTCTCATTCGATTTTCCTTTTCGCTTCGGCGAAAATCAAGACGTGGATTTTCAATTTCAGCATGGTGATGTGTGAAATCACGAAATGGCATTACAAAATTCAGTGGAAATGTGAGGTTTATTGAACTGAAATCCGTGCACATTGATTTCGTCCAAGAGAGAGGGGAATGGTGAAGACTGCTACCGAAACGAAATGATGAAGTTATAGTGTGAATGTTGGCTGTGGTAAATAATGGCATTATCGTAGCGTATAAATAAATTGGCGCCCGGACATTTACACACACGCAATAGCGGTGGGCAAAACGGGGATTCAGTGGACCGTACTGTGATTTCAATTCAGTTGTGAGGCACCTTGGGTTCGTCATTCAATCAACGGAAAATTAGCTCACAATATCACAATCAAAGGTCAATTAATAATTTGATTTTGGTTTTGACGACAAATTTGTATTGTTGGTTTTTTTTCCTCGGTCGTCGGATTAGTCGTCGATTTTGATGAGTTGTGAGCACGCGTTTGCATTGACCATGGAAAAAAAAACAACGCAACAATAGTTTGCGGTTCGAAAATTGCTGACAATGTGATTTTGTCGTTTGGAATTTTTCGAAGGTGGTATTAGGCTTGAGCACGCAGCATAATAAAGTCTTGCTACCGAAGTTCTCCATTCACACGTGTGCCTCAATTTGCTAATGGAATTAAGTTCGGAGTCAACACTCTGCTTGACAGAGCACCATCATCGGATTTGCCTTGGAACCCATTGGGTGTCCGAAGGTTAGCGTTATGAATCACCATAATTGAGCCGCAGACAATACATATTACATTTTGCTCTAATCGGGCGGTGTCTATGTGTGCGCAAGAAAACCTTGTGTTCTTTTGTTGCTGCCATCTGATTTAGGAGAATTGTTGCACTAATCCCATCAAGCTTACATTCCTGCTTGTCATAATATGAAATGTATAATTTGATTAATATTTGCTGATATTTTAGGAGATGTCGGCTCTGGATTATTTACTTATCAGTTGATTTATGAGCCTAGCTCCTGTAAAACCAGAAAAATAGTTGTAGGTAACGATGCCAATTTTCCAGTGGTTAAATGTTTAAATCTGAACCTGTGGAGTCCGGTTATTTACATAGCCGTGTGTCGATCTCAAGTCGATCCGATGTCAGTCCGAATGTAAACAAAAGATTAAAGAAATCCATTTTCGTTTAATTCTCGTTTTATAATCTTGGAGATTGTGCTTAGCTAGTTACAATTGTCGAGTAATGTCGAGCTTAAGCAACTTTAAGTTTATTATAGCTAATCGCGACTAGGAATCTACGGAGGTGTATGGCGTAACTCGGAGCTTCGCATTGTTATAATGATTCATATTTTTAGATCACGATAACATTGTTGGTTGTGTGATTATGATTCCTTTTCGTTATTTGTCAGTTGTTGTTCCCGATCTAGCACATGTGTTCCTTGTAAAACTGCAGATTGAAGGTTCATCTATGGAAGGACCGTGCAAGATGTATTTGCGGGATAAACAAGATTGACCCAAATTGTTAGTAAAGTGGAATGATGTCTTTGTGTTTAGCACATCCTATCGGGCGTTGTTTTATTCCTCAGCTGGTAACCTCTTGTTGCTCTGGCTCATCAGTGCCAATTTTCCCCGCGCAGATCTGTTTGGATACTGCGCTCGCGGTTGTTTGAATTACTAAGTGTTGTTTTTCGTTCTTCTGTTTCCCTCCCTCTTTGATGGTTCTGAAGGTTATGATTATCAGTGTTGTGTGATATGTTCCATCGTGCGAAACAGACTTAGAAAAGATGAGTTGTAATTCTGTACTTCGTATGAGTGTAATACTTTTTGGAACTTAGTCTGGGCTGAAAATTAATGTAACAAGATTCCAATGAACCACTGGAGTATTCAAGGAATTTGTTTTCCGTTTATTGTCATTGTGTAGGATTATATTTTTATGAAGTTCTCCAATGCTGTAATACAATTAAGCTGATGCATACATCACTTGTTGGTACCCTATGAGGGCTGATGCCTGTATTGTTTTGCCGCTCCATGCACAAGATTACATCAGAATAAAAAACTGACACCTAAGGTATTGGGAAGGCAATATTGTGACGGAAATGACCCTGTGTCGGAATACAACTACATTCAGAATAGAGGCAAAGAATTTATGCCCTACTGCCGTGTTTTTATGTTGGATTTGAAGGAAGGAAAGAAATTTTATTACAACACTGCTTTCAAAATTATACTGCTATTGTATTTGAATTTGTTTTTTAAAAACATTCATCAATTGGAATTACCTAGATAGATTGTGATTGGCTGAATATTGTGTATTGGATTTAATTATGATGAATTTAGTAACACGGGAGTGTTTTCATACCTCAGATACAATACGCCATAGCTTGATTTTTTTTCTTTGTTTCATACATTTTTTAGGATGTGATAATAGCGTTCCAAGTGTACGATTTGTACCTCGTTTAGAGACACTGTTAAGTATTTCCAAGCTGGTATGGCGCGGGATAGTTCTCTTGGTTGTTAAGTTCAAAAACTTCTGGGATCTTGGCCCCAAACTTTTGAAGACAGAATTGGAAAACCTAGCACACAACAATTTCAGTTTTTTTCTGATCCCTTGCCAGATCGTTTGTCGAGTATTGTGGCAGGCTCGTGTTTAATTCTCTTTGCTAATGGTCGGGTCGTGGCAGAGACCCATGTTTTGATTTTTTTTTTCATTCTTTTTTTTCTACGTATCACATGAATCGTATAGAATGCGGCTGGCTTTTGTGCAATTTATCTGAATCATGTGTGCAAATAAATAACAAGTAAATTATGTATGTAATATTACAGAAGAATACGTACGTTGGGTCGATTCGTCTTCATTGCCCATTGTTCAGGCACGTCTTATGTTTCCATTCGCTTCATGCTCACTCTGTTCGGTGACTGAATGTGTGCGGGCAAAGATGCTGATGCTGTTGATCTATTGCTTCAGCTTCAATTTTCTCATTCAGTTGCCACTTGGATAATGATTTTCTCATTTCCCGTTGTTGTCTGGAAGCCCCTTTACAACAATGCCAAAATGCAAGTGAAAATGCCATTGCAGGGCCAAATCGCTTGAATTCCATCTTCCACACATTGAAATCTTCGAATTGGGTCAGTGCTCCCTGATGCTTCTAGAAACTCTTGACGTCTCCCACACAATTCTCTTCTGCTGTTTTGTGTAAATGTAGATATGTTGTTTTTTGTTTAGTCGTAGTTTCTGCGCTTGTTCCAGTTAAAGCAGTTTGCACTTAATAGCCTACTTCCTGTTTGATAGACGGCAAGTGTTGGATGCTTGAAAAGAAAGGGGGACAGACGATCCGGGGATATAGTGGTGTTATCAAAAAGCCACGATTATCGGGAAATAAATGCGTAATCTGCACCATCAAGGATGAAAACAGAAGCAGAGATTGAAGGTTAATTAGTGCGTTGGTGTTCTTTGATTGATATATGGATATGGCGTACACATGGGAACGCGGAGCCTCTCATAATTGTGACCCCTGCGCGTTTCAAGAATGAAGGAGACAAGACAATACTGTGTTGCTAAAAGGATATGGGTGTTTATAAATATTGTTCATTGTTCACCTTTTTTAGTGGTAGAAAAATCATCGTACCTGAATGAAGACTTTGCAAATTAGCTATTGCGACTCATGTAAAGTGTTATATGTTAAGTGTTTTTGCCAGTTTCCCTGTCGTTGTCTACTCAATAGATACCTAAAAATATAAACATGCACTTTCTTATACCTGTTTTCGCTCATTCTGAAGACAGCGTAACGTGTCCGTGATACATCAGACCAAGTTTATCTCTCTCGGTAGGAATGTATCCTAAGATACTCAATGGCGTGTTTAAAGGCAATCTGCGTCGTAAAGCTGCTTCGATGCCATCCTTAGATCATCCTGCCCTCGAGGGTGTGCTAGTTTGATGGCTATGCAGGTTAAAAGAAAAATGGCAAGAATAATTGTACTTCGGAAGTAAGTAACAAACGGGAATGAAGGGGAATCGACGAGCACACTGTAATTTATCTCGATTTGAAAAATTCAGGGGTGGGTGGGAACCCGCGAATTCATCTGTTTTTGATACGGACAGTGTATACAGGCTCATACTTAGTTCATAATTATCCATACAAAATGATACCATTGAAAAAGTGTTTCGGTGTACTCGTATGCTAAACCCAGGAGACCGGTATGATGATAGAGCTAGGTAAGGTACTCAATACGATTAGAAACTCGTCATGCGGGAGGTTGGCGAAAGCTCATTCTAATAGGAAACACCGGACATAATTGTTATCGGTCAAAGGGAAATACTTTTTAACTCATTCGATGCATGCAAAAGCAGTCGGAGTGCTTTTTGTGTTGGTTTTTACGGGTTACAATTATAAACTCCTGCGATTTATTTAATATAGATCGTTAAAGCTCATAAATGTGAACATCGCCAACTTTGATATGGACAATAGAACTGATCATGAAAACCTAGATAGCGTCAAATTCATAATACGATCGGCACTAAGGACTTCGAGTTTCTCTATTTTTATATTCATTTAAGCCCCACCCAGCACAATGATACAGAGAAAAAATATACGAAGAACTCATTAAAACAAAAAGAGATATGTCCAGAATAATATTACCACAAATCTTCCGCCTGTCATGTCTTAAGAGCCAGAATCTCGCTAAAGTCACAGTTTCATGGCTTGCGTTACATATGAGCCCATGACTCCCACGATGTGCGCCGCTTATCGCAAGACACAAACTCAAGATAAGGTGTTTGAGTTCTGTTTATTGGTGTTTAATAATAATGATCCTGACACCTGATTGGGCAACAGGCATTCTAACTGAGTAGATGGATCTTGTCATCTGGAAGGATGGTGTTGTTGTATTTCCAGTTAACCGTCAGCCTTGTTTCTAGTCAGAGCATGGTATTTTCAGCAATCAGGTCTTTTAGTGTAAACCTTGGTTGATTCAAAATTAGACTTTCTGCTTTTCTGGATTTTTCTCCTCTCTTTCTATGTTTTTACTCTCTCTTTTTATCCCATTTGCTTCGATGAATGTTATTTATGAGTAGCACAGAACTGACGCTGGGGTTGAGATCTGGTAAAGCAACTAGTGCGACACAGTCCAAGCGAGATGTATGTGCTGGAACATTCACTAGCAGACATAAAACAGGTGTAGTAATCCATAAGAACTGACACAGCAAATAACTCAAACACCAAACTAAAGAACAGTAAATAGAAAATAGTCAAGATTGAAATTTAAGTCGGAAAAATGCATGTCATTTTGGCATAAGAGTCATGGTGTTAGAAATATTGCAGGTAGCTCGATGTATCAAGTGAGTTACTCTCGTAGTTGTGTTTCTCTTTGCTCTTTGTTATTTTGATAGTATAAAAACTAGATTGAATTGTTGAACAGTGCATGCCTCTATAATACTTGTCTGTTTTGTTTGTTGTTTTCTATAATTAATACCGCTTTTCCCGGGTACCTGATTGTTCTTTTAGCCAGAATTAAAAGAACAATGATAGAATTACTTTGATAAAAAAGTTTGACCGGGAGATAGGACGTCTCTTTGCATGTACTAGATATCATGGGAGTTTGCCGCCAGATCGTTCGATCCGTGTTTGTTGTGTGTCGGTCCCATCACAAAATTATTTGGGCCCTCTATGTCTCATCCGCGTCGAGTTGAGTAACCATCGCGCAGCATGTGCCCAATTCACATGATAGGGTACTCCTTATGTGTCTTTACCACGTTGCGAATAGGACGCACATACTTCCCGAGGATCCCCGATTATGTACACCGCCCTCTCTGCTTGCGCCGCTCCTCTTCTCACCTCTTCGATGTCCTCTCGTGCTCCTCGCGTTTTGTCTCCTCTCCCTTCTCCGTCCCACTGGGCTGCTTGGATAGCCAGGGGAGTTGCATTCGATCGTAGCTCAGAATTCCACCCTCAAGACGAATAGTGCGACCCGGGATATATGTCCGTGGTCTGCGCATAACCGCTACAGAATTGCCTATTCCAAGCGTAGGAGATGTGGGTACGCGACGAACCCGTGGCATTCGCAGGTACTTTACATCTACTTAATACTTGAATAAATTTTCGTCTAATATTTTTCTTGTAATTCCGTTATTCTTTTGTCGGTTGCCATTCACATGATGCTCAAGCTTTGGCATTGTACACATACACCACAAATATAGACAGAGCGAGAGCTAAATTTCAACTTCGGATGAAGCTGGCTTTCAGTTGAGCCAGCCAGCCAGCCAGCCAGCCAGCCAGCCAGCCAGTCTTACTTTTCCATACGAAATGCCGAACCGAAGCACAAGCTTGAAAATCCGGGTGCGATTGTGAATTGTAATGCTAGAAAATTTATTGACTATGACAGACAAATGGATGATGGTATGGCAGCAAAAGCGTATCACAAACATACACACACGCACACACGAACCACAACGAACATCAACTTGAACATGCGGTTAAAACACTGATGTGATCATTCTTCATTGTTTACCGGTACCGATTTCAATGTGAAAGAGTAATAGAGAGATCAAGTGAATTCAATGAATTTTCCCACCGATATGAGTTTATACGTTACGTCCACGTGTGTGTACCACTCGCGCTCACTCGCGTTCACTTGCACACACACACACACCTCAGTGTTACACCGAACCACTCCAATTCCATTTGCATTTGCATTGACGATGCTCAATGGCTTAAAAGAAGCTAAAAGTCATGCACTCCGACTCAAACGAAATTCATATCTTAACCAGTTTTTTTTTTTTTTTTTTGTTCTCTTTCTTTTCATTCATATGCATATGCAAAACCAAATCGACTTCTCGTTTTCGCCCCCCAAACGTAACGGCATTTTTTTCTTTTCTTTCAAAGGCCATATGCATCACGTCAGCATATTTCTTTAGATATAGCCCAATATTTATCATTGCTCATGTTCATTATTCATTTTATCATTCACATTGTGAAATGATTCTATTCCAATAAATCACGTTTCACAAATTTGCCAACAAATATGTGCAAATATGAGATAATATTTGATTCATAGAACAAGTGCAATAGTGTTATTCCCATAAAATCATTTGTTAGATCGTATGCTTTGATTGAATGTGATTGAAGATGACGTGGAAAGATTAAGATGCACAGTTTTTCTCTTTTTGGGTTTTAAAACTTGAAAATCCATTGAACCATGCAATTTAAATTGGGATTTATCAATGATCAAATTTCATGAGATTTTCAATCAACTATGAAAAGAATTTCGGAATATGAATGCTTGCAAAATTATTTTCACTATTTAGGTCTGTAAGCGTTTGGCGTCCATAGAATTTTGATTAATAATCATGTGCTAGGTAGATTGATTCAGTTAAATTGATTGACTTTTGATTAATATTTGAAGCTTAGACTCGCTTAGAATACATAAACCAGAAAATGAGAATCAACATCAAAATATTCAATTATAAGACCATAGCCGACAATGTTGATTGACGGAGGTTATCAGCAGTTTGCATTTAAAATTAAATGCATTGCATTTTAAAGCTAAAACATCGAAGCCTAGATCGAAGTCAAATTTAGTATCAATCGATGTATTCCAATATTATAGTAGGTGATTTGCATCGTGAGGACACAAGTGTACCACATGCTGCTTCTTCTTTTTTGAAACTGCTCCATACATTTTGTACCGAATGTCAATAAGAAACTATAGTGAACATTTAGTTCATTAGTTGTGGCGCTGTCTGTCACTGACTATCTATCATCACTGTATATTTGTATGGGAATATCCTAACGATGGTGATTTGTGTGTGTTCAAGTGCATTCCATGAAACATGTATATGTGAAATGGAAATTTGAACGCATCATAACAGTATAAATCATATTTCACCTGATAAAAACTTCCGCAAGTGTCAGTTTGTAATGCATTTCTGGTTCAGTGGGATCAATTATGGCACCCACATGCAATTAAAATTAAATGCTATTGTGATAACATCAAACGAAATCGAATACCAAACAAACGCACGCATGGCACAGAACTGGTGAACCCACCAACCAAGGACTTGCACATCGCACGACTGCTTTTTTTTTCATTTAGGATAAAATGGGACGGAAAATTATACATGTTTAATATTAAATAGATTGCCATCATGGACTAGTGGTCTCAGAATGATGAAGAGTATTTTCGTTGTTCTTTGTTTTTTTGGAACATTCCATTTCGAGATAAAATAGATTTTTTTTTTTTCAAAAATGCTAACAACTTCGAACATAAAGCTGTGGATGGCTATGGGTCACAAAAAGGTCACATTAGTCAGATTTGTATATGAGATATCGGAAAAAGTGAAATATTTTTTTCTCTTTGATATTGTAATTCTGATGGAAGATCATGGATAAAATTGCAATGAAAAAAAAACGATATATCGTATCGGGTATACATGAAACTCTATTGCTATCAGATATGCTTGCAATGAATTCAATGTTTCATACATACATAAAAAAAAACTTTATCGTTATTTTATTATTTAAATTACTATTATCATTGCAGCCAGAGGCTTTCATATTTCCATTAAGCCAGCCGGAAAAAATGGCACTTTCAAAGATTTTTTTGGTTGTTGTTGTTGTTGCATGATCCAAAATGATATATTCTTTTGAGAGAGATGTCGTTAAAATTGTCTCTGTTTGTAATGATTTTCGTCGCTATAATTTTGTCGCATTTTTCCGAATTTTTTGTTTACTCACTTTTATTTATACGGTTGAAAAAAAGATATGATGTATCATACCTCTACCCAACCCCCCTCCCCCCCTCCCTGTCCTCCCAAAAAAGCTCATCTTTCATTACGTTCTGCCTGGCATTCAATCGCCCGTTGCACATACCCGTCTCTTTTTTTTTCATTCACATTCAATTTATTTAATTTTATTTTCAATTTAAATTTCGGATTAAAGCGTCGAAAGACATTGCTATAATATGATGCATTGGTGGCCATTACGCATAAATATCGATGCACGTGAATGTTGCCACCAGGCGAACAACAATGTACTGTAATCACCTCGGAATCACGTGTGTCATTGCCGCATACATGTGATGCGGTCTTCGATGGTGTTTCGTTTGATCAACATAAAGGAATATTGTAACATTCGGTCCATTTTACATGCGATCTCCATCAACTCCCCGCGCCTCACAATAAAAAAAAACAACCCACACACATATGTGAGATTGCACAGAAAGAGCGAGCGAGAGAGAGAGCGAGAGAAAGAGAGCATTTTTCGGGGGCTGCACATCACATTTCGTTGATTCGATGCATCCGCAAAAACCTCAACACGCGCCGATACACACAAAAACTCACCACACACACCGAACAACAATAATACCAAAAGAATTAATGGCGTTATGCAAATGCAACGCGAAACATTTTCATGCTGCCTGCAAACATGTAATCTCTTAATTTCCAGTTGCATTCAGTACGAATGCGAGAGTTAAAGCGCCATAAGTAACTGTAACAACCCGTCCACTTGTTCAGCATGAACGGGCAGGGAGAGGGTTATGGATTTTGAAAACCCTTGCGGAGTAGAACTCCGGGAGAAAATGAAATTTGGTGGTGAAGACTTTTTTTGGGTCCTCTCTGGGGTTAATCATAGTGGGCCCGGCCCGTGGGTCATTACTTATTCAAACACTTAATGTTGGTCCTCATTTTTGATTTTGACCCAGGCTCCCCCTCCCGCCCTATTCGAAAGAAAAACGGCACCCGTACACACACTCATTCTCTCGTTCTCTGGCCACTTCGTCAACGCAAATGCACCAAATTCATATTCATCATTTGTGATTTATCGTTAATATTGCTTGTTTGAATGTTCAAACGGAATTGCATCAACATTCAAGATAAAACCGAAAAAAAGCATCGGATTTGCATTCAGATTTTTCGATTTAAAATTGCAACTGCCGCTAAATCCCATCACATTTTGGAATTTAGCGAAGCGAATGGTGGGCACACCAATATGAATCTGAGTGTGCATGAGTGTGTGTGTGTGGCTGTGCAAACAATTCGAATCGTGCAATTGCAAATAGCTAACCACTTTTGAAGCACCGATGGTTGAATATGCACTGTGGGAACATTCGGCGAGTGTAGTGAAAGTTGACAAAGTGCGTTCAAATCCATAAAAATTCATTTCGAATGTTCGCATGGGTAATGGAGTCGAGTGAGCGTACGCTTTCTAATAATAAAATATTCATTATGCCAGCAAATTCTGGCACTGATTGCAGTCATACTGATGTCATCCAGGCGTTTCGTTCGTCCGGTGGTATACAAGCTCAACACGAATTCCATGCGCGATCAACAACAACATCCAATGACATATAAAAAGTGTGAATCCATAAGTACGCTGCCACACTTGTCTCGCACTAATGAAACCAAATGGCCATGTAAATTGGCTTAAAATTTATAACAAATTTATTTATAACCAAATAAATTTTAATGTTTTATGAATCCGCATTAAATAATTTTCACGAAAATCGCCATTTTTCCCCCGTTGCAATTTAATCGAAACATTTAAAATATTGAAATCGAATCGAAAGCAACAAACTGAATGTAATGATTTTTTTTTTTCGTCTCGTTTTACTATTATTCGTTCTGATAGTGAAGCTATTTAAGGTCCAATCGGTTAATCCATTACCGTAATTTGGGATTTGTAAAAAAAAAACCATATCATTTCAGTAAATGTTATTGACATTCAGACACGGCTGAACAGACCACGGTCATAACTGTAAAAGATTGAACTTTTAATATAAG